>BSBK01000179.1:670000-898348 GCA_027943335.1 Chamaecyparis obtusa | reverse complement strand
TAGTATATGTCGATATAAGTAATTCTATACAATTACATAAAGTCATAATATTTTCATTGACTATATCAGCTATGTTATGTAGAACATCTACACCATAAAAATAACTTTTTATTAATGTATTATACTCAATCAAAGGTTATTTATATCTATCCATCCAAGAGTTATATAATTATAAATTATTAAGATCCTTCTTCTTGGCTTTCTTGTCTAATTGTTTGTTAACTATACTTTGATTGTAGGATCATCCTCATCATGAGAATTGCAAGGGGGATACTTTTCAATTATACTAGGAAAGATGTGAGTTGGATTAAGAGATGATTTCTATCCTAAGGTTATTATTGAAATAATTTATAATGAAACTCAAGATCAACACCACTACTAGTTAAAGTATTAAATAAGCCATGACTCAAGAACTTCTTCTCATATGAATCTCATATTTTGAAGAATGAATTATGAAAATTATAAAAAAATAATAAAATTAATAACCAAACACTTGTTTCCATAAAGAAATAGAAGAATGGTGGAAGAAAAAAGGAGGAATTTGTTTATATTTTTAATATTTTAGTTTATGTCTAAAACTGTATTGTAAATGTAGTGTTAAATAGAAATTTTATAGCTAATTAACCAATTAATTGATTGATATTTAAGGGTAACAATGGTTGAATTAATTAGACAAATCATTAAATTATAGGAAATAGAAATTTTGTTATTAATCATATAATTAATTAAGCAATGTGATATTATAATACTATAATTAATCAACTGATATAGGAACAAAAGAATAATATTTAGAAATTATTGTATCTAAATTACTAATACAATATACATAAATTAGATCTATGTTGTAAAATTGGAAAAAGTGCAAGACACTTTAGGTTCACCGCAAATGATTGATGTGTATAGAAAAGGAGATCCTAGTCTATGGATATAAATTGAGATCCTAATTGTCTATACATAACTATTGTAAACATAAATAGGCTCAACTATAGTGATAAAATGAGGACTAACCATTGGTAATTATGCTCCATTAGGGAACCCGATGAAATTGAGATCGATGTGTGATCTAGATTAATTATAGAAAAATGACAGATTTCAATAATTATAGTAAATTAAAAAAATAGATAATATATAAAGTAAGGTATATACCTAGAAGGAATATGTAGAGAGAAACCTAGATCTTTGAATAGAGAAAAATATATTAGACATAGGTGCAAGGTGTCCTAGTTTGAATATTCTTGAGCTAACAAAAGAAGAAATATGGATAGGAGCCTCAAAAGGATTGTCTCCAAAAAATTCAACCAAAAATAGTCATACATGTTTGATAAGACCCCTAGTATATGTGTTTTCACTTATTCAAAAAATAACCTAATTTTTAAAAGTCTAATCCGTGTATTTGTAATACTTTTGTAATTGAATTTGAACTTGCGTACATAGAAAACAATAAAAGAAGGTTGTGTTGCATAGGGGTTGTCGAATTCAAACCCTTATTGGTGTTTCTACCCAAGCCACAACAACTATGATGATGAAAAAGAGTGCATTCCCTATGGAGTACATAAGTAAAAAACTAATTAAAATTCTGAAATAAAAAAAAATTGCCTCAAGTATGTAACCCTTGGCATGAAGTCTCACATAATGCTTTATATGAAGTCCTACAATATGAACTAATGTGTTCTTTCATAATGGATATTAATATAATGTAGCTCATGAGAGATTCTTTAAAAAAATCAATCAAAATCCCAATTTTTTTATGACCAAAATAATAGCACTTAATTACTTGCATGTACTAGCACTTAATTACCCCTATGTACCAGCATATTAGTCATAATATTAGTAATCTAATTTATGTAAGAATCCTATTGTTTTCAAATAAAATTGAGTATTATTAATCACATCCAAACAAAACATGCATGATCATATGTGTGCAAAATATAATTTAAGAAAACTCAAAGTAAAAATATATGAAGAACTAGCAAAACTTCACAATAGTATTCATTATACTAGCATGATACATAAGGTTTTAATATATATAATTTCTTTCTTGGATAAACTCAATTATAATTTGATTTCTTTAAATCTACCATAGTTAAATCTTCTATCCTTAATATTCATGAATAAGATTGCAAAACTACAATTCCATTACTTCTCTATAAGCTAGCTACAAACCAACCCTAGATAATCTCACTTCTACACATTTATCAAAATATCAACCTTTTGAAAATATACCATAAATTGTATGTTTTTAATCTATTTATAGTAAATATAATTATAGATTAGTTACACTTTGTAAAAAAAATAAAATATGAATGTGGGAATAGGAGTACAATAAAAATAGTCTACATTCATAGGGCTCACTCCCTAGACTAGCTACTCCTCCCATTATCTAGTTTTTCTATATTGGATTCTAAGTCTCTATATTTTTTTAGTTATTTTCTGTACATATACACATTAAACTTATTGGCTAACATGAAAAATTTCAATTTATGTCTTTAGACTTGCATTAAAAGGAAACATTTTTGGTTAATTTGATCATTGATTTTTATGAAAAAGCACTTAAAGTTGTGGGTATGGCATTAGTGTAAGGATTAGAAAATTCATATTCTAGTATTCAATTTTAGTTAAACGGGAGCGTTAGATAAAAGTTGAATGGTGCACTATAAATTGAAATTTAATTCAATTAAAATAAATTTTGAATCTTTTACTCTTTCCTAATATAACACATGCCACACTCTAACTTGATGAATACTTTGTTATTATAATATGGAAAAAACATTAAATGCCCCGTATAAATAAGTAATTTTAAACATCTTTGACAATTATATAAGCTAAAAGAACTTGATAATCTAAAAGGTGCTCTATAATGAATGGCTCATAAGGCACAACACTTTCTGAAGGTTTTGAAAATAGGGTAGCAAGCTAAGTGGACATAGTGTTAGAGGAAACTTCATGGTTAGGCATGCTTGAGTTGGAATAGTACTTGAATGCATGACCTCCAAGGACGGTCCAAGAGTTCACCTTGTGAGCATCACCTAAATGCAATTCGTGCTAATTGTACCATTCATTCTCATCAAGAATGGGTTCTTCTGAGCCATTACTCATGAAATATGGGTCATGAATTTAACTCACGAACTACATAGTTGAATCTTCCTCTTTTTTAAATAAAGTGGCTACGGTCACTAGTAAATGGGCCCTTTAGTACCGATAGGTGAAATATGTGGTAGGTTCCCACACCATGTCAGCAAGTCAACAAGTCACAACTAGTCAAACCCATAAGCCACAACTCTGATCATAAAATCTAGTACATATAAAATGGAGACTTCCTCTATACGAACCTTTAACTCACTACCTAATTAAATCTTCATAACAATATCATAACCTAAAAACAATTTTAAAAATAACTTATATAAAACAATAAAAAAGTATCACTGAGTTCAAAGAATTAACGACTCTGATTTCAAAAATCTTTATTCTAAACTGAAAATATAGTAAAGAATATAAACAAACACTTGTTTCAGAGCCACGGCAAGCCATGCTAAAGTCTGCAAGAAATGTAAAACAAGCTAACCAAAACGCTTACATAGTAAGAGTAGGCATGAGCAGATTTGTAAAATATAATTTACATATTTGCCTAGTGAAATAACAATTGTTTTTGTTAGATCTGCGTAACGCTAGACATAGCGAATAGTGGCAAATTATTATAGAAATAAAAACTGAAACAGAAAGGATGTTAAAGCAGTTTTTTCTTGTTCTGAGCAGTATTGGTTGCCCAAATGGCTCCAGAGGGCCCATAAAGAACAACATTACCGTCACCCTGAAGCTGCAAAAAAGTAGGAAGCAAAGCCTCTGGAGGTTTGGCTAGACCACACGGGAGTTGTCGCCGCATAGATCACCAAATTCCCGTCTCTCTGCATTCTTAACGCGCAGGAAACGGCGCCTCCTCTTCCAGCTGTCCCCGATTCCCACAACTCTTTAACATTGTTTTCATACAAAACCAGGTTGCAGTCGCTTTTCATTAGGAATATATATTGCGCATATTCCAGAGCCTGTACACACATGTACATACATACATATATATGGGTGTGTTACATGTGTGTGCACACACATATGTAACACATGTTATATATATATATATATATATATATATATATATATATATATATATATCATGTGTATTACATGTGTGTGTGTGCGCGTGCGTAACACACACACACACATATATATATACACACACACATGCATGTGACACATACACACACATATATATATACACACACACACGCATGTGTGTGTGTGTGACACATATATATAATGATTATTTGTTCTGACTAAAAAGTTCAGGTATATAATGTTTCAAACATTTTGTTCCCAACAGAATCAGGTGAAATTGAATGTGTAGATAGATACTAGTCTCGGGATCTCAAATTATCAGATACATATGTTTTTAGGATTTCATTAGTCATAAATTCATATATGAGTCATAATATCTCCTATTCTAATTCTAGGTGCACACAAATCCTCTTCAATATTCTTCTGCATTGATTTTCTAGTTTGATTAGAATATTTCTTATCTTGATTAATCACTTGCATAATTTTTTTTATCTGTCCCTTTACCAATTATAAGTAGCAAAGGAATATAAACCCTGAAAACAAGAATATTGCATTAACATCCCTCTTGTTAGATGGTGTTAAATTTGATCAACATCATCTAACAAGAGAGATGTTAATGCAATATTCTTGTTTTCAGGGTTTATATTCCTTTGCTACTTATAATTGGTAAAGGGACGGATAAAAATAATTATGCAAGTGATTAATCAAGATAAGAAATATTCTAGTCAAACTAGAAAATTGATGTAGAAGAATATTGAAGAGGATTTGTGTGCACTTAGAATTAGAATAGGAGATATTATGACTCATATCTAAATTTATGACTGATGAAATCCTAAAAACATATGTATCTGATAATTTGAGATCCTGAGACTAGTATCTATCTACACATTCAATTTCACCTGATTATGTTGGGAACAGAATGTCTGAAACATTATACACCTAAACTTTTTAGTCAGGACAAATTTCAGAGTGGTTGTCTCATGAAAAAGAATGTACAAAAGTTATGATAACTGATTCTGAGGTCTTTCACACCTACAAATCTGAGAATTGTGTGTATGGGTGGCTATATAGGGAATCTCCTTGGTTAACCCTCTGTATTGGTGATCCCACCTCCATAAATAGCTAGTATAATGGAAATAAAATATGTAGTTCTCATGACTCTAGATTATATGTCTAAATTGCTACGAGCTAAAATGTGTAAATGCATTGTAAAGATCTACCCTAGTGTGACAGAGTAAACCCAACATTGAAATACAATCAATGGGTGATTGAGAGCATGTAACAAATATAGATCTGAAGCACAAGTATATATATCTAAAAGATAATAAGGAACCATACCCAATCCTAATGGGAAGAGTACAAGCCAATCTTAATTTGATGATCTCTGAGTCATCATCATAATCCTCTTATAGAAACATCATCATGTTGAAAATGCTTGAATGCTTGATAGAAGATTGATATAGCTCTAATTTGCAAGTCCTCACTTCATGGGATGTCTTTAAATTAGGGATCCAACATTGCAATTTATTTCATCGTGCCAAAATAAGTGTGAAGCTTTCTTTTATACTAAATCAAGAGGTAGAATTGAGAGAGTCGACTGTAAATCCTAATCCTCCACTAAATCACCATGACAGGGACCCTGTTTAAATTTGGACTCAGTCTTCGAGGTACATAACATTTGAAGAATTATGTACCACCTAATTAGGGCCCAAATTAGGACCATGGGTCCTGAGTAATGAGGGGATGTAGGATTAGAACATATAACTAGTTTTGAGGTCGGGACATAACACAAAGGCCACAAACGGTAACATAGGGCCTAGGTGATGAAATGAATTACTGGATTGGAGGAAAAATAGAGCAGCATAGATAGAAATAAGGGTCTACCTTGATTTTAGACAATATTGAATATATAGAGGACCCATATTTGAATTTTAAGTTTAATAATGAAGTCATATTGTGCATGCTATAATGAAAGCATACTAAGGTAGGTGCTAAAAAATCATGAAATTGTACACCACTTAGGTGCTTACAATTTACAATGGTACGTTTATCCCCCACTTTAGTGGTATATGACACTACGTGCATATGCAGGCTAAAGTACAATAATCTGTAAATAAAAAGGATATTCCCAAGTTATTAACCAAGAATCCCCCAGTGTGCAATTCTTGTAGTAAAACATTGGGAATCGCATTCTACAAAACCACATGTTATTGTAAAACCATAACCACCTAGGGCATACTAAGAGAATGATGAAATTTATAGGTAGCTATATGCCCCCTATTTTGGCTTGCTAATTAGGAAGGTGAACCATGGTATCATGTTTACCACAATAAATCATGAATGTGAATTTGTTGACATATGCCATCAATAGGGTTCAAGATAAACTCAAAACATCATACAAATAATTTGGATAGATAAGAAATTGAATCACGATCTTAGCACAATAAATGGTGTGAGAATCAGAGCTCTCTAGCTCAAGATATAAATGATTAAGTAAGAAGCATATTAATCATCATATATAGAAATGTAAAAAGTAAGTGAAAGAGGGGTTAAAAAATATATCACTTAAATAGTAGTTAGCTTTATCATTTTGAGTGTAATTTTCTAACTTCCCTTTTTGTGCTTTTTTAAGAGAACAAAATAAATGTTGAGGATAAATCCAATCACATCTACATAGTTTGAGAGCCTAAGATGAGAAGTGGAGGACATGAGACCATTGGATAAGGTTTGTCCTTGCACTATTGTTTAGACCTTCCATACTACACTTTGACTTTTGTGTTACACGTTTAATTATAGGTTACTATACATGAGGAGGTATTTTGTACCCTCTAGGGCATTATTTATCCTAGAAGGTATTTTGTACCCTCTAGCGTGTTATATAACCTAGGAGATGTTTTTTACCCTCCAAAGTGTTATGTACCCAAAGATTAGAGTTTATAGTTTTTGATGCAACAACACTATGATGTACATATGGTTTACTGATGCCACTTCATTGTCATGTGATTGTAGGAAAACCCAAAACTGTGAGAACATTCAGGGGTGAAAGTGATGTCATATTTATGCAGCCAAATGCAAGGGTTCAGTACTGAGGATTTGGCTATGCTAAGAGATGTGGGCTTGTACTAGGTGTATTGTCTACCAAAAAATGAGATTTCATAATTCTACGTTGATGGCATTGATGGAGAGATGGGATGAGGACACATTGATATTTTACCTACCCACTAAAGAGATGATAGTGACCTTGGAGGATGTGTATTATTTCATGAGATTACCTATATGAGGGGGGATAGTTAGAGAAACCATATCGTGATTAGAGAAAAAGATATTCAAGGATCAGGTGTATTCTCTTGGTTGAGCATTTCCTCATGAGCCTACCCATCATATATCACTAGAGGTATTATTATATGTTGGAAAGGATGTTTCATTGGTTAGGAAGGTGATGTTATACACAATTGTTGTAGTGGTGAAACCAGTCTATAGAGGGACCACATTTCTAGTGTTTCTCACTAATGGGGAGATTGGGATAGACTAGCCTAGTCTATGCTCCTTGATCCCTTTCTTGGATCTCTAGAGTGTTCAACTCAAACTCTATGGTCTCTAGGATCTCCCTTCTCTATGGAATCCCCTGGCCTCACCCAATCTATCCACCAATAACAAGCACTCCTTCTCCTAAGCTCTCCTTCACACTACTTGGCTTCAAACCCTTACATGAGCTTATAAGGGCTTCATTGATTCCACACCTTCTCAAGCTCTAGAAAGATTGGAGACAAGTCCTAAGATGTTTTTACAACCATCCATGTGACTTCAAGGGCTTGGGCAACCTAGCTTGTTACCCGATTTCACCATTTTCTCACAAAACAAGGCTACAAGGAATGAGCCCCAATTAGGCCTCCATTCCGGATTTATAGGACTTTCACCTACAACCTTCACCAAATCATGGATATTCTTCCAAAGAGAATCCTATTCAATCCCATGGATCTCAATTATTTTCAAGTTTTTAGGACCCCAAGTGTCTATACAATGCCCTAACCAGATATGAGGGTTTTTAGGTGTTTTTAAGCTTGACAATGTCACAAGACTAGTTTGTTTGTTTCACCACCTTGTCTGGATTGGTGGAAGCCCCTCCTCCTCACCAATGATTCTTCTCTAACCCTTCTTGAAATCCTCCAAAGGATTCTTTCTGCAACATCGAACCTTTCTCTCTATAGCCTCTGCAATCACGACCTTACCTAGCCGGGCACAATCCAGGCTCGCCTAGGGCTTGGTATCAAAAATACTTGCACTCACTTCCCAAGGCCTTGATTGATAATAGACATAGTACAAGGTTTTTAATTCCATATCCCATGGTTACATGGTGTTTCCATATTGGGGATAGGAGCTACAGGCCTATGTTTACATATCACTCCAAACTGGACAGTGAACTGCTAACTTCAAACTATTAACACAAACACACTCAAACCTGTAAAGAAACTAATCTAATCACACAAATTTGAAATCTTATTCACAAATGAAGATTTATAATACTCAAAACTATCATGTTCAATTCATTATCTTTCAAGCTTCATGCCATTGTGAACTCTGGCATACAAACAACAATCACAGTCTAAAAATTCTTCCACAAAGTTGTATAGTCTAACGTCCAACCCTTAGATTAGGGTTTTTCCAAGAATTTATGGTCTCCTCCTTGGGGTATGGGTTTTATTAGGGCTTCAAGCCACTAGGTTAAGGTTCTGACCTCTTTTGAGGAAAGTTGCTAAGCAACTTTTGAGCAACTTTTGTTGCTTGAGCATTTTTTGCTCTCTCCACACTTATAGGCCACACATTGGCCAAAATCAAAGCACACATGTGCTAAATAAATATAGAACCATACTTTTAGACCTCTAAAAAACCTAAGGCCAGGTGACATCAGGATGACAACATCCACTAAGTCCCCAAGCATTTACAAATGGCTAAGCTAGACTGTGAACTTAGGACCCAACTTAGGATCTAAACAACCACACTGAGCTCATGGCTCTTATTTTAATTACAAGGCTTCATAAAAAATCAAAGAACAACAAAAATTTCAATGGTGTGATCCCTTAGAAGGGTGCTCCTACACCATACACCCCCTTGACACATAATTAAGGCACTTTGGGAGTGATAAGAGCTAGATCAATACCTAGCTTCTTGAACCTACTCTCTTCAACCCAAGTGGCTTCAAACTCAGGTTGACCTATCCACTTCACCAAGTGTTCCATGTAAACTTGGTGCCTTGTTGACTTCTTCACTCTAGACTCCAAGATCTACTCTGTTATGGGTTGCTTCATTTGAGGCATGACATTCTTATCTAGGTCCTGCAGTACCTTGGTTTGATTCTCAGTCTGCCCTGTTATTTCTCCTTTGTACAGGACCAGGTCAGCTATATTGAAGACCGATGATATATCTAAGTCTGATGGTAAATCTACTTTATAAGCATTCTCACCATACTTGGCCAGAAATTTACAAGGCCCTACTCTCTTCATTTGCAACTTGGTAGGCATGCCCTTTTGCATTCTAGCTTTGCTCAAATGGACCATCACATAGTCACCCACTTTGAACTGAACATCTTTCCTTTTCTCATCCACTTTAGCTTTCAATTTTTTAGTAGACTCTAGGATGGCTCTCTTGACCTATTCTTGTACTTCCTTGATGGTTTGAGTGAAGTCCTCTACTTGGCCACTCTTCATCTCCATTGAACCAAGTTCTCTTAGTTCACACACCCCTCTAGGAGGCCTCCCATATACAACTTCAAAAGGACTCCTTCCTGTAGTCCTATTAACACTATCATTTTAGGCATACTCAGCTTGTGGAATGACTAGATCCCAAGTCTGCTCATACTCCTTGGTTAGGCATCTCAACAAATTACCTAATACCTTGTTAATAACTTCAGTTTGACCATCAGTTTGTGGATGGTAAGATGAGCTGAATGATAGGTTAGTTCCAAGCCTTTTCCAGAAGGTTTGCCAAAAATGGCCCATGAACTTGCTATCCCTATCTGAAACAATGCTCAATGGGAGTCCATGAATCCTTACAATCTCCTTAAAGAAGAGATGTGCAATATAACTAGCATCATGAGTAGTTCTACATGGAATGAAATGACTCATCTTAGAGAACCTGTCTACTACCACATATATGCTATCCATACCTATTTTTGTTTTAGGGAGTCCAACCACAAAGTCCATGCTCACACACTCCTAAGGCCTATTTGGAATTGGTAATGGTTGATAGAGTCTTGCATTGCTTGAGCCTCCTTTAGCCCTTTGACATACACCACATTGTTCCACATACTTTCTCACATCCCTTGGCAACCTAGGCCAATAGTAGTACCTCTATACTAGCTCCATAGTTTTATTGATGCCAAAATGCCCACTTAGGCTCCCATTGTGCTTCTCCTATATCAGATTTTCTCTCATGGATCCTCTAGGCACACATAATTGATTGCCTTTAAACAAGAGGCCATTTTGAAGTGTATAATCTGCATACTCGCTATGAAAGTGATTCTCAAACTCATTTCATAACTTATAGGCTATGGAGAAGTCTTCATCCTCTTCATAGAGATCCTTGAAACTTTCTATTCCTATGCTCTGCAATTGCACTTCTTGGATAGTCAATAACTTCCTGCTTAAAGCATCTGCCACTTTGTTGAGCTGCCCCTTCTTATGCTTGATGGTAAAGGTAAAGGATTGGAGGTACACCATCCATTTAAAATGTTTGCTTCTAAGCTTCTCTTGAGTGTTAATGTAACTCAAGGCCTAGTTATATGTGAACACCACAAATTCCTTTGGGAGTAAGTAATGTCTCCACTTCTTGAGGGACTGAACTAGTGCATACAACTCTAGATCATAGGTTGAATACCTCTTCTTTGCTTCATTGAATTTCTCACTAAAAAATTCCATAGGCCTTCCCTCTTGGCTCAATACACCCCTTACTACGATACCACTTTCATCACACTCTAGTGTAAATAGTTTGTCAAAAGTAGGTAAGAGTAGGATAGGTTTGGTGGCTACCTCTTGCTTCAATGGTTGGAATGCTTTATCAGCTTCCTCAGTCCACTTGAACTTAGTTTTAAGTCCTCCTTTGATGGTTTCAAGTACTGGTGCACATATGCCCCTAAATTTCCTAACAAATTTTCTATAGAATTGTGCCAAGCCATGAAAACTCCTAACTTTAGTCCCTATTTTAGGGGCAGGCCAATTCAAGATTGCCTCCACTTTGCTTGGGTCCATCTTCAAGGTACCCTTGGACACCACAAATCCTAAGTAGACTAGATCTTGCTTCAAAAATTCACACTTATCTAGGTTGATTTCCAATTTCTCCTCATGTAACCTCTTTAGGACCAACCTCAAATGTTCAAGGTTCTCTTCTTTGGTTCTGCTATAGACAAGTATATCATCTAGATACACCACCACAAATATGCCAATGAAGTCCTTCAAGACCTCATTCATCAACCTCATGAAGGTTCTTGGGGCATTGGTAAGCCCAAATGGCATCACAAGCCATTCATATAACCCATCTGTGGTCTTAAAAGTTGTCTTCCACTCATCACCCTCCTTAATTCTTATTTGATGATAACCACTTTTAAGATCCAACTTGGTAAAGAACATAGCACCCCCTAAACAGTTCATCAAGTCTTCTATTCTAGGAATTGGGAATTTATACTTGATTGTAATCCTATTGATGGCCCTTGAATCAATGCAAAGTCTCCACTTGCCTCCCTTCTTTGATGCTAGCACCACTGGGACTACACATGGGCTGATACTCTTCTTAATTAGTCCTTGATCCAATAACTCTTGCACTTGCCTTGCCACCTCCTTGTTTTGATCAAGAGTGAGTTTGTATGCTGCTTTATTGGGCAAAGATGCACCAGGTACAAAATCTATTTGATGGCTTATAGCCCTCCTTGGAGGAAGTGTTGCAGGTGCTCCATCACTTACTATGTCTTTGTATTCTTCCAACATTTGCTTTATCTCTTTAGGTGTCTTTGTCTATAACTTGCGGTCCTCTTCCTTTGGCTTCACAACAATGGAACATCCCATTGTTTCATCTTCATGCATCAGGTGTAAGAATTCCTTACCACTACTAAGAAAGACACTAGGTGTCCTTGAGGCTCCTTCATCATTCTCTGTCAAAGACTGAATCTTAAATGTTTTGTTATCCTTCTTAAAGGAAATGGAGTTCTCCTCTCCATCATAGATCACCTTCCTATCAAACTGTCAAGGTCTTCCTAGTAGAAGATGATAGGCATCCATGGGTAGTACATCACAGAGGATCTTGTTCTTATACCCTCCAATGGAAAACTCCACCCAAGTCTATTCATTGACTAGCACACTCTGCTCTTGATTCAACCAAGTTACCATGTAAGGATTTGTATGGGGAATCTTAGTGAGTTTCAACTTCTTTGCTTCTTCATCTGATATAATGTTATTAGTTGATCCTGAATCAACTATCACCTTGCATACTTTGCCTAGGATCTTGCATCTAACTCTAAAAAGAGCTCTTCTTTGCTTGGGTTCTCCTTGGGTAGGCTGCCTAATCAATACTCTTCTAAACATTAAGTTTTCCCCCATCTCTGATTCTAATTTGCTAACCTCATTGGTTCATGAGCTAGCTCCATCTTCTTGGGCATAGGATACCCTCTTCTCACTACTAGAGCTTGTAGTTTTATTAGGACACCTATAAGAAGGGTGTCCAAGTTGACCACATTGGTAATATTTCATTGTGGCAAAATAGGAGCTGCTTCTTCCTACACTCCTTCCTCTACTTGTCCCACCATGAGAACCTCTTCCTCTGTTGAAAGTACCTCTAGTACTGGTCTTTGCAATTTTTTCAAGGAATCTATTCTCTCCTTGGCTTCTTGAATCACCTCCTCTGCCACTAGAACCTCCTCTAGAGTCTCTACCTCTGCCTCTATTTTTAGAGTTGGGTTCCTGCTTCCTTCTTAGCTTTTCTTCCATATGTTGACACCCAAGAATAATATTAGGAGTGAAAAAATTCATCTCCTATGCTATACTCCACTTCAATCCACTCAAGTACCTTGCCACCTTAATTCTCTCCTCTTCCTTCACTTTGGATCTCAAACTCAACTGGTGAAATTCGTCGGTATAGGTGGCTACATCCATCTCTTTTTGTCTAAGGTTCAATCTTCTTATATGCTATTAGATTTCAAAGTCTTCAAGCAGGTAGGCTTCTCTCACCTTATTCACCATTACTTTCCAATTAGTAATTGGGTTCTTCCCTTCTTTCTCCCTTTCTTCTTGGAGATAGTTCCACCAAGTTAGAGCTTGGCCCCTCAACCTGGATTTGGCCACTTTGACCTTTTGTGCTTCAGATATCTCTTCACATTTGAAGTGATTCTTCATGCCCTCAATCCATTTCATAACTAGTTCACTGTCCATTCTACCAATGAGTAAGGGGACACCTTCAAGTGCTTTGCCGGTGATGGCTTTAATTGCCTTCAAGAACTACTCATCTTGAGTTGGAGGGTCAAGTATGGGAACTTCATCATCTATAGTCTTTTATTTTTCCTTAGCATCCTACTCCTCCATTCTGTCATTGACTTTGTCTGCTTTGGCTTGGACATCATCCAAGAGTTGTTCTAACTGAATCAATCTTTCTTTCAAGAGTCTATTAGCTTCCTCCTAATCTTCTACCTTCTTTTCTAGCTCGACATTAGTCACCATATTTTTCCTATGAGATGACCCTACTAATTCTTCTAGAGGTTGAAACATTCACACTCTCCAACTATCCACTTCCTAAGTCTTGTTTGCTTTGATACCAATCTGATGGGGAGATTGGGATATACTAGCCTAGTCTATGCTCCTTGATCCCTTTCTTGGATCTCTAGAGTGTTCTAATCACACCCTGTGGTCTCTAGGATCTCCCTTCTCTATGGAATCCCCTAACCTCACCTAATCTATCCACCAATAACAAGCACTCCTTCTCCTAAGCTCTCCTTCACACTACTTGGCTTCAAACCCTTACATGAGCTTATAAGGGATTCACTTATTCCACACCTTATCAGGCTCTAGAAATATTGGAGACAAGTCCTAAGATGTTTTTATAACCATCCATGTGACTTCAAGGGCTTGGGAAACCTAGCTTGTTACCCAATTTCACCATTTTCTCACAAAACAGGGCTACAAGGAATGAGCCCCAATTAGGCCTCCATTCCAGATTTATAGGACTTTCACTTGCAACCTTCACCAAATCATGGATAGTATTCCAAAGAGACTCCTATTCAAATCCCCTGGCTCTCAATTATTTTCAAGATTTTAGGACCCCAAGTGTCTGTACAGTGCCCTAACTAGATATGAGGGTTTCTAGGTGTTTTAAAGCTTGACAGGGTCACAAGACTGGTTTGTTTATTTCACCACCTTGTCTAGATTGGTGGAAGCCCCTCCTCCTCACCAATTATTCTTATCTAACCCTTCTTGAAATCCTCCAAAGGATTCTTTCTGCAACATCCAACCTTGCTCTCTATAGCCTCTGCAATCACAACCTTGCCTAGCCAAGCATAGTCCAGGCTCGCCTAGGGCTTGGTCTCAAAAATACTTGCACTCACTTCCCAGGGCCCTACTTGATAATATACATAGTATAGGGTCTGTACTTCCATATCCCATGGTTCCATGGTGTTTCCATATTGGGGATAGGAGCTACAGGCCCATCTTTACATATCACTCCAAACTGGACAGTGAACTGCTAACTTCAAACTATTAACACAAACACACTCAAACTTGCAAAGAAACTAATCTAATCACAAAAAAATGAAATATTATTCACAAATGAAGATTTAAAATACTCAAAACTATTAATTTCAATTCATTATCTTTCAAGCTTCATGCCATTGTGAACTCTGGCATACAAACAATAGTCACAGTCTAAAAATTCTTCCACAAAGCCATACAGTCTGACGTCCAACCCTTAGATTAGGGTTTTTCCAAGCATTTATGGTCTCCTCCTCTGGGTATGGGTTTTATTAGGGCTTCAAGCCGCTAGGTTAAGGTTCTGACCTCTTTTGAGGAAAGTTGCTAAGCAACTTTTGAGCAACTTTTGTTGCTTGAGCATTTTTTGCTCTCTCCACACTTCTAGGCCACATATTGGCCAAAATCAAAGCACACATGTGCTAAATCAACATAGACCCATAATTTTAGACCTCTAACAAACCTAAGGCTAGGTGACATCAGTATGACAACATCTACTGAGTCCCTGAGCATTTACAAATGGCTAAGCTAGACTGTGAACTTAGGACCCAACCTAGGATCTAAATAACTACACTAAGCTCATGACTCTTATTTTAATTACAAGGATTCATATAGAAGCAAAGCACAACAAAAATTTCAATGGTTTTATCACTTAGAAGGGTGCTCCTGCACCACTCAAACATGTTATTTGGATTATGGAGGACCAACATACAATCTACTGTTGGGAGAGGAATATGCTTGATCACTTGTATTATGAGTTGGGGAGGTATGTCTTCTATCAATGGAAGAGGTTAATCATGTGTACATTTCTATAGGTATGGATGTTTGAGCATATCACTTGTATGTAGCTCATTGAATGCCTAATTGAGATATACCCAACAAATGCACAATAATTTTCTTATCCATTGAGAAATGTATAGAAGTGGGGAGATTTGTTGTATTAGAGAGACATCATCAATTGGTTGTAGGAAATTGATATCATATGGAGACCATATTGATAGATGGTAATATAGACTAAAAAATATCATCAGATGAGATTTATGTAGATATATCAATGGCTAGAGGGACGACATAGCTACATTATGGTGCCATTTTACTTTGACAGAGTGAGGAGATAGGAGATAGTTTGACTTCCCACAAGGTGCACTAAAAGAAATGCCAATCTATATGCATTGACAACAATACAGATCAAGGTGAAGGACCCGACTATGACCTATGATAGATGAGATTCGACTAGGGAGGAGTTGAGGAAGAGGAGGGGGGTAGATACCACCTCTTTAAGGAGGTAGCCACAAAGAACCTCGTTAGAGAATTAAAAATACAAGAGTGAGGAGAGGGTAGTGTGTCTATTCCCCCAACATCATCCTGTAATACAACACCACAAGCTCTATTTATTGTTGATATTGGGTACCATGAGGGAGATCCAGGTACAAAATATTAATCCAAGTATATAGATATTGTATGTTAGAAATCAATGTATTCAATTAAAAAACCAACACACCAATGAAATATTATATCATAAGCCAATCTAATCTAAAGAAATACATAAAATCAAAATAGATTATTTCTAATGTCATCTGATTGTCCTATATCTCCAAAGACATTTTTATCATTATTTTGTGCTCTTGGATGCACTGGTGATCAATAAGATGACAATTTGAGAATAAGATTTAAAATGCTATGAGATACATGATTAACATGGTAAAATATAAAATGATATTATTAGTTAACGTATTTGTATTCTTTAAAATGCCTTTAAAAATGACTTCTAAATGCCCCCAATCGAAAGACAAAACTGAAACCAATAGTTGAGTCGTGCTTGTAATGGGAATTGCAAGTGCTCTCTAAATTTTGATATGAAGGTACAACTCCCTTCATTGGATAAGATGTGTGTTTTCTGGATATGCTTTTAATCATAAAGCAAAGGAAATTAACATCTTCTCATAGCAATGACACAAATGTGAACAATAGATTTATAAATGGAGTAAAATAGAAAATGACACAAAGATCATTCTCTAAATACTTCCAATAAATAATTCAAGAAGAATATTTAAAAAACTCAAACAACTCAGAGCTCAAAGTCTCTATAATATTCACATGCATGATCAAAGATAATAGTGGAGAACATTAGAGAATGATTACATTCATTCAAAGACAAATCTTCAACCAAGAGATATATATAAACACATATTTAAAATGCATTCTCTCTTTATCTCTAATGTAAAAGAAATGGTGCACAAACCATTATTACCCTATACAATGATAATAAAAAAAACCAAAAATATGTTCTTCCCCTTTACAATAATAAAATCAGAAAGTTTTCTCCTGCTATAGCATAAGCCCCTAGAAAGAAAAAGAATTCCTCCCCTTCTCTCTGTTTCAATTACTTATATTTATTTTTCTTCCTCCGACAAGGCATTCTCAACTTTAATAACTTCTTCTTGATAAAGGGAATGAAATAATTCCCCTCTAATTGATGCTCTCAAATTGGTTTAAAACATCTTTAAAATGTTTTAAATTAGTGTACATAAAAGAGTGAGAAATTTTTTAATTTCACCTGCAACCATTTTTAATCAAATTCACTACTGGTTAATCGGGCATCCTAGGGCTGTGAAAATTTGAGAGCAGTTATGATAATTAAAATAAAACATGGATTTTTAACCATTTTTTAACAACTCACAAAATCGGGGTACTTCTTTATAAACTGGTCGTACCAACCATACCGCTCCACAAAGAAAGTACTAAAAAAATCATATCATATGAGCTTGTATGGTCATAAAATTAAATCTAGGAACATTTAAGACTAAAATATCAGGTGCGTCACCCTTAGATGTAAGTAATCTGCAACTTTTTTTGGGATGCATTTTCAGACTGACAGATATGTATGCAAAATTTGACTTTCACATGATGAACCGTTGAGCCATTGAACATTGAACTTTTGAGCCGCAGGGTTCAATTAAAAGGTTCAAAATTACAGATACAAACTTCACCTTGAATATGCTTCTTTTCAGTCATTCTCCTTCATTAATCATTTTGTCCTTTCATTCTCAAGCATGATGAATTTTGAACTTCAAACCAAAATGAGAGGTACAATGGTTCAAGTTCACTATTTGCCAACTTGCTTCACAATTTTCAAACTTACATTTAACAAAGGTTTGGGGATTTGAATCTTGAACCATTGAACTTTTGAGCTATTAAACTCTAATCATGAGGTTCAATAAGAAGGTTCAAAATTATGTACTTTCAAAAACATAAAGACTAAATTCAAGATATTTTTTAATAACAAAATTACGACTCAGAAAGTGTATTGTCAATCAAAAGTAGAACACAAATGCCCTATTTATATTCAGGAGGGAAGTTATGAGAAATTATTCAAAAAAGAAAAGAAAAGGGGGGTAACTATGGCTCTATCTAGGGACTGATTTATCTTGCAGAAAATTGAGAAATTCAGAATCTTTGGCTAAGACCAGTGCTTAAGTCCATTGGGCAACAAAGTCAAAGAAGTTGCAGAGGACAGGGAGCAACTTGCAGAGGGATGGAGGGGAATTGGACACAAGCAAAAAATAGACACAACAAAAAGGAAACACACACCAAAACTTTCTTACATATATACATGGTCAGAAGACCTTACCTCATAGTATGCACAAATTTGATCACACAAAGCCATTGTCTGGTTGGGAAAAATATTTATCGGTGTGGAGAAGTGGTTGGTAATAAAAAATTATCCTTCCCAACTGCCAACTTACGACCACTATGAAGAATGATTGGTGATAAAGTTTTGCAAAAAATCTTCAAATACACCTTATATCCAAAGAGCCACTCTGCATCAAAAACTTTTGAAGTCAATTGAGATGCCTTGACATTATGTTGTACATGTTGATTTAAATTTGAATTAAACATATCGTAATATTGTACTAGATTGTCTAAATAATTAACCAAACTCTAAATTGGGCATCTTTTATAAAGATTCTGAAAGCAACACTCATCCTCACATGCTAGTTTCTGAGATAGAGCTGACATGACATCATTCTCAAAATAAAAAATACTCCAGCATCAGGTAACTGCTTGACTCTTCTAGGTACAATCTATTTTCAAAATTCTCATCACCAAATTCGAATGCTTCAAAGTCTAGCTACATATGAGATATTGTATCAACAATAGATAATTCATTGTATTCCACTTATTTTTTGACACTCTCATAATTTTCCAAACACTCAGTTTGCAAGTATCCTTCATCATAGCTAAAAGTAAATTGAAAATATTCATAATCTATTTGTGTACCAGCCTCCATCTGTTCATAGTTATCTATTTCTTCCCTATACTAGCCCTTTATGCTTGCTTGATTATTTGTTGAGAATGCATTAGAAATTTAAAATGTGAAATATTCAAAATCAGAAGAAGAATTTTTTTTTTAGAAAACTTTTGTTTTAATTCCTCATCGCACATGTCATCAAAAGTTTGTTGTTTAATGGAATATGTGGTTGGGCAAGCAACCAATTCTTTTGGTTGTGTTGGACTAACCGCCAATGTCCCCCTTCAGGATTTGTGACATGGTTTAACAACATCGTGTGTCTTCTATAAGTATAGTGGTTGTATCGGGTATTTACAAGTCGATCTTTTAGTGCAACGACAACCACTAGTTGTAACAAGTTGTATCAAAGATTGGTCACATGTTTGAATCCCCTTAGGTGATCTTGATGGGGGGATTGTTGGACTAACCACCAATTTCCCCTTTCGGGATTTGTAACATGGTTTAAAAACCTCTCATGTCTTCTATAAGTCTAGTGGTTGTATCGTGGATTAATAGGTCGATCTTTTGGTGCAATGACAACCACTAGTTGTAACAAGTTGAATGACATGATTATATGCATCTTTAGAAGGATAAAACCCATCAACATAAAAATAATAAACTCTTGCAATGTTAGAAGTGCCATTTTCAGTCTCAAAATATGCTCAAAAAACTTTTTCATTGAAAACTATCAAGTTTTGACAATAAGAAATATATGATACTAGCTTTGTTTCTTCCATGACAAGATTCTTTTGCAAAGGCTTATTTCTTGGGTAAAAGTTCTGATTATGAAAGTAATTTTCAAATTCTGGAACTTTTGTAATACATTTACTTGTGCATTTTGTTCCACTCAAATCATATCATTCTCTATCTCAACAACTTCTTTCTATGCATCTTCTAGAATGTGCACCTTCCTACATCTCAATAAAAACTTAACCTGGGGGTTTAATGTAGCAATGAACAAACATAACTAATTACTTTCAGTTGGTTGATATTTTTGAGGGATTTTTCCAAAACATCTATTGAATCTTTCGATAAAACCTCTAATATATTCTTCTTCTTTCTTTTGCTTTTAAAAGAAATTTAGAAACAACTCATAAGTATCAACCACAAATTTAAATCTTTCAATAAATTTTACCTTTACATCATCCCTGTTGGTAATACATCCATATTCCAAATTCTGAAACCATTCTACAACATTTCCAATGAGGCTTTCAACAAACACATCTTGCACTCCAAGAATTCCACAGGCAATAGTAACTAGTTTAATATGATCATCTAGGTCTTGGATCTTATCTCCAGCAAACTTAAGAAAGCATTCTCTTGATCTTTTAGGCAAAGTTGAATATTAGGGTAAAGCCAAAGGTCCAATCTGAGCTCCCAATGGTTGGGTTGCAACCAAAGCCATAATATACACTAGAACTCTTCTACTAAGAGATATTTAAATAAAACACAAATTCACCAACCTCCGTCCTTGGGGAGGAACTTTCAAATTTCTAGGGAAATATAAAAAGCACTAGCACTTTGATTTCTTCCCCAACATAGTCACCAAAAATCTATTGGTTAACAAATTTGTCTTCATTAAAATACCTTAAAGAATGACTCCTAAATGCCCCAAATTGAAAGACAAAACTGAAACCAATAGTTGAGTCACTTGTAATGGCAATTGCAAGTGCTCTCTGAATTTTGATATGAAGGTACAACTCCCATCATTAGATAAAACATGTGTTTTGTGGATATGCTTTTAACTAGAAAGCAATAAAGGAAACTAACATCTTCTCATAATAATGACACATATGTGAACAACAAATTTATAAATGGAAGAAAATAGAAAATGACACAAAGATCATTCTCTAAATACTTCCAATAAATAATTTAAGGAGAAGATTTAAAAAACTTAGACAACTCAGAGCTCAAAGTCTCTATAATATTTGCATGCATGATCAAAGATAACAATGGAGAACATTAAAGAATGGCTACATTCATTCAAAAACAAATCTACAACCAAGAGACACATATATAAACACATGGACTTAAAATGCATTCTCTATTTATCTCCAATTTAAAAGAAATGGTGCACATACCATTATTACCTTGTACAATGATAATAAAAAAATAAAATAAACTATGTTCTTCCCCTTTACGATAACAAAATTAGAAAAAATTATCCCTGCTATAGCATAAGCTAATAGAAAGAAAAAGAATTCCTCCCCTTCTCTCTCTTTCAATCACATATATTTCTTTTTCTTCCCCTGATGAGGCCTTTTTAGTTTTAATAATTGATTATTGATAAAGGGAATGAAATAATTCCCCTCTAATTGTTGCTCTCAAATTGATTTAAAACATCTTTAAGATGTTTTAAATCAGTGTACATAAAAGAGTGAGATTTTTTTTTAATTTCACTTGCAACCACTTTTAATCAAATTCACCACTAGTTAATGGGGCATCCTAGGGTTGTGAAAATTTGTGAGCAGTTATGATAATTAAAATAAAACATGGGGTTTTAACCATTTTTTAATAACTCACAAAATCAAGTTACTTCCTTTGTAAACTGGCCCTGTCAACCATATTGATCCATAGAGAAAATGCTAAAAAAAAGCATATCTATGAGCTTGTATGGTCATAAAATTAAATTTGGAAATATTTAAGACTAAAATATCAAGTGGGTTTCCCTTAGATTTAAGTAATTTGCAATTTTTTTGGATGCATTTTCAGATTGACAGATATGTATGTAGAATTTGACTATTGCGAGATAAACCATTGAACCTTGAACTTTTGAACTGCGGGGTTCAATCAGAAGGTTCAAAATTATAGACTTCTCCTTGAGTATGCTTCTTTTTAATCACTCTCCTTCATTAGTCATTTTGTATTTTCATTCTCATGTGTGATGCACCTTGAACTTTGAACCAAAATGCGAGGGTACAATGGTTCAAGTTCACTCAATGAACACTCATGCTAATGTAATCTAATCATCATACAAAAAAATCATTCATTTATTGTTTGATGTTGATGTTACCAATTTTTGCATCCAACTCAAATTGGCAGAGCTAGGTAGTTGTTCAACTAAGTTAAGGTACATTTTATTCATTTTAAACTTTTAGTTCCAGGTATTGTGTTTGAACTGAAAGTAACAGTGCATAAAGTAAAGTGAAATGAGAACAAATGCAGAAAAAGAAAATATTTCATTCACGTGCAAAACAAAATGTTTCATTCACATGCAAAAGATATTTACATGAAGAATATTATAAGTAATTTTTCAAATGTGAGGTTTTTCTATTCATTCTTTTTATTTACAAAGGAAGAGAGTACAATACAATAAGGAAACCACACAAGCTGTGGAGCTCTTAAAATAATTTGAAAGTTAAAGGTACAATGCATAGAAGTCAAAACTAGGAGGAATAAGGAGAGATATGCCATTTCCTATTAATGGAAGATTATCATGCCTTGATGTGTTGATTGAGGCTTGAGCCTCACATCCTTAATGTACCTACCAAATAAATGTGAAATGGAGGTCAGTCTAGGGACTGGGCAATGGATAATTTGAAGCCCTATTCCTAGTATTGACTGTTATACTGGCATATGATATGCAATGATGAAACTTTAAAAAAAAAGAAAAGAAAAAAGGAAAAACAAGTTGAAAATCATATGTTTTAAAACTAATAGTTTTTTTCATGTGCAACTATAGGAATGAAGACCATAAGTTATTAAAGGGACATACATATTAGTATGAAACCTTTTAGCTTGGTATCTATATTATTAATGGAGCCTAATTGAAAATACAGATTATTGAAGGGACATGTTATCTTTAATATGAAACCTTCTAGTCTATTGTGTCACATTTAAAGGAAGATTACTGAGTCAGTTTCTCCAAAATACCATCCCTGTCATCCATCCCCAACAAATCCTCTTCACTTGTAGAGGACACATGGCCTTCATCCTCAATAATACATCATCTCTTTGTTGAGAAATTGTTGAAGATAATTATTCAATGAACATTGTTGTATTGATCTCAAATTTTGTGATCTAGATGGTTGTGCTCTAGATGATGTATAGTATGATCTATCATATGCAGTATGTTACAGTGATGAGTATGTGGATGCTATCTCTAATCTAGATATGGCACTATATCTTTTTGGGACATATGTGGAAAATAGTTAGTGAATAATAATAAATATTGTATGTTTGTTATTGCATGTTGTTTTTAGAGCTTATTTTAGGTATCTTTACTATCTAGAGATTCATCAATATGATAAATTTTTTTGGTATGCCACTTCTATCTAGTTTATGATAGATGCTTTTAGGTGCTATCTTTTGGTTGGTGATGAATTCGATGGAGATCAAGACTTGGTCTTGGTTGTGGCATTCCCATCAACTCCATAATATATCTCATGTATTTAAAATTTATTTATCCTTTGGAAACTATTCTATGTACCATTCTTATCCTATGTATGACCAATTTATGGGTCCTAAAATAACATGGCATGAAGATAATACTGTGTGTGACAAGTTGTGGAACTTTCAAATCTATAAATACAACACTCAGTGAGACATTAGTTCATTTGGTTATTATCAAAATCAATCAAACAATAAAAATAAACCAAAGAATATAATCTCATTGCTTCCTATCCAAGAAGATTCTAATCTAAATGAATCAATTGGTCTCTGAATTCAATCTAGATCAGGGACTAGGCAAGTTTAGAATGAAAGATTTAAACAATTCTAATGCAAACAAGCAACTAGGATCATAATTATAGCTAAGAGTTCATATGAAACTAAACAAAATTAAGCTAAGAATGCTCTAAGAATTGAATGTTTAAGCTCTAGATGCAAATTAACAACAATTAGCTAAGATTATGAAAACTAGATGATCATTGGATGAGTTTCTTTTATAGTTTTTGAGATCGAATTGGGCGATTGAGATGTCTCTTTGAGGGATGGTTATATGATCTATCCCCACTTGATCCATGTGATTAGCCTTTTATTATAGGGAGTTAAGTGATTTGTCCCCCAGTGATGAGATGGAAAATAGGGGATTTACTTATTTATTTTAATTAATTACTCTAGCCATGGGATTTAATTATCTTGATTTAATTAAATTGGGCCAAGAGTACTAATTAATTAATTGATCATGTTGAGTATTTGATGTTTTGATTACTTGATTAATTTGGTTTAGGGCAATTTTATTGAAATGATTATTTAGGCCTTATGGTTAGACTATCACATTTTTAGGTGATTACATTTGCCCCTCTTTGAATCAAAGTGCTACCAATACGTTGATTCAAATGACATCTGATGTCAAAGCAACAAACAATTTGATAATAAGCAATGAAACTATCCTTGATTCCAAACTTGATTTTATGAAGATTGATTGAAGATCCAAAGATACCAATTTCGAACTTGATTGAACAAAGATTGAGAATACTGACTTTGAACTTAATTGAATGAAGATCGATAGAGAGATACTATACTATTTAGTTTGATGTGAAGCGATAAAATTGAACACCTTTATGATACTAATTACCACTAACCAATTTGATGTGAAGTGATGAAATTGATTAATGATAGAAATATTTTGAAAGAAATGATGCTTGATAAGAAGGAATAACCAGTTTGATGTGGTATGGTGAAATTGATTTCCATCAAGAGTTTGATGCAAATAACTAACTCGATATGGGTTTTGATGATGCAAATTATCTGATGAAGACATTGTCAATTTGATGAAGTGTGATGAAATTGACATGATCTTGTAGATTTACTAATTTCAAGAAGGCCAAGCAATTTGATATGAATTTTGATGAAATTACTCATTCCTATATCAATGTTTTAACTAACTTGATGGTGCAGGAGCTCCTAGGCTAGCCTCCAGTGGTTAGTAAATTTTGGCTTGTACTTGAGTCTGGCCAAGTCAAGAGCTTAGTTTAATTTGTTTTAGGACCTTAGAAGGTCTCTTGCTATGTTGGCTAGGTGAGTTAGTCATTAGGACTAAGGTCACAATAATAGCCTTTGTTAGTTGTTTATTTAATTTCTTAAGTTAGAAGCTTAGCTTAGGTGAGAGTCTATAATGTGTTCTAAACACATAATTATTAATGTAAAGATGCCATAAGGTCATAAATGGCCTTGGATCCTTGAAAAATAGGAGCTTATGAGTCCTAGAATATAGGATTGAGGCACATGACAAAATTGCCAAGTGTTGAGAAGAAGTTATCAAGATTTGCACTAATTGCAAAAATGACATGTAAATTAGATAGCTTTGGATCCCCTAAAATTTATGCGGTGGGGATTCGACCAACAGTCCCAAAAATGAAGGAAATGGCATCTAATGATACCTAAGACTCGAACACAAAGTATTATGGAAGCATTGTAATAGTTGAGGAAAAGTTAATAGAGCTCTCCAAGCATTTTACAATGAATTTCTGGTGTTTTTGTGTTGACAGTCATACTTAATGGACTGAAAAACTAAAATAAGTGCTGGATTATTGTTCTATAGGTTTTTTATGAACTTTTTCATTTGAAGTGTTAGTCATTTTGAGGTCATCTATCTTCTAGTTTTCAAAAATCTAGTTCAGGGTGTCTAATTTGCTAGTGTTTTGAGTAGTTTAGGAAGTCTTCCCCCATGAAATCTAACCATGGAAAATAGTTCATGTTAGATGGAAATGGTAGAGGATTCAGTATTTTATATATTTTTAGGATTTTGGAGTCTTAAAATCATGAGGAACTATTTTATATGCTAGGCCCTAGGTGAGTTTGTGCAGCCCGGTTAGAGGTCTAGAGGTTAAAAGAGTGAAGAAACATTGCATGGTTGTATGGATCCATACTGCTCTAGGAATTTTTCATGAAGTTAAATATCATACCTAACCATTTTATGAAGATATAATCCATACCAATCATTTAGGATTTGGTTTGAACAAGTTTGCTATCAAAATCACAGTTTAGTCCTAGAAATTAGGCCTATTAGGCCTCTTGTCCTTGTTTGTAGGAAGCCCCTATACGGTCACTTTCAGACCCAGAACCTTTATGAAAGTTTTAAAACTACCAAAATTGTATCCAAAACAAGTTTTATTTTTCTAATTTGTTAGGGGAAAATTTTCCAAAAATGGGAAAAACGGGCTGGTGAAGGCTACTAGAATAGGCCTATTTTTAAGGTCAATTCATGATGATTCATGGAATCTGATTAGAAGATGATTGAAGACCCTTCCAAGATGGATCAAATGGGAAATAAAAATAATTTTTTCATGATGGAGAAGACCCCTACAATGTTGGAGCATGTTTATGGAGATTTGGCACTTAGAGCCTTCTAAGTGAGTGTGGAGAAGTGAATCAAAACTAGGGTGTTGATCATTCAAGGTGAAGTTTTCAGAGATTGACTCTTATAAGTAGAGTTTGAATAGGTCTTAGTTAATGATCTAAGCCTATTAAAAGATCCTATAGAGTAATAGGATACTAGGAGGCAAGTGAAGTCTCTTGGAGGGTGTGCCTTGAAGTTTATCATACATCATATTGGTATCAGAGCTTGGTTGATCAAGCTTGTGGTTAATGTTGCAATATTATAAATTAGTAGGAGAGAATACACTAGATAAAGCCATGGTGACTAATGTTGAACTAGCAAAGAAGGTTGAGGAACAAGAAGAGGATAACAAATTGCTAAGGCAAAGACTAGCTCAAATGGAGCAACTCTTGGGTGAAGTCCAAGACAAAGCAGATAAGATCAAGGACAAGATTGACCAAAAGGAAGAAGTTGAAGCAAGGGAGAAGGAATTAGAGTTGGAAGAAGAAGCACCAACACATGACCCTGTTATTCCTGAAGAGCCATTCTTAAAGACATTAAAAGCATTGAGTGGTAAAACTTTGGAAGGTGTGCCACTATTTTGTGGACAAATGGATCTAGATTCAGCGGTGGATTGGATTGATAGCATAGAGAACCATTTGAATGTGATGGTATCTCTGAGGCACAAAAAGTTATGGTGGCCAAGTCTAGACTAAGAGGTTCAGCTCTTACTTGGTGGAAGTTTGTGAAAATCGAGAGAGAGAAGGATGGAAAAGGTCCTATTATGACATGTAAAGGTATGGTATCCAAAATCAAGCAAACCTACCTTCCTGATGACTATGAAGTCCAAATGCATAGAAGGAGACACAATCTTAGGCAAAAAGATTTGGATGTCCAAACCTACACTGAGGAGTTTCAAAAATTGTGTTTGAGGTCCAAGGTAGTTGAAGAAGAGAGCATAAAGCTTGCAAGATACTTGAATGGCCTCAAATGTTCTATTCAAGAGGAGATGAGTCTAGTGAACTTCAAATCCATTAGGCAATTCTATCAAATGGCCTTGAAGATAGAGGAGAAAAGTAAGAGAAAACAAGAAACCTCCAAAGGCAAAGATACCAAAGGTCAAAGAGGTGGCTATGGTGGAAGAAGTTCTGATTCAAGAGCTCAAGGTGAGGTAAAGTTCAATGAGCAGCAAGAAGGAAGCTCAAGTAGAGGTGGTAGAGGAAGAAATTCTAACTCTATCTTTAGAGGAAGAAGTGGTGGTTCATCACAAGAAGGAAGAGGCAATTATTTTGCCAATATGAATTGCTACCATTGCAATCAAATGGGGCACCCTGCCTATAGATGCCTGGAGAAAGGTGATTCATCACAAGGAGGTGATAAGAGGACTAATTTAATTCAAGATGAGTCCAATGCAGTAGACAAGCATGCTAAGGTACCATTAAATTCAGAGGAAGGAGAGAACCTTATGATGAGGAGGACTCTAATCAAGGAACCGGTGAAGGAGGAGCCAAGCCAAAGGAGATCTTTGTTTAGGATCAAATGCAAGATAATGGGGAAAGTATGTAGGATCATCATTGATTCAAGCTCTACTAATAACATAGTGTTAGAAGAAGCAGTCAGCAAGCTCAAGTTGACAAGAATATCCCATACCAATCCATACAAGGTCACTTAGCTTAACAAAGGCCAACATGTGTTAGTGAATGAGAAAGCATGGGTGGAGTTCTCCATTGGAAGGTACATATAAAAAGTGTTGTGTGATGTGTTGCCTATGGATGCATGCCATTTTCTCCTAGGTAGACCATGGCAATTTGACCGCCAAGCCATACATGATGGAGGGAAGAATTCCTATTCTTTCAAGAAAGATAATGTAACCTTCAAAATTTAGTCATTGTTGGAGGATGTAGAAGTGAAGACAATAGGTCCAAATGTTCTTATGGTAGGTGAAAAAGAGTTCCTACAAACCATGGAAGAGAGTGAAGGCATAGGCTATGCATTGGTATTGAAACCAAGAGAGGGAGATGAAGGCAAGGCAGCCAAGAAGACTGAATTACCAAGGGAGATTCAAGGTATGTTGCAGACTTACCAAGGCATTGTAAGTGATGGTAAACCATCAAACTTACCCCCTCAAAGAGCCATAAACCATAGGATAGACCTCATCCCAGGAGCTACCCTACCTAACAAAGCTGCTTATAAAATGACCCCTCAACGAAATGAGGAAATAGTAAGGCAAATACAAGAGCTCTTAGAGCAAGGCCTAATTAGGAAGAGTATTAGTCCATGTGTTGTACCCATCGTACTTGAACCTAAGAAAGGAGGAACTTGGAGGCTATGTATTGACTCAAGGGCTATCAATAGGATAACCATAAGTTATAGGTTCCCTATCCCTAGGATTGAAGACTTAATGGACTGTTTAGGTGAAGCAAAGTACTATAGCAAGATAAACTTGAAGAGTGGCTATCACCAAATAAGAATCCATGAAGGTGATGAAGGGAAGACAACCTTTAAGACCAATGAATGGCTGTATGAATGGCTTGTCATGCCATTTGGTTTGTCAAATGCCCCCTCCACATTCATGAGGCTCATGAATGAAGTACTTAAGGACTACATAGGCAAGTTTGTAGTTGTATATCTAGAATATATATTGATTTTTAGCAAGACAAAGAGTGATCATTTGGAACATCTTGATATTGTCTTCAAGAAGTTGCATGGGGATAAGTTGATGATCAACTTGGAGAAGTGTGAGTTTATCAAATCAGAATTAGTGTACCTTGGGTTTTTCTTATCACATGGCAATCTAAAAATGGATAAGAGCAAAGTGGAGGCTATCATGAATTGACCTACTCCAAGGTCAACAACTAAGGTAAGGAGTTTTCATGGTCTTGCACAATACTATAGAAAGTTCATAAGACAATTTAGTACAATTTGTGCTCCTATGTTAGACACTATCAAAGGAGGAATGAAAACCAAGTTTGTGTGGAATGAAGATGCTAACAAGAGCTTTGAGTTGTTGAAGGAGAGGATAGCTACCCAACCTTTTTTGGTGCTTCCAGGCTTTGAGAAGCTATTCACCATTGAATTTGATGCTAGCAATGTAGCAATTGGGGCTGTTATAAGCCAAGAGGGCAGACCGATAGCTTTCCATTTTGAAAAGTTAAGTGAGGCTAAGAGGAAGTACTCCTCATATGACTTAGAGATGTATGCATTGGTCCAAGCTCTAAGAAAGTGGAGACATTACTTGCTTCCAAAAGAATTCATTTTGTATTCAGACAATCAAGCACTTAGTTTCCTGAATTCACAAGAGAAGTTGAGTCACAAGCACATGAAGTGGGTTGAGTACCTACAAGCTTACACCTTCAGTATCAAGCACAAGAAGGGTGTACTAAACAAGGTGGCTGATGCATTGTCAATAAGAGCCCTCACACTACAAGAAATTTAGTTGAAAAGTATGGGGATAGATCATTTCAAGGATCTATATGTAGATGATGAGGACTTTGCTGACATTTACATGGTATGTGCTAAATACAAGAATCATTTCATAGTAAATATGCTGATTATACTTTGCAAAGTGATCTCTTATTCAAAAGGAATCAATTGTGTGTTCCTAGAGGCTCTATTAGAGAGAATTTGATTCAAGAAAAGCATAATGGTGGTTTGAGTGGTCACTTTGGGATCACTAAGACTCAAGACCTTGTTTCAAGGTTTTACTTTTGGCCTAGAATGAATCTTGATGTTAGGAGGTATGTGGAGAGTTGTGTAGTATGTCAAAAGGCCGAGGGCACTTCTACAAATGTTGGTCTTTATCAGCCACTACCTATTCCTACTAGGCCATGGGAATGCTTAAGCATGGATTTTTTAGTTGGGTTACCCAAGACAAGACAAGGGATGGACAGTGTGTATGTGGTTGTGGATAGGTTCAGCAAGATGGCTCACTTTGTGCCATGCAAGACCATAAATGATGCAAGTCAAATAGCATCTCTATTCTTCAAAGAAATTGTGAGAATCCATGGGTTACCTATTAGCATTGTGTTAGATAGGGACACTAAGTTTATGAGTCATTTTTGGAAGACTCTTTGGCAAAGATTGGGCACCAACTTATCTTTTGGGTCAGCCTACCATCCCTAAACTGATGGTCAAACTGAGGTTGTTAATAGGAGCCTTGGGAATCTTCTAGGATGCTTGACTAAAGAGTACATACAATAATGGGATCAATTGATTGGGCAAGCTGAATATGCCTACAATGACACCTTGAATAGATCCATAGGGAAGAGTCCATTTGAGATAGTTTATGGACTACATCCAAGGGGTGTCTATGAGTTGAGAGATCTGAAAGATGGAGTCAAATCAAGTGGATATGCAGATGATTTTGCATTTTCTATGAAAGAGGTTCATGAAACAGTGAGGAAGACATTAGTAGACAACACGAACAAACACAAAACAAAGGTGGATGAAGGTAGAAGAATAGTTGAATTCAATGTTGGTGATATTTTCATGGTGCATCTAAACAAATATAGATTGCAAAAAGGAGTCCCCAACAAGCTGCAAATGAGGAGGATAGGACCCTGTCCTATATTGGCAAGGTATGGTGATAATGCTTACAAAGTAGACCTGCTGGATGACAGTAGACTGTCAAATATTTTCAATGTTGCAGACCTTGTCCATTATAAAGGACCTCAAGAAGACATGGACCATACCATACATGAAGTGATCAGGGATGTAGAAGACTTACAACTCCCTACTACTACAAATACAGGACCAGACAATGTACTAGACACTAGAGTCTACAAAAAGACTAGACTCAAGGAGTATAAAGAACACCTCATTCAGAGGTATGGGTAGAGTGCTACTGATGCAATTTGGATCAAGGAATCATAATTCAAAAGGATGGGCATTGATCCTACCATCATCAATCCAAGGGTGGATTGAAGTTCTTAATTTTGAGGAGGATGGTGCAGGAGCACCTAGGCTAGCCTCCATTGGTTAGTAAATTTGGGCTTGTACTTGAGTCTAGCCAAGTCAAGAGCTTAGTTTAATTTGTTTTAGGACCTTAGAAGGTCTCTTTCTATGTTGGCTAGGTGATTTAATCATTAGGACTAAGGTCATAATAATAGCCTTTGTTAGTTGTTTATTAACACATAATTGTTAATGTAAAGATGCCATAAGGTCATAAATGGCCTTGGATCCTCAAAAAATTGGAGGTTATGATTCTTATAATATAGGATTGAGGCACATGACAAAATTGCCAAGTGTTGAGAAGAAGTTGTTATCAAGATGTGCACTAATTGCAAAAATGGCATGTAAATCGGATAGCTTTGGATCCCCTAAACTTTAGGAGGTGGGGAATTGACCAATAGTCCCAAAAATGAAGGAAATGGCATCTAATAATACTTAAGACTTGAACACAAAGTATTATGGAAGCATTGTAATAGTTGAGGAAAATTTAATAGAGCTCTGCAAGCATTTTACAGTGAATTTTTGGTGTTTTTGTGTTGACAGTCATACTTAATGGACTGAACAACTAAAACTAGTGCTTAATTAGTGTTCTATAGGTTTTTTATGAACTTTTTAATTTGAAGTGTTAGTCATTTTGAGGTCATCTATCTTCTTGTTTTCAGCAATCTAGTTTAGGGTGTCTAATTTGCTAATGTTTTGAGTAGTTTAGGAAATCATGGCTCCCCCATGAAATCTAACCATGGAAAATAGTTCATGTTAGATGGAAATGGTAGAGGATTCAGTAGTGTATATATTTTTATAGTTAGGAGTCTTAAAATCATGAGGAACTATTTTATATGCTAGGCACTAGGTGAGTTTGTGCAGCCCAGTTAGAGGTCTAGAGGTTAAAAGAGTGAAGAAACATTACATGGTTGTATGGATCCGTACTGCTCCAGGAATTTTTAATGAAGGTAAACATCATACCTAACTATTTTTTGAAGATATAATCCATACCAATTGTTTAGGATTTGGTTTGAACAAGTTTGCTATCAAAATCACAGTTCAGTCCTAGAAATTAGGCCTATTAGGCCTCTTGTCCTTGTTTGTAGGAAGCCCCTATACGGTCACTTTCAGACCCAGAACCTTTATGAAAGTTTTAAAACTCCAAAAAGGATATCTGAAACAAGTTTTATTTTTCTAAATTGTTTGGGATAATTTTTCCAAAAATGGGAAAAACGGACTAGTGAAGGCTACTAGAATAGGCCTATTTTTAAGGTCAATTCATGATGATTGATGGAATCCGATTAGAAGATGATTGAAGACCCTTCCAAGATGGATCAAATGGGAAAGAAAAATAATTTTTTCATGATGGAGAAGACCCCTGCAATGTTGTAGCATGTTTATGGAGATTTGGCACTTAGAGCCTTCTAAGTGAGTGTGGAGAAGTGAATCAAAACTAGGGTGTTGATCATTCAAGGTGAAGTTTTCAGAGATTGACTTTTATAAGTAGAGTTTGAATAGGTCTTAGTTAATGATCTAATCATATTGGAATATCCTATAGAGGAATAGGACACTAGGAGGCAAGTGAAGTCTCTTGGAGGATGTGAAAGCTAGCCTTGAAGTTTATCATACATCACTTGAGACCATTAACTTGATATGATTCTTGATGAATTTTGTTAGAGTTTTAGGTGACTCTACAACACCCCTAGGATAGAATGCAAGACCAAGATAACTTCCATAAGAGATTGGCAAGACAATTGCATTAATATGCAAGAATGATATTATTGATCATGGACATGATTAAAATGTACATAATAGGCCTCCTTATATAGGAAAGGAGATAAGAGACAATGATAAGGAGCTGATAAGCTATTACCTATGCTAGGTGTAATCATATGTCTACCAAATGTGGATCATCCTCCAATATGAAATAAAGTATGTGCATTGGATTAGGATGATAATGTGATAAGAGCACAAAAGGTGGATCTCACACACAATGAGGTATGTGAAGACAACTATCACACCAAAAGTAGAATTTCTCCTACACCATGTGCTTAATAGATGTGCACACTCCTAGGTGTCTCAATCACTAATTACTATGAAATGAATTAACCTAAGTAAGAATAAGTAAAGTGTAATTAGGAATATTTAATTACAACAACACCCCCCTTAAGTGCAACTTAGGGGAATGCACCTAAACTCACAATGCAAGATGGGTCCCAACAACTAGTCCATGTTAGGTACCCATGTACAAAATTCAATACATGAAATGCATAACTCTCATAAAGTGGAGAAATAGGGAAAACCTCATGGGAAAAACCCTCCCCCAAAAAGAGAGAAGAAAACAAGATGCATGTATGGATGGAGTGCTCAAGACCCCCCAAGAACTACATACATCATGTATATACAAATAATTATCCCCCCATAAGAAGGATAGTTGGAGACATGATATCCCCCCCCCATAATGAAGAATCTCCTACAAAAATGGTGAGTGCTTGAAGACAAAGTATATTCCAATGACTAAAAACAACATTTCTCCCCTTGGGAAGAAGATATACCAAGTACAAATGTAGGTGTGGTTCCCATTTTGGATAGGAACTAGGAAGTGGAATCCAAATGAAGTATGATGATGATGCCATGAACCAATCCATATCCAAATGAAAGAAGGAAGAAGGTCTCCAAATATGCATCTCTGAAGACTGAATAGGAATCTCCAAACCCAAATAATTTATCACTTCATGTGACAAACCAAGTGAAGAAGGAGAAGAATCAAGTATACCAATCTCCAAAGAAGGTGAAGAAGTATCTCCAACTATGATGAAACTATCATCAAAGAGAAGAGAAACCCCCTCAAGTATGTCTCCCAAATCTGAAATATGAGACTCCACAAATAATGAACCAATATCTAGCAAGTAAGAATCCCAATCAAGAAGACAAATAGATATCTCTTGCAATGAGTCACTGGAATCACCAACAAGAGATGATTGTGTGATCTCAACTAGAGAAGTAGGAGCTACAGGAGGAGCCATTGGATCATCCTTGCTCTCAATTGCTGCAAATTCTTCAATTGCATCTAAAGTATAATCATCATAGGGAATATTATCTGCATCATCAAGAGGAATGAGGCAATCTGAAGCAAGATCATCTGGGAATGGAGGAACATGTGGATCACCAAAAATCTCTCAAATGATTGTCCAAATTATGTGTGGACATTGAACACCTCTAAATTTGGGGTAGGTGTCATAGAAGAGACACAAAGTGATGCTACTAATAATCAAATTTATAATATGAGCATTATTTTCTCCCCAAACATATTTCTTCCCTTGAGACTCTGGCTCAGGAATGAGTCCATAAAGATGAGGTAAGATATTAAGTCATCTACAATGTGTGATGATTCCTTTTTCCCATGACTCATAATTATCCTTAGTCAAAAGTACTACTGAAGGATGTGTTTCATAACCCATGATTACATTAATGATACACTTCTCTCATTACAAATTGAGATCAACAAATTATTACACTCCAAAATCAAGCTATAATAGACTTATATCACTATGCAAAAGACCAAGCCAAGGCTTATGCATTACAAATGAAAAAACTAAACCAATTTTTGAAAGTATAGTTTTTGGTCACAGTCACTAAAATCTGATTTCAGATCTGGAAAATACAGAAAAAATTATGCACTTTCAAAAAAAATTGCACCTAAAAAGGAGTTCATATGAGCTCAAACGAGGTCTTGGAAGTTGCAAAAACTGAGATTTGCAATTTTTAGAAAAATTTAGGAACAGAGATCAGAAACCACCTGAACCATTATGTAGATCATGAAATTCTACCCCAAAACAAAAAATATTTCTCGAAAAAAAGAGTCCAGATGACTGAGATATCACTGTTTGAAAATCGCCTCTGAAATTATTTTTTCTGAATCGCCGCTGTCGCACTTCCAAAATTCAAATAGCTCTAGATTTGGCCTTGGGTGTCCGATTTGGATGAAATAAAATTCTATTTAGGGGTTTTTGGACCTCAATATGATGCCAACCTCTGATTTGCACCAGTAAGAACCAATATTGACCTGCAATAGAAAGCCACAAAATACATAACCCCAAATTTTCTCCAAATAGACTATGCAATGGTGATGTCCAAATACCTTTATTCTACACCCACAATTAATCAAGCCAAGATTGCACTTCTTGAGAAGAGATCTTCACACCTTGAGAGCTCTGATACCATGTTAGAGTTTTAGGTCACTCTACAACACCCCTAGGATTGAATGCAAGACCAAGATAACTTCCACAAGAGATTGGCAAGACAATTGCATTAAGATGCAAGAATGATATTATTGATCATGGACATGATTAAAATGTACATAATAGGCCTCCTTATATAGGAAAGGAGATAAGAGACAATGATAAAGAGCTGATAAGCTATTACCTATCCTAGGTGTAATCACATGTCCACCAAATGTGGATCATCCTCCAATATGCAATAAAGTATGTGCATTGGATTAGGATGATAATGTGATAAGAGCACGAAAGGTGGATCTCACACACAACGAGGTATGTGAAGACAACTATCACACCAAAAGTGAAATTTCTCCTACACCATGTGCTTAATAGATGTGCACACTCCTAGGTGTCTCAATCACTAATTACTATGCAATGCATTAACCTAAGTAAGAATAAGTAAAGTGTAATTAGGAATATTTAATTACACCAAAAAAATTGATGCCCCTAACGATGAATTACCTTTAGATTTGATGATTTAGCTTGATTTGATTATTGATGAAACAATTTTGATATGATTCCCTAATTTGACTGATGTGAATTTGATCAATTTGGATGTGATTATGCCCCCCCAGGAGTGAAATTGAAATGATAAACTAATAAAATTTTGATTTCAAGTGATTAGATTCATGTAAAATTGATTCGAATCAATGAGGATCTTATTTGAGGTGAATTCATGTTGATTTGAACACATTTTGACCAAGTTTGACCATTTTTAAACCTAATTTTGACCAAATTTATAACTATTTTGATCAAGATCTGACTATATTGATTTGATAGAATTGATGTAGAATTGCTTTATGTCACTATTGATGTGTTTATTTGTCTCATTTAACCTTAGTTGATCCTATTTTACCAAGGTTTGACAAATATATGACTATCTTTGACTTGTATTGACCAATATTTGAGTACTTTGATTTGATAAAATTAATGCAAAACTGCTTTCGATTGTTGTTGTTGTTGTTGTGTTATTGTGCCTCATTTGACCTTTTGTAACATTGTTTGACCACTGTTTGACTGCAGTTGGCTTGTAGCTGGAATGAGTTGACTAAGTGTTGAATGGATTCACTACCTAAATTTTCTCGTCTGATGTTGATTTCGCTCCTGAATTACAGCTAGATTGTTGGTGACAAAGTGGAACTAATTAACTTTAAAAGGTATAATAAGGTTAAAAATTACCTTTTTCTCATTCATTTTTGCTTTTCCCCTTTTGGTTAATTTGAGCCTCTAGAGAGAAAATGGTGGTCCCCATGGAGAAGCACTAATTTGAACTAGTTCGACGACACCAACATCCCGAGCACTATGTTGCACTAGTATGTCGATCTTCAACATTAGTTTTAGTGCAATTTTTTTTCAATTTTAGCATGTTTTTTTCATTTTTTTTCTAATTTTTAGTCTTTACTCGTTTATGGAATCCTTAATTGTATGGTGTCATTCTTGAGTCATTTCCATTTTTTCCTAGTTTCTTGAGTCATATTTGGTTCATGCTAAGTTGTATCATGTCCAAGGTCATATCTAATTAGGGCAAGTTTATAGGTTGCAAAACCAGATAGTCGTTTCCTGTTTGAATTTGATCGTAGAGTGGTCCTGAGTTGTATTTTGTCTATCCTGGATTGTATGCGGGATTTTGGTTCATATATTATACATCCTGAATCATTTGTAGGGATTTGATTTTATCTGATGTTTCTTGGATCGTATCCTATGTTGGATCATACATAGGTTGTCTCAAGTCGTATGGTGTAAAGTTTTGCCTATTTATTGATTTTGAGGCATAGTTTGATTCACGTTGTTGTCTGATTTAGCTTTGAATTGATTTGAGATGATGTCATGCTTACTTTTGATTAAGTTGCTTATATGATCTTCTATACTTGACTTATGAGTATGATATTTCTTATTGATGCAACGTGATCTGGGTGTTGTTACCTTCTACGGCCAATGCCTTAGAGTACTTAGCATGATTGAACATCTTTTTGATGGTGATATACATATGATTGGTAGATTAGGTTTATTCAACTTACTTGATATGCCTGATATTTAGGTGAATAGTGGATTGTTGACCACATTGGTTGAGCGGTGGTATTTGGAGCATAATACATTCCATCTACCCATTAGAGAGATTAGTGACCCCTGAGGACATATGACGTATTCTTCGGATTCAAGTAATTGGTGGATTAGTATATTTTGATCAAGTTCCTCAGGTGGGTATAGATGTAACCTGTATAGTCTTTAGAGATGATACCATTGCTCATTGTTATATTATTTAGGAGCATATGGAGAGATCTTATGTAGTACAAGACGCTGATGTCAGAATGTCATGTGTAGAATTTCTTTAGGTGTACCATGTTGATAGGATCTAGAATTAGAACCCCTCTAGGTGTTGAGAGTTGGTAATGTAATCACCTAAAATTTGTCTAGTAACAACCTAAGCCCCTAATTTGATCAAATCACCTTAATTCCAAATTTTAAAGGCATACTTACCTAAACATGATTATGCAAGCAACCTAGATAATCCCCCTTGCATAATCAAATCAATTATAATATTAAAACTTGGTAGAATAATTTAACTATCAAAAACTTCCTTTTAATATAAAGGCCTAGCAATTTTATTAAAAGTGCACATTGTGCAACTTGATCTTGATTAAATAACAATTAATTCTATTTTGTCTTACTCTCCCATCAAGCTTGACCAATCAAAAATCTTGGATCCTTTGACATGGATTTATCTCCCTCACCACCCATCCCTACCTAACATCTTTTGCCTCTTAGTCCCCATCCTCCATTCTTAAGGCAATTTCTTTAAAAGGAGGCTCTCCCTTGGCTCAAGGGTCCCAATCTTGATCATTTGGCATCTTAAAGAGATTTTTGCACTCTTACATTCTAGAGTTATTTTTCTATTTTGAGTTCTTAGTTCTTAGTTGCTCTCATCATAATTTCTTAGCTCATAGCTCTCTTGCATTGTTAGTTTAGCTCATTTTCTAGCATAATCTTGCATTGATACCTAGTTTGCTTCCATAGTAGCATCATTTTTGTTAGATTATTCTTGCATCGTAGCTTCAATCTATCTTTTCATTGCACATTTAGATCAGCTTGGAGTGGTGAATGCAAGTATTGCATCTCCTCCACATTTGAAATCTTTCATTTTGGAGTATTCAAGTCACTAATCCTTTATGCCAAACTAATGAGCATTCTAAAAACAATTAAACTCACTTCAACTAGGAAGTAATAAGTCGGTTTTGGGAATTTAGTTTTTCATTATGAATGGCTACTAGTGGCTAGATTTTTGAGTTAATGGTTTATTGAGTGTTGGTTGCATTCCAATTGAATTCCAAAGTTAAACCACACATTTTTGGCGCCCATCGTGGGGCTCAAATAAATAATTTTCCCTATTTCTTGCAAGTTATTTTTATTTATTTTCTGAAACTATGATAAATATCATACCTCTGTACTCCAAATTATCATATGACACATTTTTATTGCATGCAGTTGCAAGTTTTATCATAGGATAATATGGCATAAGTTGGTTCATTGCATGTAGTTTTGGGTTTTGCCGCATGATAATAACTCTAGCTTTTATCCCACGGTTCTTTGAGTTTCATCATATGATAATATGGTGTTGTCTAAGTTTTATCACACCAAAAACAACGAGTGTTTTTTAGGGTCTATTCACTTGAATTTTTAGATTTTTATGCTTAATTCAGTTTTGTCTTGGCCTCGACATTATGTTTTGCAAGAGATAACTAGCTTTTGCAGAGCATTTGAGAGAAAATTATCTTTCCAAAGTCATCTACATTGCATCATTTTGAGACTACTAATGCCTTGTGGTTGTAGGACGCTTGTCAAAGCCATACCTTGAGACTACTAAAGCTATTTGTTTTGTAGGTTTCCTTGGAGGTTCAAGTAAAAATTGTGTCTTCTTTAGCTTGATTTTCTAGGCACCTATCTTGACTAGGAAGGCTTATTTTCTTGTGATTAGTTGGGTAGTAGGAGAGTATTCTCTTCACCTCTTAGAGGTTAAATTAGAAATCTTGACCTAGTTGGTTTGCCACTTGTAAAAGAATACTAGGTGAATGAATATGTGCTTGATGTGCTTGGGAGAATCTATGGAGTGGGAGAGTATGCTATTTTACCTTGTGGAGAATTAGAAATCTAGACCTTCATTAGTCTATCCACTTTCTCTTTCATTCTACCTTTAGAGGGCTTATCATTGAGGTAAAAATCTCGTGGGAACGACCCAAGTGGGACAAAGACAAGCCAACTCATCCAACCCACTATAAAATATTTTCCTTGAAGGTTAAATCCTTAAGGATGTAGCTATTAACTATTTTGTTTCATTCATATGACTAGAAGAACACACATGGGAGTAATGTGTAGGACTGAGAGGTCTCAATCTTGCTTGCAAGACTACCTTAATTGAAGTGCTTGTAGGGCTATAGGCCTCAATTCCACTAAGCGAAACTACAAGGAATAGTTGGAAATTGATACCCTTACTACAAACTCTTGGTTAGAAGCTACCTGATTTACCTTTGAAAGTGTCATAATCTTTGTGTGAGGATTGATCCAAGTGGACTTACCCAAATCACCTCAATATTACTTTCCATATGTATTATGTTGGATGCTTTAAAACATTAATGTGGCATTTAGAGAACCATTTAAATGAGAACATTAAGTCTCTTCTTTTGATCCACAACGTGCATAATCCTTGAAAAATACAACATCACTTTGTGTGAGGCGAAGGAATACCAAGTTGTGGGCAAAGATTTTGATACTAGCCAAATTCCTTAGGTAGTTTTTGCTTGATGTGTCTTTGAATGTGTTGAGACCTGTGGAAATCATTGTGAAACATACACTTGACACCTTTGACACATTGTGATCCCCCCTAGGGATGTAGGGGGGATCAAAATGTTCCCATCATGATTGGAATGCCACACATACCTCAATCTACTTTATCTTGGCACTTAGGTGAGGGTGGAACTATCTCCTTTCATGTTGCTTGTGTATGCTACGTAAGATGATACTCATGGCTATCTCGAAAGTCTGTGCCTTGATGTAAGTGGAATCTTCCAATATCAAACTAGCAATCATGTTTGTGTCATCTTGGCTCTTATGCCTCAATGCTTACATTTATTTTCTACATCTATCTAATAGGGTTATATTCATATCTTCGTGGGCGTTCTCACACCAGTGAAGGTTATATCGACCTTCCTTCCTCTCCGCTAACACAATCACCTGCAATCATCTTTCATTGACTTTGACTAGTATTTACAAGCATCAAGGTTAGTATCATCATAAAAGGGGCCTGGAGTGCTAAGTTTTCATTATCACATATATAGATGAGTATGGAAAAGAACAACATAATACATGAAATACACACTAGAGCATACATAATATCAAAGCTAAAAGTAAAAGTATCACTATGCAACATCAATGACATACACATAGGGAACGATATGTTAACCAATGACATAAGCATGAAATTAGATATATATGAGTATCTCAAAGAGTATCTCATGTACAAAAAATAGTGCATCCTCGATGCAAATACAACAATGAGTACATTAAAAATATGAAAAGGGAGATAAGATGAGAAAAGGGAAATCAAGACTGGCTCCCTCTCTTTGCCTGATCTCAGGGAGGAGGAGGAGGGGCATCTTATCTCATGGGTGCTGGTGTTGGCATGGCTCCCTTGGACTATATTGTGAATTGAGAATATGATGGTTCCCTAGCTGCACCCAACATCACCCTGATATATAACGTGTAATAATAAGATGCTCGAGATGCATGGTATGTCATTGTCTATTTTACTTGGTCTTGTGCACTCTAGAGCTCATGGATCTAGCAATCTCTATCCCGCTCTACTAGTTGTAGTTGAGCCTCTTCAACTTCCCTCTATATCTATGCCTCTATGAGATCTTCTCTAAGCCACACCACCTCCTGTGTTGTGATCCCCTTGTGCTCCCTCTTCTATCGGTGTCTCAGCAGGTGGTGCCTATGTTGCTACCTCCTCCTTTTTTGTCTCCCCCTCCCCTTTGACTAGTCTCCCATGTTTATCTCTCTTTATAAAGTGTCCTAGGTCCACCTTTTGTCTCATTGGTCTCTCTCCCTCCTCCTCTAGAAGCTCCTCCTTTGCAACAAAAACTACCCCCACAGACCCTAAAGATCCCCTATCTTTGTGTGGCTTGTTGTTGCTCATGTTCTGGGTGCTCTTATGTCTTGCCTCTCTGATCTCTCTCTGCTCCTCTCCCTTGAGGCTCTTCCATTGGATTCTCCTCATCTGGCCTTGGTACTCACTCAGTCATATCAGTAAATTTAGGGAAAGGGTGGTCTATCATGTATTATATGTAGGTAGGGGTGATATCAGTATCTATAGTAGTGGGTAGATACTCCCAGTCGATACCAACCAAGTCCCTCAACTCCTAAATAATAATGACATACATAGGTTGGGTTCACCTCCTCATCAGGATGTCATACGTATGCCATAAACTCAGTTAGTGTATCCTGCCTTTGATTGAACTAGCGCTAGACTTGATTGTAAAAAAAATTCTCAACTATGGGAGCACACCTCCACAATATTTTGCATCGTGTTAGAACTCAAGTGTAAAGGTATGAGAAATGCAGTTGTAACAAAAATAATAGATGCTTACCTGTCGATTAGTGGCCTTCTGGTTAACATATAAGAATACTCTTGGGTAGACCTCGACCACCTCTCGCAACCTATATACAGTCTCCATACCACTGCATCCATATCATTTAACTATTGTCACCAAAATGTAGTTTTTCCCAAATTAGGTTGGTGAATATAACCTATATATCAAAATATATATGGCATACTCGCTCCTCGGGCAACCTGTGTAACTGGGCAAGCGATGGGGATATGCTCCTAGACCCATATCTACAAAATTATGACCCCAATGAACATGCTCCTACCTATCTTGTATATAATCTTATGTAACTCTTAGTACATGTGGCATAATAGACATGCCCCCTGTATGCACCCTAAAATAGTCGCCTAGACTTTGGGCCCCATTTATTTGATTTATCAATCCTGAATCATTTTTATCAATAATCAATATTTTCAACATTATCAACTTCTTGATCAAGTCTTAATTTCGATCATATATTGGATTTTTATCCTATGGGCTAACCATTTATCCTAAGCCTTTATTTGATTAAAAGGAATATTTCCTCCCCTTTTAATAAATAAAAAGCCCCCACTTTTCCTCTTATCCTAAGTTGCACAAATAAAGCATTATTCATATTTTACAAAAAGGAAAAAAGTACTTTTTATCTCACATGAGGCTCAAAAGTCAACACTTCACTCTCATTGGAGGATACTTGTGCACATGGATTGCTCCTCTTTCAAGCTCCACCGCTGATTAATACTTTTTGCCTCTTAATCTCCATGGTCTATTTCACCTCATTTCTTATAAAAGGAGAGCTCTCTCCTTCATTTAGATCCACTTGTTTTATGCTAATGTTATGTTGCAGGTTTTAGGTGCATTTGGAGCTTTTGAGGATATTGAAGACTTGTTGCTCTCATCATTTAGTTGCATATTTTCTTTCTTAGTTGCATGATAATGGCATTCTTAGTATAGATTTCTTCTTATGCAATAGATTAATCTCACATAGTCTAAATAGGAGACATTGTAATCCATTGCTATTTCCTTTCATAGATTAGTTGCATTGTACTTTCCTTTCATAGCATAGCTTGCACATTTGCATCTTCATTTTAGTTGCATTGCATTGCATTTCATAGTGATTCTTGAAGATATTGGCATTGTTGCCCTTGTCTTCACTTGAATCTCTCATTGTATGGTTGACTAGCAAGGTCACAAGTTTGTAGCTCTAGCTGAGAGCAAACACATCATAGTCTCTTGCAACTCCATGCATAGAGAGCTATGAGCCGCTTTGTGAGGCCTCATTCTTGAGAAACCTTGCATGTAATGGTTCATAGAAGTACACCATTTTAGTGTGTACATTTCTGGCACCCACCATGGGGCAGAGTAGATAGGCGTTGTCCTTTAGTTTCTTGCATTTTCATCATTTTTTGGATTATTTTTCAAAAATTTTGCAGTTTTTGTTTTCTGTCTCAGAGTATCACGCGATACTTCTCAGAAATATCACGCGATATACCTTTGTATAGCGGTGCAACACTTCGCACGAGAGAAGAATCATCCACCAGTACTGAGGTGTATCACCTCGCATCGAGCGAAGTATTGCCGCCCATAGTGAGAAGTATCACCCAGACTGAGGTATATCACGCGACTATAGGAAACTATGTCACACGATACTGGTGAAGTCTGAGAAATATTTCCTGATCTGACAGAGACTTGCATTTCTAGTTTTCTCATCCGAATTTGATCATTTTAGTTTGCTGTTTTATTTTGCTGTGTTTAGATAGGTCTAACCTGCATCTTTTAGCTTGAATCTATCAGTTTATTGCATATTTACATTTGGATTTTGATTTTGCTAACCTTGTGGGTCTAACAAGTTGTGTTTGTAGGTGCTCTCATTTGCTTGAAAATTGCTAAAAACGCATGTCAAAGAGGGCTACTAATAGTTTTTGTAGGGCTGCCTAAGCATAAAAACAAAAAAAAATTCTTGCTTATTTATTTGCTTTCCTTTCAAGTGTGGCATTCACTAATTGTATTAAGAATCTTAATACCTTGTGAAAGGGATCTTGAGGTGGTAGGAGAAGTATGCTCTTCACCTTTAGGTGAACCAGAAAATTTTGACCCATCTTAAGGTTTTGGAAGCAAGGGAGTAATTGAACCTCTTTGCTTGGTGTGTTTGGGAGAGATTCTTGAGATAGGGGAGTATGCTCTTCACCCTTGTGGTGAACCAAAAACCTTGAACCTCAAGATTTGATCTATTCTTTGTTTAGTTTAAGATCCTTTAGCGGGCCTGCTCTTGAGCAATCAAGAGGAACGACTCAAGTGAGGACAACCTTGTCATCATTTGCCTTGGTGGCAAGTGATTCCAACTCACTATAATCTCAAGGCTATCAAGGACACCAAAAACCTTGGTAGACATAACACTTATCTTCGTTTGATGTGAGTAGCTCATGGGATTGCGACCATGGGGAAAACATTGAACAAGAATGCTTAAGGTACTCTTGAGGCCGCAAGGTCCTAGTCCTTTATGAGGAGCAAGAGGGGTGTTGTGAACAGAAATCCTTATTAAGAGCCATTAGATAGAAGCCACCTTATTTTAGCCGCTTATCTTCTTAGTGCAAGGATTGATCCAAGTGGTTTACCCGGATCACTTTAAGATACTCACCATATGTGTCCCTTTGGTTGTGTCATTTGACATTTCCATGACAAAGTCAACATCTCTTGTGGGTAACCACTTGGTGTGAGGTGAGGGGGCATCAAGTTATGGGCTAAGTTGGTAAGTATTGAGCCTTGACTTTTTAGAATAGATTTTCTTGAAGTGTCTTCGATTGTGTGATACCAGTGCAAACGTTCTTACATACAAACAATCGGTAGCATTCATAGGGTGTTGTTTCAATTCTGATATCACAAGTGTTTGTCTTGGCAAGGTTGCTTTTGCCCTTGTTTCAAGTGTTTGAGACCATGTTTTGATCCCTTACTGTTTGCAAACTTGCCAAAATTTTGCTAATATTGTGACTGAAATCGAAAACATCAACCCTCAGACTAGAAATTTTGACCAAACAGACCCAAAAATGCAAATTTTACACAATTCTGGTCAAGAGTTAAATGATTTTGCAATAGTATCGCACACTGTAAAGTGAAGTATCGCGCGATACTTCGCGCTTGCTAGAAATATCACTTGCTTTGAAGAGAAATATTACGCGATAGTTCGCCCTTGACGGACTATCGCCCGACCCGCCTGGAGTATATCGCCTGCCAATACTAAGAAGTATCACCTGGCATTGTGCGAAGTATCATGCAGTTATAGGTATATCGCCCCAGTAGCCTGGAGTATATCACCTAGTTAATTTCTACCGTGCTTGCATTTTGGTCAGTTTCAGTTGCTGTCAATTAGGCTAGGTCTTAGAGTAGGCTTCTCACCCTGACGTTTGAGACCTATCTTGACTCTAAATTTTTGGTTTTAGTCCTCCGGGATAGCATCATTTGATTTATGAAATCACTTTGAAATAATTGCCAAGTTAGAAGGTCATTCTTGGTGCCAAGGTTCATCTCTACAATTGTTAGCTACATTCTTGGAAAATTTTAGTACTCTTATTGTCCAAATAATTTTCATTTAAATCTCAATTTTAATTATCTTTTGGCCTAGTCCAACCTCTTGATTCAAAAGTGCAAGGGTAGTCACGCTTTGATTTGAAGCACCTCTTTGACAGTGTTGGTAAAGCCCTTTTTTTTCTTTTTCATTTCTCTTTGGACAATAGAGGACTTTGATTATCCTAGTTTGGCATTGACACTTTGAGAGGTCACCTTATCATTGAGAGTATCTTTCTTTCATGTCAGTTACGACAAGGTACCAAGTCAATCAAGGAAAGCGACCCCCCATTGCCTTTAGCCAGTTACCACCCGTCAAGACTCGTCGACAACCTAAGGGAAAAGGACCCCTTTTTGATCAATCTCCTAAGAGTGAATCTGAGGTCTATTTTAATTCAGGAGCTAATCCTAGTGAAGTAAGCACCTCTTTCATACCACTTTCATCAAGCATGGACATGAGTTACACTTTTACCCAACAACAAAGAGAAGCCATGAATCAAACTCTTGAGGATATCTTCCAACAACACAGAAGAGAGTATGGTGGTTCTTCTCATGCTAGTCCACCCGGGTCACCTCCCAACAACGCAAGGTATTTTGATGCTCACCAACGAGCCGAGAGACATCATAAGCAAGCTCACTCAGATTCAGGGTCACAACACGAAGACCAGAACAATGAATCTAGTAATCACCACATAAACACAACTAATGCAATAAGACATTCAAGACAATCCTCCCCACCTAAAGACACCTCTCGATATGCAAATACAAGATTGAGAAGCATTGAGAGAGAGAAGCAAGCCTACTTAGACGAACAGGCTGCTAAAAAGGAAAAATTTAGACAACTAGAGGAAGAGGAACGTGCATTGTTGGATATACAGAAAAGAGTCACCCAAGAAGAAGAAGATAGACTCTATGCACAACAACTCCAAAGCCGATTTAATGGGAGGGGAGCTAATAGTGGGACCAACTCACCCCCATCTACCCCTTCCCTAAGCCCTAGAAGAAGATCACGGACACCCTCACGATCCCCAAGTCCTAGAGGAAGAAGGGCTTCAAGATATGACCATCATAGGGGACAGTCGTCTCATAGACATTCAAAGCAACCCTCCCAATGAGCACATCATGGCTCACAACATGGAGGAAGTTATGCTAAATTTGATCATATGGATTTCATGACTATGCAACAAGAACCATCCTTTCAAGCATATGTGGAGCAATATGTGGAACAAAACAAAGACCAATTCTTGGAAAGTCTCATTAACAAAGGTGCTAAAGTTCCATATAATTTTGATGTTCACCAAAAGATCAAGAAACAGAGCCCTTCAACTGATGAGGTGATCTTACAAATGCAAAAGGATATAGACAGGATGAAGGCTCCCAAGAGCACGTTTCATTTGGACTCCATATGTCCTAACCCCATTGACAAAAGTGTGGTGATGGTAGAATTCCCTAAGAAAGTTAAGTTCCCAACATATGACAAATATGATGGCACTGGTGACCCTCATGACCATGTTCGACAGTTCTACATAATGAGATTTTCCTTTCACCATGAAGACTCCTACTTGATGAGATTATTCCCAAGGAGCTTAAAAGGTCAAGCCATGGAGTGGTTCACCAACCTTTCCCCTCCAGTAAAAATATTTAGAGAACTTGTTCAAAGGTTTGTTCAGCATTTTGCTTACAACTTATCGAGGTCGATCACAATGCTTGATTTGTGAAAACTCAAGCAAAATCAAGGGCAATCTTTTGTCACATTTTTACAACGATGGAGGTGATTGTGTTCAAAATACCCAAGGAAAATCTCTGAAGAGGAGAGAATTGATATCATTGTGAGCAATCTAATACCAGAACTAAGATATGAAGTCAAGAAAATCCCATTTAATTCCTCTGATACTATGGTAGAAGTGGCATGTCGCATTGAGGATGTCCTGAAAGAACAAGGAATTTTGGCTAAATCAACAAATAACAACAATAGCCAAAATAAAAATACTAATGGTAACAAGGACAAAAAGAACTATTGGAACAAAAACAAGCAAGTGGTCAATGACGGAGTTGTTGACTCATCTCAAATAAAAAATGAAGGAGTTCTTAACCTCTCTCATGCAGTTCAAGCTATGAAGCTGCAAACACAACAAGACAAACCTAAGTATCAAAAGAGATCTAAAACGGAGAAAAGACAATTTACCAAATTGGGAGAATCTTATGCAGATGTTTTTAAGACATTAGTTGCTCACAATTTGGCACACCCACAGGATCCTACAAAACATCGTATACCGGATCCTTTACCTCATTGGTGGGAGGCGAAGGCTTTTTGCGTTTTCCATAATGGGATTGGACATGACATAGAAAATTGTTTTAAACTCAAGCATCTTGTCCAAGACCTTATTGAAAAAAGACAATTACAAGTGGATGGGTTAACCACTAATGTAGATCATAAAGCCTTTAAAGAGCCCTTGCCTAAGTATGAGAAAGGAGAGAATTCTAAGAATGGCAAGGCGGCTATCAACTACACCTATACAAATGCCGAGAACGTTATTAACATGCTTGAAGTTGTGGATGATAGTGTCAACATGATGAGAGGGAAAGATTCCTATGGACATAACGTGGACTCAACTCCTATGACTGATGAAAGACCCGCTGTGGTGATAAGAGGTCCTCACTCACAAAGAATGCCCCAGTCCCTCAATGCTGTCACTAGGGGCCAGGCCCAAGCGCCCATTATCATTAGAGGTCCTAGCACTAGCAAGTCCAAGCAGCCCATGTCCAAAGGTGCTCCTCCCAAATCTGCCGTTGGTCCTGATTCCAATTATAATCTCATTGACCAGCTACAACGTACACCCGCGCAGATATCCATTTTTGAGCTTTTAGAATTGTCTCCTAAGCACAAGCGCGTCCTTGAGGATGCTTTGCGAGCAGCCAATGTCCCTAATAACTTAGATATTGATCAATTCTAGAATATGGTCAATCATTTGGCTAGCCCTCATTACCTCACCTTCTCCGAAGAAGATGACAAATCCATCAGTCACCCACATAACTTGGCCTTACACATCGAAGTCATGATTCATAAAACCTGTGTTAGGCGTGTACTGATAGATGGGGGTACGGGGCTCAATATTTGTACCCTGAGTTTGCTGCTAGCTCTAAGATATTCTGAGAACGTCATTGACACAAGGAAAAGGATCACAATCAAAGCATATGACGAAGTAGAAAGAAGTTCTAAGGGATTGGCCATTTTGCCTATTCGCATTGGTCCAGTAGAAAAAGATATCTTATTTCAAATTGTTGATGTTGGACCTTTAGCCTACAACATTTTGCTAGGTAGGCCATGGATTCACGAAATGCAAGCAGTCCCATCAACATATCACCAGTGTGTTAAGTTTCCCCATAACGGTGTAGAAATTTGCATCCCTGGAGATAGTGCTTTATCAGTTAATAACATTTCTATGGGATCACATGTACCTTTGAATAGGGAAGCTGACAGTCCTAGTAGTTCACTTGAACAATGCAAGTAGAAGTTCAAGACCATAGATCTTGGGATGGGAGATTATAAAATTGATTCTTTTATAAACATGCCAATCTCTCCTAGGTCTTATTGGAGACCATCACCAAGCATGAAGCCTTCATCATCAACAATGACATTATTTGGAAAATTTGTTGAGTCTTTAGTCCCCATTCAAGAAGAGAAAGAGGAAGTTGCCATAAGGGACTGGATCTATCACGAGGAGAAATACAAGCACAACGAGAATTTTGCTCCTCCACCTGAAGTCTATGGGAGAGGGTATACACTAGTTAAAAATATGGGATATCCAGGATATGGTCCCCTTAGTCATAGGCTGGATGCTAAAGCTGAGCCTCTTGATCATGCTCTTTTCGGATGAAAGAATAAGTCCACGGTTGGCTTAGCTTTTGAGAATAAAAAGAAGAAAGGTGTCCCTATCCCAGCTGTGATGGACAGTGATAGTGACTCAGATTATACGCCTGATCTTTCCAATCAACAAGATGTGTCTGATGATTGGGTGCCCTCAACAAATCTCCTTTGGGGAGATTCCACATATTTGATACTTAACAGTCCTACTATCCCAGCTGCGATGGATAGTGACTGTATGACTGCCAGATCGACAAAGGAAAGTGTTACTGTCCTAGCTGCGACGGATAGTACCAATACTAGAACTAGAGAGGGGGAAACCCTTCCTAACCTGGAGGCTTCTACATCACAAGGCCCAAATGATGACTCAGACATAGATTCCCATGAATATGAATGGGACTCACTTTCAGATGTGACAGTTGATTTGGACATAGATATTATCCATGCTTATAGTACCCAAACCGATGTGGCTAACGAGCCTAGTGTAAGACTAGAGGATTGTACTCCTCAAATTGCCTTAGTGGACAATGCTTCATTTGATAAGATGAGTCCTAATTCGGGTATCTTAGGAGAAGACTTGATGAACTCTGATTATATGGTCACCAAAGATGATACCTTTCGCATAAACAACATTGAACCAGTCATTGACCTACCCCTTGTTCACTTTGACCTAATTGACTGGTCTCAGCGCCATCAAGAGCCTACATTCCTCACCTTTCAGAATGATTACGAAATTGCCTGCTATCTGAATGCCCTTGAACCTGTGGCTTCTCCCACTAGTGAACCAACAACCAGCATGACAGAGCCTGATATTAAGTACCTTAGTCTCAAAATAAAAGAAAAAAAGAAAAAAAGGTCTGATGGCGAAAACCACTTTGTGGCGGTGTCAGAACCAAAAATAGTAAAAAGAAATGACGCATTCGAAGGCGAAAACCTCTTGGAGGCACCTAAGGATGGGGTACTTAATAACTTTATGAGTTATTTCTAGGATAGATCATCAGTATTGATTGAGCCAACAAAGCCAGTCAATTTAAACACAGAAGAAAATCCTCAGATAGTCCATCTTGCTCAGTCTTTATCAGAAGAAGAGACCAAGGCATATGTACAGTTTCTACAGAAGAAGAAAATTAATTTTGCATGGACTTATTCAGACATGCCAGGGCTTGACACAAATCTTATCATGCATCACTTATCCATAGCTCCAGGAGTCAAGCCAGTAAAACAGAGACTCAGAAAAATGCATCCACATGTAGCTCTCCTTGTCAAAGGGGAATTAGAAAAACTTTTGAGAGCTGGATTCATTAGAGCCATCGATTATGCAAAATGGATCTCAAACATAGTACCAGTTTCCAAACATGATGGGTCCATTCGTGTATGCACAGACTTTAGAGATTTAAACAAAGCATGCCCAAAGGATGATTTTCCACTTCCAAACATTGACATGATAGTGGACATGACGGCGGGCTATGACATATACTCTCTAATGGATGGTTTCTCGGGGTATAATCAAATCAAAATAGCTCCTGAAGACCAAGAAAAAACAACATTTACATGTGCATGGGGAACCTATTGCTGGAATGTCATGCCATTCGGGTTAAAGAATGCAGGAGCAACCTACCAAAGAGCTATGACCACTATCTTTCACGATATGATGCACAAAAACATGGAAGATTATGTGGATGATACCCTGGCAAAATCAAGAAAATAGGACACACACCTCGATGATCTGGAAGTAATTCTAGATCGTATGGAACAATTTCAACTCAGATTGAATCCAAAGAAGTGCGCATTTGGCGTCACCTCAGGCAAACTTTTAGGATTCATAATATCAGCAAAAGGTATCGAGGTTGATCCCGAAAAGGTCCAAGCAATTCTAGATATGCCACCTCCTTGAAATATCAGCCAAATGAGAAGTCTTCAGGGACATCTTCAATCAATTAGGAGGTTTATTTCTCAACTTGCAGATAGGGTAGAACCCTTTAACAAGACATTACATAAAGGTGCTTCTTGTGTTTGGAACGAGGATTGTCAAAAGAGCCTCGATCAGATCAAATAATACTTGGCTAATCCTCCGATTCTCATGCCTCCTATTCCAGGGAAACCATTGATCCTATATATTTCAGCTACAGACACTTCCCTGGGGGCATTATTGGCTCAAACAGATGATACTAGGAAAGAACGGGCCATATACTATATCAGTCGTACTCTCGTCTCCTATGAGATCAACTACAATAATATTGAGAAGTCTTGTCTGGCAGTGGTGTTTGCTTCTCAAAAGTTGCACCACTACATGCTTGCTCACACCATACATTTGGTTGCCAAAATTGATCCTCTTAAATACTTTCTTAGTAAGGCTGCCCTCACGGGTAGACTTGCTAAATGGATGATGGTCCTCACTGAATTTGACATAGAGTACATTGAAAGGAAGGCAATAAAAGGACAAGCTATTGCTGACCAATTAGCTGATTTCCCAATTCAGGATAGTATGCTAGTCCAAGTGGAATTTCCAGATGAACACATCTTGTATACAACTACTCACACTTGGACAATGTTCTTTGATGGTTCCCGCATGCAAAATGTATCAGGTGCTGGAGTGTTATTTGTTTCTCCACATGGGTACAATATTCCAAAGTCTTACAAACTTTTATTCCCATGTACCAATAATATTGCAAAATATGAAGCTTTAACTAATGGCTTGAGGATGGCTATAGAATGGAACATCACAGAATTACATGTCTTTGGGGATTCCCAGTTAATCATCAACCAAGTCAATGAAAAGTATCAAACCAAGGATGACAAATTGATACCCTACAAAAAGATGGTTGATTCTTTGAGATGCTACTTCACCTTTGTGACGTTTCAACAGATCCCTAGGATAGAGAACAAAGCTACAGATGCCATGGCCACATTAGCTTCACTTCTTCAGTTGGAGACACATGAATCCAGATTTGAATTCCTGGTGGAAGAGCTACACGATCCCATCTTTGACTCATCTGAAAGCCATGTCATTTGTGCCATTATCACACATGAGTCTTCCTGATATGGTGCTATCTATCATATCTTCATGATGGCATCATCCCCGACACATTCAACCACTTTGAACATCGAAACCTCATCTCTAACGCCTCTCGCCACACCCTCATCTTTGGTGATTTATATAGGAGGGGTTTAGATGGGACACTCCTTAGGTGCTTGGAAAAGGAGGAATCCAACCAAGCATTAGTTGACATCCACAAGGGCATTTGTGGTGGACATTCTAATGGTCTCGCCATGGCCTGAAGGTTGCTTAGGGCAAGATATTATTGGCCCACAATGCAGATAGATGCAGTCACCTTTGCTAAGTCATGTGAAAAATGTCAGAAACATGGAAATCTGATTCATGCTCCAGGTAGGGAGCTGATCCCTTTTGTTTCTCATTGGCCATTTCAACGCTGGGCCTTTGATCTGGTTGGGCAGATTCATCCCAACTCATCAGGTGGACACAAGTTCATTATTACTACCACTGACTACTTCACAAAATGGGTGGAAGCTGTGCCACTTTCTGTTGCTTCAGGAAGGACCATTTCTTTGTTCATATTGAATCATATTATTTGCCGATTTGGAGTGCCTTCTAAGATCATTACTGACAATGGAGGTCAATTTAAGAATAAGGACCTAAAGCATCTATGCAAAAAGTTTGAAATCAAGTAACATTGGTCCTCCATCTATTTTCCACAAGGAAACGGACAGGCAGAAGCCTCTAACAAAACCATTCTTAAAATTCTTCATAGGAAAATACACAAGAATGGTAGGGATTGGCACTTACAAATCAATCCAGCACTATGGGCTTACAGAACAAGCATTCGCACACCTACAGGAGCCACTCCTTTCTCTCTCACCTATGGCACGGAAGCAGTATTGCCTTTAGAAGTCGAGATACCATCACTTAGAGTCTCACTCAAAGGTTTGATTACAGATGAGGATTATCGCGCCATGAGGTTACATGAGTTAGAACTTCTAGATGAGAAGTGTAAAGCTTGCTTTGATCATATGAGAGTGTATCAGAAGCGTATGTCCAAAGCATTCAACAAGAAGGTTCGCCTTAGAGAATTTCAAATAGGTGATCTTGTTTTGCGAGAGAACACTAAGAACCAATAGAACCGAGAGCAAAAGGGCAAGTTTGAACCTAACTGGCTTGGACCATATGTCATCACAGCTGCTTTTGGTACCGGTGCGTATTTACTGTCAGATCCTGATGGAGAACATCTCCCTGATCCCATCAACATTGTGCACCTAAAGAAGTTCTATCCTTGATGCATGTTTCTATCTGGGGGCATCCTTTGTACATATCTTATTGATCCTGAAAAAAAACCAAAAAAATTGATATATGATGTTGAAAAAATTCTAAAAAGCATAAAATGTCCTTAAAAAATATAAAAAAAATCAAAAAAATTCAAAAAATTCAAAAAAATGCAAAAAATGCAAAAAAGATTCCAAGTGGTGAAAACCTGGAAACAGGCACTACTTGAGGCCTTTGTACCCCTATTTGTTAGCATGCATCCTCGACACTTAGCCACTTTCCATCATACCTTGACCTTATTTGACTTAGTCTAGAATTGGTCTTTGTCTTTGATTAGGGGGCATAACTGTTAGCATTGGTCTTTTAGGTGCGTTTGTCTCTTGGGCATTTCACAAACAGGTGTTTTTCAACACCACCTCAAATAGTGTTTTTTAACACTACCCTTGCATCGAGTGTTTCTTAACACTTATCAGGTGTTTTCCCTAACAGTCTCGTATGATGTGATATTTCTCACTAAGCCGATATGATACTCAGAGTTTGACTCTATGACCAACACACACACACTTAAACAATCAACTCGTTGATGATATGATGACTTTATTTTTCTTTGTGTGCTGTCTATGAGGATTTCTTTGATGAGTGGTCTCTCCCTGAGAAGTTTTCAATGATGCATAGCTAGAAGACTGAGGGAATGAGAACATGTTTTCTTTCTTTATCTGCTTGTGGGTATATTTTGTTGATCCTAACTGTCATGAGCATTTATGCTGGTCTTACTTGACACTATAGATTGACAAGGTATTATCCTTGACTATTTTGCGAGTGCATGCTTCTAGCTATCCTGACTTTCATGTGTCTTGATACAAGCATAATCTCGCCATATCAAACTTAGGTGATCTCACTGCATTAGTAATCTTGACCTATATGTCTTTGATGCCTAGGTGAGATTTCCACATTTCTATCTGATAAAGATCATATTCATATCCACATAGTTATGCTAGTGTGCATTCTATGATCTTGCGACGCTACCAATAATGCTCGATGATGATAATTAGATGTCTATAAGCGTTGTGACCTTGCAAGTCAACCACTTTCATAGTAGCTTGCATTTTTAGGTTCATGATAGTCTAGTTTTGCATTTCTTGCATATGGAGAGAGCTCTCCTTTTCATCTTACGTAGACCTGTCAGTCGACTGTGCTCACCTTTTCTTCTTCTCGATCATGTCTTTCACTCCTTGTTCTTTTCATCTCGAACCTATTCCTGTTCATCACAAGGGGTTAATCATATCATCATATCTATATCAAAACTGTCATTTTCAAGAAACATAAGTCTATATCATACACATGAGAATTAAACATACATCTATGAGAGAGAACATACATAAGTATTTTGAGAAAAATGACAAGACAATATACATAAACTGATACATCCATCACAAGTGAGACAAATACACATGATACATCGAACATCCAGTAATCTCATAAATCTCTATACAATGTCATGATATACAATACAATATGAGATCCCAAAATCTAGATCAAAAGTCTCAAGATATGTCCAAAACAACCTAACACCTAACCCTAAGACTTGCTACCACCCTCGTGAGGAGCTCGTGGTGGTGGAGGAGGCATGGCTCTCCTATCAAGTACCACATCTGATACCCTTGCCCTCTGAGAGTATGATGGTGCTCTCTCACCCTTTGGAACGGCCTGCAGATAGAGTCTATGATAGTAGGCTGCTCTCGCTGAATCTCGTCGGAGCTCCAGTGCCTCTTCTTGTGCCATCGCCTCACAGCATGCTATCTCTGCCCTAAGATCAGATATCTGCTGATCCCGCTCTGCCCTCAGATCTAGTAGCTTTTGATCTCTCATGGCTATAGTAGTCTGGAGCCACTATAGCTCTGCCTCCTGAGCCTGTATCTGGGCTCTCAGATCCTCTCCCCTCGCAGGCTGATCCTGCTATGCCTCTGCTTGCCAGTGAGCTGGTCTCGCCTACTCCTCGAGTGTCATCGATCTCTATCCCCATGACCATTTTCAGCCACTTGATCTTGACCCCTCTCCTCTCTCCATCCTCCTCCCTCTCCCTCTCCCTCCATCTCCTCCATCTCCTCCCTCCCCTCCATCCCCTTCGTCTCCTCTGTCTCCCCCGTCGTCCCCTCCGTCTCCTCTCGACGCTGGTACCTGTGCATCTGGTACTGTAAATCGAGGGAATGGCACCCTCTGCCACTCTGCCCTGTAGGCTCCATCAGCCCCTGCATCTACCATATTTGAGAAATACTCCCAGGGCTCACTCCTGATACCTGCTATCTCTGCGACAGCCTGCTGATAGTCTAACATGGGTAGCCACCCATGCCCCTCCTCGTCTCTGGCCCTAGCATATGTGGTAGTCTCTGTCGAGACTCGCTGCTGCCTCCCAAACTACCGCCATACCCGAGTGATGTAGAATCTCTCAACTATCTCTACATACCGACCTACCAGTGGCCGACTACACAGCATATAACTCAGCTCATCGACTGCATCTCCCCAAACCTCAACCTCCTTGTAGGGCCTCCATGTGAATGAGGCTATCTCATCCAAAATCCATCTGTAGTAGGTCACATCCCTAGAATGGGCATGTGATATGAACCCGAGGTACCTATAGATGTAGAGGTACCTCCTCTCTCTCGGTTGAACCCTGGGACGCACCACAACGACGTGCTCCCACGCCCACACCTATGCCAGGATGCCACCACATGCCCATGTCTGATCATCTCTGTAGACGATCTCGTGCAGCTCATGGTACATCTCTGCCAATATGGCAGGACCCCATGCCATCTGTCACGGCCTGCCGACCAAATCAACCAATAATCGAGCCCATCCGAGTGGAAATCCCTTCTAACTGCGATCAGTCATTAGGATCTATGAAATGATGGATGCCACTATACATGACACTGGATAGTCCCTGCCAAAATCATCTATCAGCCTCTCCCAGCTGATATGCCTATCCAAAATCGTGACATCCTAGAACATCTCTTGAACCAATCGGCGCCCCTCAATGGCATCCTGATCATAGTACACCTGTGCCAACAAATGAATCATGTCAGTTTTCATCATATGGAAATATTATATTTATGATTAGATCTTAAAACATGATTATACTCATCGGCTCGCCATGGCATGACACCCGTAAGATCCTGTAAACATCCTCTAGAGTGATCGACGCCTCTCCAGTAGGCAGGTGGAAGGTGTTGTGCTCACTATGCCATCTCTCGGCAAGAGCAGTCAACAAACCATGGTCTGCTCTGATGTATGGATATCTCAACAGATATCTGAATCCCATCGCTCTGATATCAGCATTGCCCGGATCATCCAGATCTCAGACACACCGCAATCCTGTCACTTTCGGTGCTCTAATGATGAGCGCCGGAAAAACCTCCTGCAAGCCAAAACCAAACTAGTTGTTAGCACATATCATGATGGATGTCTAAAAAATCAGTATAAAACATCTTTAAAATGTAACGTTGTCTAGACCCATGTCATTTTTGCTCAAAAATGCATTAAAAATCAAAATTTTAACTTGGGCGATATTCTTTTTTAGAGAAGTATCGTGCGATACTTCTCCCTATAGCGGGGTGATAGACCTTATGCCACGCGATACTTCACCCAGTATCATGTGATCTTTCACCCAGTATCATGCGATACTGGTGCCTTAGGTTGCGCGATACTTTGGGGACCCGTGAAGTATCGCGCGACATTTCTCTCCAAAGCGCGCAATACTTCTAAAGTATCACGCGATATTTCGCCTAGCAAAAAATTTAAAAATTTAAAAATTTGAAAAACGTGCTAAAAAAAACTATTAAATGCGAAAAAAAGCCTCAAAAGCTTGAGTTTTTTGAAAACATACCGAGGCAAGATAGTGTGGTGGCCGGTTGTGCAACCGGGCGCGCTCGAATTGATGCCTGTGGACGGGAACTCCTGCTTGTTGGGCCATTTTCTCTCTCTAAGCTCTGAAAATTCTCAAATCGCTAAAAGACAAATGATTTTTAAAAATGACATTTTGACCCCTTTTATAGCCTTTTGACTTTTTGACCTCATTTTCAAAACACCTCATAATTGCGCAAAAATTGCATCCCTAGCTAATTTCGACGTCCCGGATCCATTTTCGGACTCAAAATCAAAATCTGAAGTTATCTTGATAGTCAAAATCATGTTTCAAAATCTTCCCTTCTTCTGCGCAGTTGACTGATCTTTTGAGGCCTAATTCTTCGATCTTTGTTGGGGCATTGTCATTTCTTCATTTCCATGTCTTCCAAACTTCTAGTCTTTCATTCATATTCATTCCATTCTCTCATTTCTCACGTTTGACTACATCTTTTCAGTCAGGTTGGGGCATGTTTTATTTCCTAATGGTTAACCTATTGACCCTTACCTTCGATTGTCATTTCCTTAAGATTTGATCAAATCCTTATCAATTCACTGTCTCTCCTCTACTTGATTTCAATTTCAATTCTGAGGGGGCAGTATTTATGGGATTCTCATCCCTGATTCTTTTATTTTTCTGATTCAGACATCTTTTGTGAGCTTTTGCTCAAATTTGAGATTCTTATCTCTTACTTTGAATGTGATCCCGAATCGACCTCATGTTCAAAGGCCTTTGTTTATGCTTTGTCCGGATATGATCCCGAATCAACCTCATATCTAAGTTATTTTGTGATCCCAAATCGATCTCACATTGCAACTTCACTCTTTGACTACATGTGTTCCCAAATCGATCACACATTAGTCAAAGAGGGGCAAATGTATGCACCCTAAAATGGTCACCTAGACTTTGGGCCCCATTTATTTGATTTATCAATCTTGAATCATTTTTATCAATAATCAATATTTTCAACATTATCAACTTCTTGATCAAGTCTTAATTTCGATCATATATTAGATTTTTATCCTATGGGCTAACCATTTATCCTAAGCCTTTATTTGATTAAAAGGAATATTTCCTCCCCTTTTAATAAATAAAAAGCCCCCACTTTTCCTCTTATCCTAAGTTGCACAAATAAAGCATTATTCATATTTTACAAAAAGGAAAAAAGTATTTTTTGTCTCACATGAGGCTCAAAAGTCAACACTTCACTCTCATTGGAGGATACTTGTGCACATGGATTGCTCCTCTTTCAAGCTCCACCGCTGATTAAGACTTTTTGCCTCTTAATCTCCATGGTCCATTTCACCTCATTTCTTATAAAAGGAGAGCTCTCTCCTTCATTTAGATCCACTTATTTTATGCTAATGTTATGCTGCAGGTTTTAGGTGCATTTGGAGCTTTTAAGGATATTGAAGACTTGTTGCTCTCATCATTTAGTTGCATATTTGCTTTCTTAGTTGCATGATAATGACATTCTTAGTATAGATTTCTTCTTATGCAATAGATTAATCTCATATAGTCTAAATAGGAGGCATTGTAATCCATTGCTATTTCCTTTCATAGATTAGTTGCATTGTACTTTCCTTTCATAGCATAGCTTGCACATTTGCATCTTCATTTTAGTTGCATTGCATTGCATTTCATAGTGATTCTTGAAGATATTGGCATTGTTGCCCTTGTCTTCGCTTGAATCTCTCATTGTATGGTTGACTAGCAAGGTCACAAGTTTGTAGCTCTAGCTGAGAGCAAACACATCATAGTCCCTTGCAACTCCATGCATAGAGAGCTATGAGCCGCTTTGTGAGGCCTCATTCTTGAGCAACCTTGCATGTAATGGTTCATAGAAGTACACCATTTTAGTGTGTACACCCCCCAACTGAATATATGCGGCCTATTTAGCATCTCATATAAAATATGGCCCCAACTGCACTAAAATCCCTATTTGCTATGATCAAGCACAATGATACATCTGATCAATCTTGCCAGAACACACACCAACGGATAATCCTGGCCTTATTGTCTGATCATGTAGTCCCAGGTGATATGGCAGTCTAGGAGGGTGTCATCTGCGAAGATCTACCTCAACATTATGATCCCCTTTGTTGGATCTTGATCATAAAAGACTATCTCCCCAACTATCAATAATCTAAAGATCTGATAGACGTTCTTATGTGTGATGGTGATCTCGTATGTGGAAAGGTGGAATGTTTTATGCTTCGAATGAAATATCTTAACTAATGCATTCAATAATATGTGATTAACATAGATAACGGGCATCGTGATGAGCTTCCCTAGCCCACACTGATCCAAGACAACTAACTCCTATTGTGATAAGTGATATGCCAATCTCAAGGCCTGTGGGTAGGTGCACCAGAAGATAGGGTCAGACAATCCCACCTGTAAAAGGAATATAAGGGAAATACATCAAAAATCAATCCAAATTATGAGCAAAATCTATCTATATTTGTATGCACCCTAAAATGGTCGCCTAGACTTTAGGCCCCCATTTAGTAATTTATCAAATCCCTGAATCAATATTTTAAAAAATCAACAATATCAATTATATCAATTTCCTTGATCAAATCATAATCAATTCAATATTTCCTAAGGTTTGAGCCTTATTTAATTTAAAAAAGAAAAAAAAATAAAAATCTTATTTAATTAAGAGAACATGCTCCCTTTTAATTAATTAAAAATCTCTTTTAATTAAATAAAAATCTCTTTTAATTAAATAATAAAATCACTTTATCCTAAGTCTTTATTTAATTAAAAAGAATATTTCCTCCTCTTTTAATAAATAAAAGCCTCCAATTTCCCTCTTATCCTAAGTTGCACAAATAAAACATTATTCTTATTTTATAAAAAAGGAAAAAACACTTTTTGTCTTACGTGGGACACAAAAGTCAACTCCTATTTTATCATTGGAGGATATTTGTGCACAAGGATTAAGTTTCTATTTTTCTCCACCATTGATTAAGTCTTTTTCCTCTTAATCTCAATGGTCCATTCCTTTTCATTTCTTATAAAATGAGAGCTCTCTCCTTCATTTTCATATCTTGGGTTTTTATGCTAATGTTATGCTGCAAGTTTTCTAGGTCATTTGAAGCTCTTTAACGGCGATAATTTTGTCTAAGACTTGATTTGCACCTAGCAGCGATAGTGTTGGTCTTGTCTTTCAGCTTATGCTTATGCTTGTCCTTATGTGTTCCCATCCGTCGAACACACATCTGAGTTGTTTTGTGATCCCAAATCGATCTCACATTTCAATTCTTCTTTGACTGCATGTGTTCCTGAAATGATCACACATTAGTCAAAGAGGGGCAAATGTATGCACCCTAAAATGGTCGCCTAGACTTTAGGCCCCCATTTAGCAATTTATCAAATCTCTGAATCAATATTTTAAAAAATCAACAATATCAATTATATCAATTTCCTTGATCAAATCATAATCAATTCAATATTTCCTAAGGTTTGAGCCTTATTTAATTTAAAAGAGAAAAAAAAAATCTTATTTAATTAAGAGAACATGCTCCCTTTTAATTAATTAAAAATCTCTTTTAATTAAATAAAAATCTCTTTTAATTAAATAATAAAATCACTTTATCCTAAGTCTTTATTTAATTAAAAAGAATATTTCCTCCTTTTTTAATAAATAAAAGCTCCCACTTTCCCTCTTATCCTAAGTTGCACAAATAAAGCATTATTCTTATTTTATAAAAAGAGAAAAAACACTTTTTGTCTTATGTGGGACATAAAAGTCAACTCCTATTTTCTCATTGGAAGATATTTGTGCACAAGGATCAAGCTTCCATTTTTCTCCACCGTTGATTAAGTCTTTTGCCTCTTAATCTCAATGGTCCATTTCTTTTCATTTCTTATAAAATGAGAGCTCTCTCCTTCATTTTCATATCTTAGGTTTTTATGTTAATGTTATGCTGCAGGTTTTCTAGGTCATTTGAAGCTCTTTGAAGACATTCTTGCATTCAAACTTTGAAGACATTGTTGTTGCATTTTATTTAGCTTATTTTCTTACATCATAGTTGCATAATCATGGCATTTTTAGTATAGATTTCTTTTATGCAATAGATTAATCTCACATAGCTTAATAGGAGGATTTGTAACACTTGTATTTTCCTTTCATAACATAGCTTGCATCTTTCATTCTCATAGATTAGTTTGCATTGCATTGCATCCATATTGATTTCATTGGAGATATTGGCATTGTTGCCCTTGTCTTTGATTTGGAATCTCTCATTGTGTGGTTGACTAGCAAGGTCATGAGTTTATAGCTCTAGCTGAGAGCAATTTTACAAATCTTGCAACTCCATGCATAAAGAGCTATGGATCGATTTGTGAGGGCTCATTGTTGAGTTTTCTTGCATGTAAGGATTCATAGAAGTGTGGTCACATTTTCACCATACAATATTAAGCATCAAAATATCAGAAAGTCATCATTCAAAATTCCTACACGGCTACAAAGATGCTACAATTTTATTTTTTCTTTCAAATAGAGGATAAAAAGTAAAAATTTAGCTCATATAATGAAACAAATGACTCCTGATTATCGTATGATGAAACTCAAAGAACAATATGATATAATTCCTTAATGCAATATAATTTCTCGTATTGTATGATATGAGGGTAGCCATCGTATGATAAAATTTAGACAAGCATGCTATACACTTTTTCAAACCTGTTTATCATATGATGCAACCTAACTAAGGGTCCCAATCTTGATCATTTGACATCTTAAGGAGATTTTTTCAATCTTACATTCTAGAGTTATTTTTCTATTTTGAGTTCTTAGTTCTCAGTTGCTCTCATTATAGTTTCTTAGCTCATAGATCTCTCGCATTGTTATTTTAGCTCATTTTACAGTATAATCTTGAATTGGTATCTAGTTTGCTTTCATAGCAGCATCATTTTTGTTAGATAATTCTTGCATCATAGCTTCATTATAGCTTTGCATTGCATATTTAGATCAGCTTGGAGTGGTGAATGCAAGTATTGCATCTCCTCCACAATTGAAATCTTCCATTTTGGAGTAGTCAAGTCACTAATCCTTTTTGCCAATCTGATTAAACTCGCTTCAACTAGGAAATAATAAGCTAGTTTTGGGAATTTAGTTGTTCATTATGAATGGATACTAGTGGTTATATTCTTGAGTTTATGGTTTATTGAGTGTTGGTTGCATTACAATTGAATTCCAAATTTAAACCACATAGGTAGGCTCCAGAGTCAAATGCTATTGTGATTATAAAGAGTCCCAACTAGTTGGATTCAACTTTTCCCTTATGTTCTTTATTTTGTTAATTTTTAGGATTCTCTCTTAGCACTAGATCTCCAACTTGAAATCCCCTATGGCATACTTTCTTGTTGTAACCTCTTGACATTGTCTTATGATAAACCCTAAGATGATCAAACACCTCTTGCCTATGCTCATCTAGCAATTCTAGCTTTTGGATTCTTGATATCTTATATTCCTCATTTGTTACCAATCCTCTTAGTGATAATCTCAAGGATGGGATCTCTACTTCAATTGGTAGTACTGCCTCTGATCCATAGGCAAGAGCAAAAGGTGTTTCCCTCATAGGCATTCTAATGTTGGTCTTATAGGCTCATAGTGTTGTATTCAACTATATAGATGCCATTCCTTGCCTGATTTGTTCACTGTTATGTGCAAGATTTTCAATATTGTTTTGTTGGATGCCTCATCCTGTCCATTACCTTTTGGATATTAGATTGATGAAAAATATTGGGTGATGTGAAAATGAGCACATAACTCATCCATATCTTTATTTTTCAATTGTCCCCCATTATCTTTCATAATTGAAGATGGGATCCCATACCTATAGATGATGTAGTTTAGAATGAATATTGACACTTGTTTACCGGTCACCTTGATCGAAGGGATGAACTCAACCCACTCCATGAAATATTCAGTGGTTGTGATGATAAATTTGTGTATGTTAGAGGATGAAGGATATATTTGACCAATGAGATTAAAGGACAATTATTGAAATGGCTAGTGTGTTTTGAATGGAAAAAAATCTCTAGCTAGAGCATGAATCAAGTTGCCATGTAGTTGACATTTCTTGCAAGACTTGGCATATTTCACAGCATCTTTCTCCATGTTGGGCCAGTAGTATCCAACCCTTGAATTTTCTTAGGTAATGAAAGACCATTCAAATGACATTCACAAATACCTTCATGGAATTCTTGTAATGCACACTTAGAATTTTCACTTTTTAAACACCTAACTAGAGCACCATGTAAACCACATCTATATAAGTCATTAGCTATGATTAGATAATATAATGCACTCAGTATTAGGTTTCTTTTATCATTTTTAGATAAGCCATTATGAATGATTTGGTCTCTAAGGTAGGAATAGATTTGGCTATATCTAGAGGAAGCATGCCCTATAATTGAGCATACTATTTGAGAATCTAGGGAATCATATGTAGAAAATGGGAGTTCTTCCTCCAGGAAGTCATAGAAGAATCAATGTTCTTCCAATTGTAACATTGATGCTAGAGTAGCCATGACATCAGTTGCTTTATTTTCCTCTCTAGGAATCTTTTGGAAAGTAATGAACACATAGTACTTCAAATCATCAACCATTATTTTATATGGCATGAGATTTTTATGCTTTATTTGATACAAATCATTGATCTAATTGATTATCAGTTGTGAGTATCTATAAATATGCAAATCCCCAATTTTCCATTGAATTTCTAATTTAAATCCATTCACTAAAGCTTCATATTCAACGATGTAGTTGGTGTAGGGAAATATCATTTTGTATGCTTTAGGAATTTTATATCCTTAAGGAGTTATGAAAAGAAAACTAGCTCCTAACTCTGGTGGTTGAATGAATCATTGAAGAACATCTTCCATGGGTACTCTGTTAAATGTAGTATTGCTTCATCAAGAAACTCTATAGTTAGTGCCTTTTTGTCTTGCATCGGTGCATCAGCTAGGTGGTCAAAAATGATTTGACCTTTGATGGCCTTCCTTTCCATATACTCAATATCAAATTCACTCAGTATTAACACCCATTTTTCTAACCTATTAGTTGATGTTGCTTTGTTTATTAGATATTTCAAAGGATCAATTTTAGCAATTAGCTTCACTCTATGAGAGAGCATATAATGTCATATTTTTTTTTATAAAAATACCATTGTGAGGAAATCCTTTTCAATAATGCTATAGTTTAAAGCATAAGATACCAATGTTCTACTTATGTAGTATATTGTTCTTTCTTTCTTTGTGTCATCCTCCTGTGAAAACAAAGCTCCTAATGATGTTTTTGTAGCTGAGATATAAAGCAATAATGGTTTACCTTGAATAGGATCCATAACTACTCGTGGATTCATCAAATACTCTTTTATCTAATTGAATTTCTCTCACAATTATTATGTCATTTGAAGGTAACTCCATTGTGTATTGTTTTGGTAAATGGTTGGGCTTTGTCAACTAACTGTAATATAAATTGCCTTATTGATTGGATCTTTCCTTGAAACGTTCTCATTTGACTTATGTTTCTGGAAGATTGCATCTCTAGGATTGCCTTAACTTTTGATGGATCTACTTTAATTCCTTTTTCCGATACAATGCATCCCAAGAGTTTTCCTAAAATTACTCCAAATGCACACTTTTTTGGATTTAGCATGAGTTTAAATTGTTCCATTCTATCAAAGATTTTTCCTAGATATTCTATGTGAGTTGATCTATTGATTGATTTTTCTAGTGTATCATCCACAAAATCTTCCATATTCTTATGCATCATGTCATGGAAGATGGTTTTCATTGCTCTTTGATACGTTGCACCTAGATTTTTAAGACCAAATAGCATGATGTTCTAGTAGAATGTGCCCCAAGCACAAGTGAAAGTTGTCTTCTCCTAATCTTCACGTGCTATCTTGATTTGATTATAACCCGAGAAGTCATCCATTAATGAATACATTTCATACCTTGCTATGAGATCCACAATCATGTCAATTTTTGGAAGAAGAAAATCATCTTTATGAGATACCTTGTTTAAATCTTGGAAGTCAGTGCATACCCTTATAGATTTTTCTATTTTAGAAACTGGGACAACATTAGAAATCCATTATGCATAATCTATTTACCTGTTGAATCCATCTTTTAAAATCTTTTCTAGTTCTTCTTTGACCAACAATGCCACACGAGGGTGCATCTTTATGAGTTTTTGTTTTACTGGTTTGATTCCTGGAGCTATAAAGAGATTATTCATAATGAGTTCAAGATCAAGACCTGACATATCTGAATAGGACCATGCAAAGTTGATCTTCTTTTCTTTGAATTGTTGTTTTTTTTCCTTTGACAAGGATTGTGATATGTGGACTATCTATGGTGCTTCATTCATTCCCAAGTTGATTGGTTGTGTTGGTTCAATGAGTACTAAAGATCTCTCCTAAAATTGATCAGGTATGATATCAAGCTTCCCATCCTCAGGTGCCCCAAGGAGGCTTTTACCATTATATATGTCATTTATTATTATTATTTTGGGTTCTGATACTGCCATAATGTGGTTTTCACTAGAAGACCACTTTTTCTTTTTCTTTTTTCTTTTGAGATTGAGACACTTGATATCCCCCTCCATCATATTCATCTAGTTGCATTGGTAGAAGAATAAAAGGATTCAATTGCATTTAGGTAACATGTCAAAGTATAGAAAAAGCCCTTCTAGGAGAAAATTCAAATAGAAAGAGAGCAATGAGCGGGAGCAGAGCGGGCGCAAGTGATGGGAGTAGAGCTGGCGAGACTAGGGTCTCTGGCTTGTAGGAACAAGAGGGTGAATCTGATGAAGATGAAGATGGTGAGTGGAGACAAGAATTTTTGTAGGGGGGATGGCGCTGCATCAAGGTCCCTCTCCCTTCTTTTCTTGAGATTTTCGTGGTTAGGGTTTGGGTGCTCTGCGGTGGTGATGGAGTGAAGGGGGCTCTCTTCCTTGTCACTTTGGTTTGGAGAAAGCCTTTTCTTCCTCTAGAGGCTAGAGTTGGTGGATAGCTGGAGTCGTTCCTTTGCTGGGATCCTCCTATGCTGGCGTTATCCTGGGACTCTCATGTGGGGGTCTCTACCTAGATTTCACTGCTCTTGCATCTTGTGAGGGAGAGTGGTGGTGGTTCTTCTGAAGTGGCTCTGAGCGGGATCCCTATTGAGGTGGGGTTCCTCACTAGAAATCTTTGGCATTCGATGGTTGCTCCCCTTCTTTACTCCTCTATCTCGCTTCCTATTAAGGTGGAAGCTTCTTTTGAGGAGAAGGTTTCTTTCCCTCCTAAGACCTCTTTCTCACTTCCTATAGAGGTGGAAGTTCCTTCAAAGGTGGAGGCTCAGCCTATTAAAGTGGCTTGTTGCTAGATGGAAGAGGTGGGTTGGAGTACAGTTAGAGAGCTCAGCCTTTGCTGGAGGGTTCTGTTTCTACCAGAGATCTTTGATGGTCTTATCCTTTTCCTAGTAGGTTGTTATGTGGTGGTTTGGGGAGTCTTCCTCATTCCCATCTCTTTGTTAAAGGTTGGGGGAGCCTTACAAAACCCTAATGTGCTTGGCCTTTGCTGGAGAGCTCTATTTTTGCCAAAGATCCTTGACGGTCTTTTATTTTTCCTAGCAGATTGTGATTTAGTGGTTTGGGGAGTCCTCCTCATTCCCATCTCATTGTTAAAGGTTGGGGGAGCCTTTCAAAACCCTGATGTGCTTGGCCTTTGCTGGAGAGCTCTGTTTTTGCTAGAGATCCTTGATGGTCTTTTCTTTTTCTTGGTAGATTATGATTTGGTGGCTTGGGGAGTCCTCCGCATTCTCATTTCCTTGTTAAAGGTTGGGGGAGCCTTTCAAAACCCTAAATGCTATGGTACAGCTAAAGATTGTCTTGCTCAAACATTTAAGCTACCGTTTCTTCATTGGTTTAGTTTCGCTAGGGTGGACTGGTTTGTCTGCCAGCTCTGTTGGTTGTTAAAAACCATTTTGGTTATGGGAGCCATAAAAACCCTTAATTTTGGTTTAGGGAGTCTAAAAACCCTAGATATCTGATGTTGTTGTAAAGCGTTGGCTTTACTCTACTGGCTTCAGCAACCTGTGCCTTTCTCTGTCTATTTCTTTTGGCTGCAATTGTAGTGTTATTTTTGTGCTGCTGGTAGTTCTACTGGCTTTATGTGCTGGAGGGGTGTTGTAAGGTTTATCCTTTTCCCCAGCTGTTTCATTTATTTTTGAGCTTACTCTTCCAAACTTCAAGCTTTGGGTTACATTTCCCTCCAAAAACTGAATGTACATGGTTTCGGGGCCCATTCAAAACCTATTTTTACCTTATTCAAAAACATGTCAAAGTATAGTAATGTGGAAAGGACATTACATTCATGGACTCATTTTGACTCCATTCAATGAGTTCAAGGTACTCATTTTGAATCCATTCAATGAGTTCAAGGTGTAGACAAGATAGGGATTCAGATGGTTCAAGGGATAACACCATGTTATCAGCAAAGCTTGTGACTGGTAAAATGAGTTCCATTAAGTTACTCTCTAAATAATTTCTTAGACTGTAAAGAGTCCTAACATCATCACTAGAGTCATTTTTAGTATTACGTGAACCTAATTTAACTAACCTAGCATTGGAGTGTTCTTCCTCCTCTAATTGATAAGCATACTTGTGTATTACATCTACTTCAATACCAATTATAGCATCAGAAAATGAATCCCATTCATACTCATTAGAACTTGTTTCAACAGAATGAGACATATTTAGAACATGGGTGATAGTGACTAGTTACCCCCAGTGAGGGTGTATTTCCTCTTATTCAATTTTAGGTTCACATTCAAATTCACACTCATGTGAATCATTTTGACTGTCATATGATCTACCCAAGAAATGAGCTATAGTCATTTGTATCTCTTCTTCTTCATCATATGAATTGTTTTCTTCATGTCAATTTTATGTTTCTTGTAGAGATGCTTATTGAGATGTGGATGTATCTCTTTGATTATCATAATGAGGCATATAAAAAACATGAGTAATTGTGACCAACTACCCCCATTTAGGGCATCTTTTCTCTTGTGCACTTTCTAGTTCTTGACCTAACTCATCTTCATGTGAATTATATTCTCCTTGATGATGTTTAGATTTATTTTCTTGTCGTGTTATAGATGTTTCGAGAAAAGTTATGGTATTCACGTCCAAAAAATGATCCTCTTGTAAGACTAGAAACCTTTCATATGATATGGGTTCTCCTTATACTTCTTCTTCATCATTAGATTCATTTTCTCTATCAAATATGGGACCATATCTAGACATAGGATGAGATATTTCTTCTTTGATTCCCAAACTTGTTTTGTCCTTAGGGTTGTGGAACTCCATGTGCATTGGTTATATGAGTCCCTCCTTGTTTTTTCCAATAGGTCCTTTACCTTTATATCCTATTTGTTTCATGCTATCATAACCTATTCTATACTTTTGTGGGGATATTTCCACATCTTTTACTCCTTTGTTAACTTCTTCTTATCCTTTGTACAGCCATGCTAGGACAACCTTGACCTCCTTTTCTTTAGTGAGAGATACATTATCTTTTACAAATCCTATTCCTTCATGATTGATTAAATATTTAGAGCTAGAAGGTGGAAAAGATGATGAAGGTTTTTAATAATACCTAGGAGATGTAGAGAGATTAGCCAGAGATGGAAATAGATCTAGTTTGTATTTTCCCATCCTTGTATCCTTGATTTGTAGTTTCTTCTCAATGTTTTTCATAATAGCTTGCCTAGAGCTTTTAGATTCTTGATATTTTGATGCCTCTTTGTTGTGTGGGACCATGATATCAGTCTGTTTCAAATTGTTGTAGGAGTAACTAGCATTTACTAGTATGGCGACCTTTTTTTTTCATTGTATACAAACTTCACACACAGGTGATAGGTTGACGGAATAACCTGCATGTCATGGATCCAAGGCCTACCTAGTAAAATATTGTATGCTAGTGGTAAATCAAGAACTTGGAAAATTACATCTCTCTTAATGGGTCCCACCCTGATAGGTAGTACAACCAATCCTTTTGATGACATTTCTTCTTCATCATAAGCTTTTATTATGATTTTCCTCCTTAAATCTATAACATGTTCTAAGAAACTAAATGCTTTGACTAGATTGAATGTACACATGTTCAGACCAGTGCCTCCATCTATCAATACATGCTTAAATCAATGTTTATGGATCAAGATTTCTATATGTAAGGTGTTGGTGTAATTAAATATTACTAATTACAATTTTCTTAAGTTTACTTAGGATAATGCATTTGTATATTATTTATCATGTAGACAAATAGGAGTTTGCATCTCATTTTAGCACATGGGGTATAAGATTTCCACATTAGGTGGAGTTGGTTTTGATCTCATTCCACTTTATATGTGAGATCCACCTTTAGTACTCCTATCACATTATCATCCTCTCATTGTTGCACATGTTTGCACATACTTCATTATACAATGGATGATGGTCCACCTTTGGTAGACATGTGATTACACCTTGTGTAGGTGATAGGTTATCATTTGCATATCTCCTAGTTATCATGCATTGCATGTATATTTAGGCACATCTACTTTGTATTCATCAATTTTGCATTATTAATTATATTTTTTTGTTGATCATTATTGAATCAATAAATTGATCATATCATTTTTCATATCTCTCTTATGCTATCAATTGAGATTCTAGATCTTAGAATTTTCATTCTTTGCCTTAAGCAAATTCTTACATGGTATCGGATCCATATAAGGTTTCATTTCAGTCATTGGAGAGTTATTTGTCTCATATTTTGGAGGGCCATGATTTAGGTCCAGGATATCAAAAGCTTCAATAAATTTTCCTGTATTAGGCAATAGTCAAATATGAGGCAAAAAAAAATTACAAATTGGGCTTGGGCAGTCCAATCTGCAAATTGGCGGTACAGATTCAATTTTTAATTCAAAAAAGATAAATTTTTTTAATCTATTTTTTCCATCTATATTTTATTTCTGCAAAAAAATTAGGGATGAAACCCTTGGTATTTGTCAAGTAAGTTTATCAATTTGCAGGCAACAACATTTAGATTCATACACAGTGACCAGATTTGATTGGCAGAGCAACTGGGTGGTCAAACCCTAGCCAACTCTCTCAGTCAAAGCAAAGCACAACACTGAAAAAACACCCTAGTAAACTACCCATCAATCATCCACGCATTTTAGTGAGAAGCTTCCTCAAAGAAGCCCTGAATCATTGCTTTGCTTGAGTGTCATGGGATCATCATTAAAAATTAGTGTTTGTCCCACATTCTAATGAATGTGGGACTAATCTTTTGAAAATCATCAGAATCCTAACACACACAAGCACTCCCTAATAGAAAGGTCCTCTCAGACTCCCAACACACGTGGGTGAATCATAAAGTGACATGTCTACATAGTGCAATCAATCACTTCCATGTGGTAGATGGAGCCATAGCCTCCCTAAAATCCAACCAGATCATGCCATGTGACACCTCTCACATGTCAGTGCACATGTTAGTAAAATGCCATATCATTAGTCGTATGCCCAATCAACACTGCCAAATAAGCTTGATGTTATATTTCTTTTGATACGTCACATTTCACTAGTTTAAATTTGATGACTGTCCAAATGTCAAATCTGGGCATTTTTGTTTTGCATCGATGACTATTTTGACGTCAAATTTAACATAGTGGATGTGTCATCTTTTTGTTGTACATAAATTTTTACAGTCATTTGGCCATCATTTGTGGGCTATTTTGAACTATTATAACAATCATTTGACTATCAAATTTAGACTCGTGTTCATCTGACATCATCATTTAAAAAAATTATGGACCCCTCACCATATGCAATTTTGATTTGGTAGTCCAACTTTGAGAGATGGCGCAAACCAAGGCAAGGAGGATCCAATTAAGGACAATCCAACCTTGCAGCTTCAAAATTACATAGCAGAAAACTCAACACAACAGGATATTTCAACTCTATTTTTATTAACATGCCTAGTTGTAAGGCCTTCAGGGTTAGGGCCAATTACAAACAGAGCAAGTTCTTCAAGATCCACACAGATCCAATACAATCTTAGCTAGTTCAGCTCTGAAAACAATCAGCAACTAATGGAAACCCTAAGGCAAATCTAAACTTGAGCTCGTAAGCCTCCAAGAAATCTCCTTATCTCCAAGTGTGCAAACCACTAGCTCTACAACTACAAACTATCATATAACAATTTGATCTGTAAGATCATGCAAGATCTTTTCCACAACTTTGCCAACTCCAGCTTTTAGAACCTTAGATCTAATTTGCTAAGTCTTCCAAGTCATCTACTACCCATGTTGCCTAAATACCTACCCCAAACATCCTATAAATAGTAATCATCAGGCACAAGTCGGCTGGATGAAACCATTAACTCCCCCCCAATAATTATTAAATTCAATACAAGTCAGCTCCAAAATAGCCTTACAAACATTAAATCCAACATGTCAGCCTATAACAACAGCTACCAACAATAAATACACAAAGTCAGCCCAACAAATCACACAAAACTCCAGTCGGTAAACCAGAACTACCAAGCAACAGTGAAATAACTGAACATGCCAGGCATCACCGAGCATCAGTGTTGACCATCATCTTCTCTATCTCTTTGTAGTTCTTTCCACCAAAGAGCAACATGTCCTTTCAACTTTGTCTGTGCTAATCTCACCCGAAGAGGATCTTCAATTTCTTCCAGCTCAAAGACATCTTCAAGTTCACCAATCCAATCAATCAAGTTCTCGGGCTTCAAAGTACCAAAGAAAATAGAAACTTCCATTCGATAACTACTACTTACTGAGCTCCAGATCTAGGCAACTGAGCAGTTATGTCCTCACTAAATCTATCCCTATGGTCATCACCACTAGATCTAGTAGGTTTAAACTCTTCAACAGCTTCCTCATAACCATCTTCAGTACCAACATTCCGAGGTACACTAGTAACAACTCTCATGATCTCAACGACCATGTCATTCTTCATCAACTCCATCTCAGATCTGAAATCTAATTTCACCTTCTCTACAATCCTCGATTCAATAGTATCACAGAGATTTGCAAGTACTCTAGGGTCCAATATTCTTGGAGGCATCCTTAAAGATAAGAGAAACCCTTTGCAACAAACCCTACACTGAGCACCTTGTGGCAATCTCCAAGTTGTATGCAAGTCAGATCTCAACCTGCCACCTTACACAAACAACTAGGGCAAGATCCACAAGTTCAGTGCTTTGGATCTGCAATCTAGATCATACAATCTCTTCACTAACAAGATCAACTTTGCAAGATCAACCTTGCTAGGTCAACCTTCACTCCACAAGATCAACTCTTTCTCTAATACCACCTGACATAGAGAAAGGTAGGGAGAATCCAATTAAGGACAATCCAACCTTGCAGCTTCATAATTAAACATCAGAAAACTCAACACAATAGGATATTTCAACTCAATTTTCATTAACATGCCCAGCTGTAAGGCCTTCCGGGTTAGGGCCAATTACAAACTAAACAAGTTCTTCAAGATCTACACAGATCCAATACAATCTTAGCTAGTTTAGCTTTGAAAACAATCAACAACTGATGGAAACCCTAAGGAAGATCTAAACTTGAGCTCGCAAGCCTCCAAGCAATCTCCTTGTCTCCAAGTGTGCAAACCACTAGCTCTGCAACTACAAACTATCAGATAACAATCTGATCTACAAGATCATGCAAGATCTTTCCCACAAATTTGCCAACTCTAGCTTTCAGAACCTCAGATCTGATTCACTAAGTCTTCCAAGTCATCTTCTACCCATGCTACCTAAACACCTACCCCAAACATCCTATAAATACTAATCATCAGCCACAAGTCAGCTGGATGAAACTATTAACTCCCCCCAACAATTATTAAATTCAATACAAGTTGGCTCCAAAATAGCCTTACAAATAATAAATCCAACATGTCAGCCTATAACAATAGCTACCAACAATAAATACACCAAGTCAGCCCAAAAAATCACACAGAACTCTAGTCGGTAAACTAGAACTATCGGGAAACAGTGAAATAACTGAGCATGTCAGGCATCATCGAGCACCACAGGCATCACCAAGTAACACTTTCATCGAGTGCCAGAGATTACCAAGTTCCTTCAGTGACCGAGCTTCCTTCAATGATCGAGACCGTCGGTCAAGGCTGCAACCGAGTAACAACGGCCAAACAACACACCTCCATGTAGATCTACCAAGCACCCTAGAATGCCCTTGCATCAAGAGACCATAACTTGGTCATCCATGCTCCTAATTAAGTGCGATTTGAAATTTCCTAAATTTTTCAATAGTGCATCTATTATCTAGTTTTGGTGGATGGATTTTGCAAAAAAAATAGTTTTTAGTGATTGTACATGTCTGAACCCTATTTTTGCAACTTTAGAGGCTTCGTTTGGGCTCATATAGACACATTTTCATGTGCAATTTTTTTTAAAGTTTATGATTTTTTGTCTACTTTCCAGATTTGGTATCAGTTTGGAGAAATTTTGAGTGGACATAGCACTTTTATCATTTGGTCTATTTTGGCTTATATTTGGCACTTGTAATTTGTTGGATCCTTGACTGGTCTTGTATCTTATTTGTTTGAGTCTACTATAGCCTTTTTTTGTAGTTGTAATAATTAAAATCAAAATTCTACTTTGGTGTATTTTGGCAAGTCGTAATTGTACACACACTAAATATAAAGTGCCAAAGTCATCTATTTTAGGGGAGTTATTTGTTTCATTTTATTTTGAGGGTGCAACAATTTATTGCTATCAATTTTTGATGTGAGAAGTGTATCATGGATGGTTTAATTAGACTAATGAAAGGAAACTATAAGCAATGGAGTGAATCAGTTCTCACTCATCTTAGTAAGCATAATCTATTGTCCTATTTGTATGAGCACAAACCTTCTAATCCTCCTTACGATCAAAACTCTAGGAGAAAAGTTATCAATATTATCTATTGGAACATGGATGGATTTTTTCTCCAATAAATTGATGAAAAGAGGACATAGACTATTCTTGAGCTTTAGACCTTTCTTTGGGAAATGTATGGAGATCCATGTGTTCCTCCTCTCCCAAAAGGTCTAGAACCTCCACTTGCAGCTCCTACTTCTCCTATTGAGATCAATCCTCTTGTTTCTCTTGATGATTCTTGTACTTCTCCAGCCATTGATGTAGTTCCTTGGGATGACTACTTGACAAACATTTCAAGCTTATTTATGGAGTCCTACATTATGGATTTGGGAGACATCATTGATGACATTTATCTTATCTTTATTGAGGATGATCCTTCTTTAGTTACTGAGAGGGAACACTCTGAACCTCATCTTCATTCTCCACTTGATCCTTCTTTCAAGGTTGACATGATTGTGGATCCTTTGATACATAATTTGGAGGAGGTATCTTTATCTTCGGAGAAGATGTTTGAGTCTTTGGAGATTGGCATTCATGAGTCACAAACTTCACTTGAGATGAAACATTACATAGTTCATCATACTTTAGTGTTGGATATTCCTATTCATTTTCCTGAGAAATCATACATTTTTAGGATTCTTCCTCGATATTAGGGAGGATTCATTCATACACCTATGGCACTGTTTCTTCCTAAGGGGAGGAACATCATTCAGTTTTCATGGTGTAATTTCATGTTGATCCTAGAGCATATACCATTGGCGTACATTCTACATCAAGTGGGGCTACTTTGTTTGTCTTCCTACTTCCTATTTTGAGGAGACTTCTTTATCTTTGGAGCTTGATCCAATTTCTTACATGGATCAATTATCCTTGGTTCCTTGCTTGTCACCTTCTTCTATTGGGTATGATTCCCCTTCCTTCTTCCTATCCACAATGGGAAGCCTTATTTCATTTTTACTTAGTATATCTTCTTCCTAAAGGGAGAAATGTTGTTTGTAAGTATTGGACTATGTTTTTCCTTCGAGAACATGCTATCCTTGGAGTAGATTATTCATTATGGTGGGGATATCATGTCTCCTTGTTTCCTTCCTATAGGGGGATTTTTGATTATATATGCATGATGTATATCGTAATGAGGGGGTCTTTATTACTTCATCCATAAATGCATCTTGTTTGTTTTCATCTCTCTTTTGGGAGAGAGATTTTCCCACGAGGTTTTCTCTCTTTCTTTGCTTCATGAGAGATTGCATTGCATATCTTTTGTACTTATATATTGTTAATGGGTACCTAACATGGTCTAGTAGTTGAGACCCATTGTGCATTATCATATAGCCTTATGAGGTTAAGTGCATTCCCCTAAGTTGCACTTGAAGGGGGGGGGGGGGGGTGTTGGTGTAATTAAATATTACTAATTATACTTTACTTAAGTTTACTTAGCATAATGCATTTGTATATTAGTTATCATGTAGACACATAGGAGTTTGCATCCCATTTTAGCACATGGTTTAGGAGATTTACACATTAGGTGGAGTTAGTTTTTATCACATTCCACTTTATGTGTGAGATCCACCTTTATTTCTCCTATCATATTATAATCCTCTCATTGCTACACATGTTTTCACATACTTCATTATACAATGGAGGATGATCTAACTCTGGTGGACATGTGATTCCACCTTGTGTAGGTGATAGGTTATCATTAGTATATCTCCTATTTATCATGCATTGCCGATATATTCAGACACATCTACTTTGTATTCATCAATTGGGCATTATTAATTGTATTTAATTGTTGATCATTATTGAATTAATCAATTGATCATATCATTTTTCCTATCTCTCTTGTGCTATCAATTGAACTTATAGATCTTGGCATTTTATTTCTTTGCCTTAAGCAAATTATTACACAAGGGCTGATTATGCAGACGATTCAATGATTTTTCATCTTCTTCAGAGAAAGATATATAGTGTGGAGTAGTAAAATGACCAACCATAACTTTGAATTGATCTACATATAAGTCCTTTGGAATATTTTCTGCAAGTATGGTTTGTTCAAGAGTCTCTTTATGCATAGGAGATATCTTTAGCAATTAAAAGATTGAGATTTGAGTGAAGGTCCACTATGATTGCTCCACCAAGTTATATTTAGGTGATGATGATGAAAGTACTAGTTGTTTTGATGTAGATGCTTTTGATATTAAAATAGATGATTATTTTGATGAGAAGTTAACTCCCTTCACAGTGACCTCAGCTTGACTTCTTGTGACTGCATTAAAAGATTCAACTTCTTTCTTTTCACCCTTGATGATAATAAAATTCACTGATTGTTCACTTGGTTGTATAACATTTGATTCATCATCCCATTCTAGTTCTTGATCAAATATGTGATTGTCATGAAGTGTAAGAATCTCACTAGTAGATTGATAATTGATGGATTGTTCGTAGGATTCAATCATGTGGATCACATTTTCATTGTTATTATAAGTGTAGTTAATCTTGTTACCCTTGGAATTAAAATTTTTACCTTTCTCATAGTGGGGTAATGGTTCCTTTAATTTCTTGTGATAATTGTTGGATTGGTGACCATCCACTTTGATTTTATCATTGTTAATCAGATCTTGAGTCACATGCTTGAGCTTTTTGCATTCATTCATCTTGTGTCCTTTTTTTCAATATAAATCACAGTAATTATCATCATTCCACCACTTTGGTTTGATTTGTGGTTCCCATGGACTTGACTCCAGTAGAGTTATAATCTCTTTGTCCAATAGAGCATTTAGTACCACTTCTAGAGGTTCTTTGAGTGGAGTGAAATTATGTTTGGGTCTTGCCATCCATGGTTTGTCTATGTTTGATTCTTGATTGATTCTAGGAGTTGATGTGGTGTTGGTATTTTTAGAATCTTTGAGGCTACTTGAAAGATTGAAGATACTTGAATTAGGTTTATTATTGACTAACTCCACACCTCCATCATTGACCACATGTTTATTTTTGCTCCAGTAGTTGAAATTGTCCTTATTATTATTATTGGTGTCTTTGTTGGATTTGGTATACTTGTAGATAGTGATTTATCCTTTCTTGATTAAGATATTCTTAATCTTAATGGCACTCTCTACCATTTTATCAAAAGTAACATGTGTTTGCATCTATAATGCATAATTAATTTAAGGAATCAAGGTGTTAATAAAGATATCCATCTTCTCAGTCTCAAGAATTTATCTTGGATACCTTGCAAATATCTTCCTCCACCGCTAAAGGAATGTGACAAAGGATTCAACACTTTGCTATTTAGTATTACATAGATCCAACATGGTGACACTATGTTGGATGTAGTATGACTAGTGTTGAATGAATCTTTCTACAAGTTATTCAAATGGATTTATGTTGGGTGAGAGTTTTGTGAGCCATTCCATTGCTTGACCTCCAAGACTCCTAGGAAAGAGTCTCATTAGATATGTCTACTCATGCATAAACTCTATACTTAGAGTGTGAAAATCTCTCACATGATCTTGTGGATCACCATTGCCATTGTACTTGTCATATTATGGAATTTACACTTTATAAGGAAATGGTGGCACGTGTAAATATCTTTCAAAGGGAAAATGATAGATTGCATCAAGTGAATATTGGGTGGAGGATTTGTCCTTATTTTATTTGAGGTTCTTGATCTCAGTTTGTAGTGCTAGAAGTTGTTTAGAAAGGATAGAGATAGGTGTTTCCACTTCTCTCATTTTTAGTTGATCCACGTCAAAATATTTATGAATCTTCACTATTAGAGATGATAAGTATAGTAAATATCATTCTTTGTTAGCATTTAGGATCCTTTCCATCATATTTTGGAATCTTTTACTTTGTTTAATTTTCCTTATAGTTTTTTCAGTTGATTCCTCGTCAGTGTCTGAACTGTCATTATTGTTTTGATCACTATGATTGCTTTGGTGATCGCTATCGTTATGTCCTCGTTAGTCATAATAGTGATGTGACATGGTTGGTGTGGTATGATCTTCTTGAGTTAAAGGATTAGGAGACTCTTGGTTGAACAAGGGATTCACTCTCGAGGTCTCTCCTTGGTTGAAAGTGATTAGTTTAGGAGAATGTGTGTCTTTAGGATCCTAACCAAATGGATATAGATTGTATCTTGTATTAACCATGAAATTTGAAGATTGTGATGTTATGTCTCAAATTTTCAAGTAGGTGATGTTGCAAGAAAGTCTGTCAATGATTGGATTAATTGGATAGATTGGATGTTGATTCCAGTTTCAAATATCTAGATGAGGGGTTAGATTTGCACTAATCATTGACTTCTAAGAACCGGATGAGAGATTTGATATGAGAAGAAAATGCATGAATGATGATGTGAGATCATACAACAAGATGGTATACACTTATGATAGCAATGCCTTGCACTCTATTTTTTAAAATTGCGACAAGATAGGTTGAAAGAAGATCTAAAAGGGTACTCAAAACAATGATAAACTTTCTTGAAAACTATACAGAATAACCCACTATCTGACATATGACCCTTTTTGTACGAACTAAGATATTCAGGATACAACTCAAGACAACCTAAGTATGACCATTCATGAACTGAATGATTACTTTTACCTTATTGCATTATTGGTATAACTCCTTGGGGATTTCTACCAGGTACGATTAAGGAATGACCAAGTACAACTTTGGATACGAGATATGACTTTTGATCGACTAAGTACAACTCTATAACTAGTTTGGATGTTTTTACCACTTATTTGAGGGATAAATTTGATGTTTCTAGTTTGTCTCCAAGTGAATATTGTTAGTTTAGGATGTTTGTGATCACACACATCAAGAACATGAGGGTAAGGTAGACAAAGCATATATTATTCCTATAGGAATTGGCATAGCATGAAAATCCTTGCACGCACCTAGGCACCACTCAAAGAGCTAATCAGAATATGGCCATCAAAGACCATGCAATGGGTCAAGAATTACCATATTATCCAATTCCAAATGCTAAATGGAGGCATGATATGGTGAGTGATCTTGAGGAGGTATCCTCCTTGCACAAGGGTAATCAAGCTTTTGGGGGTGATCTAGGTGGCTTGCTACACTAAAGTGTGTAGTTTGGGGTACCGTTCAAAGATATCATATGTTAACCATGTAAGGCAACATAGTCACCCAAGCACGATTGAGTCCTATAGCCCTATGAGACTAAACATAAGATAAATTTGTCCTTCAAGAATTTAATCGAAAGAGGCATTTGATTATAGTGGGTCAGAAAGGATGGTTTTTCTTATTCCCACTTGGATCATTATGGGATATTTTTCCCTCAACTACAGGCCCTCTAAAGGATTAACACAAAATGAAATTAGATAGAAAATGGAGGTTTGGATTTATGATTTTCCTCAAGGGAAAAGAGCATACTCCCCTACTCCATTTGTGTCTCCCAAATATGCCAAATACATGTTCATTCCACTAGAATTTAACCTTAACTAGGTGCCTAGATTAAAAAATCAAAGACACAACATTTGGTTGGATATCCAAGGCAACCTGCAAGCCAAAGTATTAGTATTTGTGTAATTTTTTTCTCTAAAAAACATCATGTAGACAATGATATAGATCATAAAGACATTAGGTTGTTATCCATATCCATCAAAATCTCCATCAAATTTGAAAAACCATGTCTTTGTCCTAGGTACAACTCTGTATTCGCTACGTATCACTTTCTGATGTTACTAAATACAACCTTCCCTCATACAACTAAGGAATTACAAAACATGATCTAAGATACCACCTATGACTTTTGATCAACTAAATACGATCCTTTCCAGGTGCAGTTAGGATTTTCCCATAGATGAATCAAGAATCACCAAGTGCAACTTAAGATGTGGGAAATGACCTTCTACTTAGATGAAGTCCTACAAACATGCAAATTTCTTAGAAATAAGATGAAAAATTTGGGGCTAGGCTCCACGGTGGGTGCCATGAATGTGTGTCAAGTTTTGGAACCTCCAAATCTATAAACAAAATACTCAATGAGACATTAGTTCCTTTGGTTAGTATCAAAATCAATCAAAAAATGCAACTAAACCAAAGAAGAGCATCCCATTTCTTCCTATCCAAGAAGACTCTAATCTAAATGAATCAATTTCGTTGAGAATTCAATCTAGATCAGTGACTAGATAAGCTCAGAATGGAAGATTTAAACATTTCTAATGTAAACAAGCAACTAGGATTGTGGTTATAGCTAAGAGTTCATATGTAATTAAATAAAATTAAGCTAAGAATGCTCTAAGAATTGAATGTTTAAGCTCTAGATACAAATTGATAATAATTAGCTAAGATTATGAAAACTAGATCAATTGAGCTTTGGATGAGTTTCTTTTATAGTTTTTGAGATCTAATTGGATGGGTGAGATGTGTCCTTGAGGGATGGTTAAGATTGATCCCCACTTGATCCATGTGATTAGCCTTTGATTTGAGGAAGTTAAGTAATTTATCCCCTAGTGATGAGATAGAAAATAAGGGATTTACTTATTTGTTTTAATTAATTACTCTATCCATGGGATTTAATTATTTTGATTTAATTAATTTGGGCCAAGAGTCCTAATTAATTAATTGATCATGTTGAATCTTTGATGTTTTGATTATTTGATTAATTTGGTTTAGCGCAATTTTATTAAATTGACAATTTAGGCCTCATAGTTAGATTGGCCTATTTTTAGGTTATTATAAATACATGGGCATCTCCCCTTCAATTTTGATTCTCTTTATGTTCTATTAATTTGGTTTTTTTAAGTTTTGGTAGTTCTAGTTTTGTACTAGTGTTGTGGTCTCGGTACATGGAAAATTCCTATCTTCTTTGTATTTTGTTTGGGTAGCATTCAATGATAACCTATTGGGTTCCTATCACCACATCAATATCATGGACCATTGCACTTCCAGTTGCTTATGGGACAAGAATTTCATTTATTTTCTATTGTCATTAAATATGTAGCTTCCAGTGAGTGTTTGTTTCCTTTCATGCCAACAACGAACTTGATGGTTGGAGTCAATAGTTGAATAAATTTATAGATGCTAATGAGACCATAAATGAGTAGACACAACATGGGAATATGGTCAATGGAAAATATTGGTGAAGGGAGAAGTAGGTTGATAAAGGGAAAAATAGATAGAAACAAGGGATCAATGGTGACATGACAAAATTTTGTCTTTGTGGCTGATAGGAATGGACGATTATGTGTATGAGGGTAGATGCAATGTTGAAACTCTATAAGACTCAAACAATAATGAGGATTGGGGGAACATACTGTATGAATTCTATTGTGAACATTAACCAATAAGATTGACATTCCTTAATTCTTGTAATTATTTGTAATTAATGGTTAAGACTATTAATGTCTCATCCTGAACTTCCTATCATTGTTTATGTTGTAATTCTTTCATTTTTAACTCATTGTAAAGTTAATTTAAATAGTTACCAACAATACTTTTTGTCAAGTGTTATTAGATTCTGAAAGTGATTGGGCATTGGTGAGTGGACAAGATGCCTCCCAGGAGAATGGGTAGAGGAGGATCCCAAGGCAGGGGTGAAGAGACTATGATGATGGAGTTCTTGAGATGATGCAACATCTGATTACAAGAATGGAAGCCCTAAAGAGGGCATAGAGAAGAGGGACCCCTATTGAGGGTGCAAGTGATGAATATGAAGAACAATAAAGATTGGATAATGAGAGTGAACAAGGGGAGTAGGAAGGATTTAGGGAAATATTATTGAGGGGAGTCATGAATGTGGATTCCAAACCCAAGATAGAAGTTCCAAATTATCTAGGAAGTTTGAATGCAGAAGATTTTATCAATTGGATTAATGATTCAGACAAATAATTTGAATGTGAAGGTGTACTCAAGGAGAGGAAAGTAAAATTTGTCTGCACTAGATTGAAGGGCCACACTATTATGTGGTGGGACTTTGTCCAAACTAAGACAAGAAGAAAGAATAAGGACAAGATTCAGTTATGGGACATAATGGTTGCTAAGATGAAGACTAAATTTCTTCCTAGAGATTACCAAGGAAACCTCTTCAAAAGATTGAAATTTTTTAAGCATAAAGACATGTTTGTGAAAGGCTACCCAAAGGAATTTTACAAGTTGATAATCAATATTGGGCATGTTGAAGAAGATATTGAAAAAGTGGCACAATATATGGATGGCATGAAGTACAGTCTCCAAGATGAGCTAATCCTTGTGTCCCTGAGGAGCTCATAAGAGGATTATTAACTTGCCTTAAAGGTAGAAGAAAAGTTGCAAAGAAAACAAAGTCAAAAAGAGAGGAAAAGACGAAGGAGGCACCAAAATAGTAGAGGGAAACAACATCACCAAGGTGGAGAGGAGGATGGAAGCTCAATTGGGACAAGTAGTGATAGAGGAGGTTTCCAAAATAGAGGGGGGAAATTTTATAGCAGAGGTGGTTCACGAGGTAGAGGTAGAGGATTTGCAGGGAAGTGTTTCAAATGCATTTAGTATGGCCACAAAGTTGGGAGTGCTCGAAAACATCTCAAGGTGGATATTCCAAGAATGAAATAAGTAATCAGATTATTCATGTTCATAAAAAAAAAAGTGTGGTCTCACCATTTTTTCACCACAAAGATGAACAAATTTGAGGGAACCATTGATGCTAAAAATGGTTTTGTTGAAGCCCCAAAAGGAAAGCCATGATTTTGTCCAAAAGAGATCCTTTCTCAAAACCAAGTGTAAGTCCAAAGGAAAATGTTACAAGGTAATCATACATAATGGTAATACAAATAATATTATAGTAGTAGAAATGGTAGACAAGTTAGAACTTAAGAGAATTAAATATCCTTTACCATTCAAGTCATCTTGGCTGTAAAAAGGTCATTAATTGTTAATTAATAGACATGCATGTGTGAATTTTAAAATATGAAGTTATAGAGATTGCATACTTTGTGATATAATGATAATGGATGTGTGTCATGTGTTTCTTGGAAGGCCATGTAAGTTTAATAGGAAGGTAGTACATGATGGAAGGGAGAACACATATGTCATTGAGAAGGATGGAGAAAATCATACCTTGTTGCCCATAAGAGAGTGTTTCCCCCCCCCCCATTTTTCTACTTGAAATCCTATTAAGTGTATATGTCTTCAAGGAAAAGTGGAGTCAAATTCCCCTTTTGCATGTTGTGTCTTCCCTTTAAAAGATTTGTGCTAAGTTCCATCTAACTAAAAAGATCAAGTCATTGAACTCTTTGGACCTTTGAACCAATTGAACCTTTTTCTGGGTTCAATGGGCTCAACACTTTCAATATCTTTGAGCCACATTTTTTCTTTATCCTTGCCATGTGTGATAGTTTTTTAAAATGTGTTGAACTAATTGAACCTCTTTTCAGGGTTCAATGGGTTCAACAGGTTCATTCAGTTCAAAGCATGCATAAGTTTGTCAATAAGGCAAGATTTATTTTGAGGAAAAAGTGACCGATGATAGGGAATATTCTTGTGGCATATCATGAAATATGAATTATAGTTTCCTAAAAGGGGATAGTAGTGATGAAATGATGAGCCCATATGTTGAAAATATAGGTAATTAAATTTCATATTTAATGTAAAATCTCGCGAATCGAATTGGCACCAATGAAAGATCAAGCCATTATTGTGGAGATTTTTTTTTGAGATGATTTAAAGGTAACCTCATACTTCATGAAACAAAAAAAAATTGGCAAGGAAGAAGTAACACATGAGGTAATTGGGGTTTTCTCAAATTGGAGGTTGCTAAAGATTCAAATTCAAAGAGGTGAGCTTGATACTATTCATTCGTACTAATAGTTCAGAGTGGTAGCTTGTCTAAAATTTCAATTGTTTGTTAAGCTAGTCTGAGAATTGTCACCATGAGGACAACATTTCAAATTTTTGAACATGAGTCCAATCTTGTTTTCTCTTTCCCTAAATGTAGATATACATGTCTAGTTTAATATGATTTGTATGATTTCATAGAAAGGACCAAAAACCCTATTAAGTCTTCTATTATGGAAATAATTATAGAGAGTGACATAGTTGAAGTTGAAACATTTCCCTCAGTTGTAGTATGCCTTGATCTTGTTAGAGAATGCATGAATAGATACGACCCAAAGGATAGGTGTATTAGGAAAGTCGATGGAGATGTTTTGCTTCCTATTAATAGAGAAACCATCATAGCTACCACGTGAATTCCAATGAAAGAGAATATGATTCTACCACAATATTGTCTACCTCTCGCTTCTGTCAGAAGAAACAAAAATACAAAAGTGCCATTGCTAGAAGTTAGTTAATTAAATTCTAGAAATGAGAGTCAAGAATACCCAGACTGCTCATGAGGGAGCATATGAAACCTCATGTAAGAGATTTGATAGTTTTGTTACACATAGTTAATGGTTCCCAACTAGCCTTTTATTTTAAGGACTCGATGTATTTCTTTATTCAAGTCATTCTGGAAGGTACCCAATTTCTGGATTAGGGAGAAATGATTGCTCAATAAATGCATGATCAATTAAATAATGGTAATTTTGGGCATCAAATATTTTACATGACCTCGTATTTATTTTACTATTTGGCATGCATGAGAGAATGGATGGGCAATATGTTGAATTTTAAAAATATGATAAATCACTAATGATTATTCCTTAGTTTTGTAGATGATAGAGTGCAAAAAGGTCTAAAAAACAATATGTGGGCTGCCTGATTACTTTAAGGAGAAGGAAGAAATGAGAATAACAAGGTTTGAAAAATGAATTCATAATGCAAACATAATGGCTAATTTGGATGATGATGCAAAGTGATATGAACATTACTTAAAGTTTTTAATGCATACAAATCCAAATATATCTTCTTAAATTGGATTTTCTCTCCTTGAACTTAAATTTGCATATTGAAAGGAAAGTTGAAATTGCTTTGATTTGGATTTCTTCACCTTGGATTTCCATGTGTTGGACTAACGTTTGAAAGGAGGATGCTAAGGAGCTAGAACTATCGCCACTAGGTAAGTAATAAATACAAAATAAACCTAAAAAATGTGCCTATCCTTTGCTAGCTTTGAATAAGGTAACCCTAAGACCTTATGCAATTTCCTAACTTGTGGCATTTCAATTCCAAAATCTAGCTTAATTTAGAAGCAAATTTGAATCCTAAGTGAGGCATTAAGGATATTCTCTTCACTTTTATAAGTGAATCCAGCTCCTAGAAGTACCAAAATTAAGAAGAAAAGGAGCTAAGGAATGAACAAACATACTAAATAAAGCCTATTTATTTATGGATGAGAATATTGGGTGTCTCTTCTCTTCACCTTTTGGGGTGAATAAAAAATATAGACATACTCAAATCCCTCCCAGATTAAAGTGGCTTGGAAGTTGAATGGTGTTAATTGTGTTTGGAAGTAAAAAGTAGTAGGGATATGCTCTTCACCTTTTGGTGAATCAAACTCCTACACCTACTTATTCATGTCATTTCATTGCTTTCATATATAAAGATATATATAGTGGGCTTGCCTCTCGAGAACATTCCTTAGTGAAGCTGGTGAGAGGGACAACCCAAAGTGGGATACAATTGCCTTTGCTGCAATAATCTGACCCACTATAAAATGAAACACATTCATCCTTAATGAGATGAATGACAAAAGAAATTGATAATGGTACCTCCTCTAGTAGTCCTTCGAGATCACATAAAACTCCAACATACCAGTTATAGGAGGCCTATATAATGGAGGAAAAATTCAATTTTCTTTTGAACGAAATCCATACTAGCACCTAGATAAATTATCAAGCCTACCCGATTAGAACCATCTTAAAAGACAAATTTGACCTTAGGTAGATTTCTTGGAAGAATTTATTGTGCAAAACCTTTGTAACCTATTGTTTTTGTGTTTGATATGCTTGAAGGTCTATGATTAAAAAAGGAAAACATCCATTAATATCCAAAAAAATAATTAAAATAATCAAGCTTTACAAATTTGCAAACTGTCCAATCAAATAGAGCATACAACTAGTCAAATAGAGCATATAATCAGTAAAAAAGAGTGTTCAATAAGAAAAATAGTGTGTACAAGCAATGAAATAGCACATACAATCATTTTAACAATGAGTACAAAAAATTAAATAGCACGTACAAGCATTTTAATAGAGCGTATAAAAAATAAAAATTGAGAACAAAATAGTGCATATAGCTCACCAAAACAACGCTTATTAACATTCAAATAATGCATATAGACTGAGACCTCAAAATAATGAGCACATCCTAAATGAGTCTAATCAAATTGAAGGTATTTTAGAGTACCCTTTTTCCAAGATCTACCTATTCTAATTAAGAAAAGGTTCATATTCGTCAAATCTTAAATTGTCTAACAAAGTGCATCATACCAACCAGGTTTCAAAAGTCCCAAATTATAGTGGGAGTGCTCTAACATCTTTGATCCTTGCATTTCTAAAATTTGTCATCTATAATACATGAGATTAAATGGTCTGCATATCATAAGCATGACAATGAAGGAAAAGAGATTCTCCTGGAAGTCCTCATGGAGAAAATTCCATCTTTACAATAAAAATTACAAGACATGAAGAAAGAAGAAAATGATACATCACCCAACAAGTCCTCATTAAGATCAATGTTTCCTTTTCTCTATAATCATGAGGCATCCAAATTTTCATTTTCTTCAAATAAAAAGGTTACTTCACAATCTCACATCAATTTCATCTTTGATCAAGAAGATGATCATGACTAACCTATCTTCGATCAAGAAAATCTTAATGGAAATCCAATCTTTGATCACGAACCTATTTCACAATCTCAAGAAGATAAAATCTTTGAATAAGAAATTAAAGAGGAATTAGTCTTATCTCAACAATTCTCATCACATGACAGTGGCAAATTAGATCACCGTGATCTTGAAACTCAAATATCTTTGGTCAACATAAGCATATCTCAATGTCCATTAGATAGATCATTTAATCCTTTTGGACAATCTCACGAATCAACTTTGGTGAAACTCCTTGAAAATGATCTCATCACATTGCCCCAAATCACTTCATGTGGTTTTGTATTATTGAGAAACTATTGTACATAGCATAGATATAATGAGCATGCAACTTTAGATTGCATGGAGTTGAAGCATAAAATCCAAGATCTTATTGATGATGACCTAATCAAAATTGAAAATACTAATGACTTGTCTAATGAAGATACTACTCTCAAGCAATATAAAACTCATGAACCTATGTCTAGTAGTGGTTCTTTTGCAACCTCCACATCTTCCAACACTTGTGCATCTCCTAAAGAAGAAAAGATAGCCAAAGCACCTCCAGAAAATAAAGAACCTAATGTGTTTTATGCTAAATATGTCTACCCTCAAGGGCTACCTCTAAAAGAAATCCAAGATAACTTACATCTTTCTGCAAATCTTTTTCATGCCTCAAAGGTCATAGACCCCAAACCTTCATGTGCTTCAAAGCCTATCATAGCTACTCCAACTGATCCTGCATTAGCCCTTCAAGAATCCCTCATGCAGATAAAAACTCCTACCTCATCCTTAGAAGTGGCTCCATGTAAAAAGGATAATCCAAAGTGTGAAGAAACAAGTACCAATAAAGATCAAGATCAAGATTTCACCCCTTCCTATCAAACGTTTGAGCTAGAATTTGTATCCATTGAATCCCCACATGATCCCATATTCATGTCCTTTCACTTCTTCCAAGAAGATATCCCTCCACCTCAAGAGAAACATGTTCCTCCACCTCCTATATCTTATCCACCTCATAAGCAAGACCAAGATCTTCCTTCCACCATCTCTAGCTAGCCTATTGAAAATCCAGAGAAAAGTACTTTTTTTTACACTAGTCAAAGATCCTTGTCAAGATCGAAGTACCCCATCATTGCTTTGTCATACTCCATGTCTACCTCAAGAACATGTCATTCCTCAGAATCCCTTGCATGATAATAAATCCCCTCAATCTTCAACTGCTCCTATCAAAGTTTCTCCTATCAAAGCTACTCATAAGCATATTGGTATAAAGATAAATCCTAAAGATGAGATCCTAGATCATACAACTCACTCTAAAGATGTTGATATCCCTCCCACATATCATCTCTCTCCATTTTCATATAAAAATCTACCTTCACCATCCTCCAAATCCATTCTTGGTCCATATAGTCCAATTCTAAATCATTCATCCCTTCCATCATATTTGGTTCATACACCCAAAGAAAAATCCTTCATCTGTTCCATCCATATTGGGTCCCTATATCCCCCCATCAACCCTTCCTACCATCCCTAGCTCGCCATCCACTTACCCTACCATGTGTTAAGATCAACAAAGACATGAATCCTTGATAAAGTTTCATACACCCATCCATATGAACCTACCATATCAATCTCATTCATCCACTATTCCCAAGACTTTTGGAAGCAATTTATATGTGCAACATAAAAATAAAAAAATCAAGAATCTACTTATATAAGAACATCACTATGTCCAATATAATCAACATGTGCATACAAATAAAATAAAAAATATCAAGAGACCACAAAGGCCCATTAAGAAAAAAGAAAAATCAAAGAAAATGTGGGCTCCTAAATCCCTCATTGAAAGAGTACATTCTAAAGCATCCAAAAGAAAAGAAAAATCAAGGACTATGTGGATTCCCAAGTCTCTATTACAAGACTTGCGCATAAAAGAGAAATCAAAGTTGGCATCCAAGCTTCTAAAGGCTTTCACTCCATCTTCTTCCATCATCTCCTTCATCCATTTTGGGTCCCTATGTTCCAAGATCCACATTCTTCCCTACAACAAAGCCTCAAACTATCCAATACATTTTTCCATTACCCTTCAAGGCATGTGTCAATTTTGATCTTGCCACCATTTCCACCTACCTCTACACAATTATTTCAATATATTATCCATTAACCAATACCTAATTTCTATCCAATAATACCCCTTAACCAATCTACACCTATACATGATTCTTATCATTTCATCCACTATCCATTCATCACCCTTATGCAATCCATCACATAAATCCTTAGCTACCATATTGTTCACCCTATTATCATATTTGAGCATACTTTTCAACATCCTTGGCCCATCATAGCATACCTTTTTAAAGAGTATCCAAAGACAATGAGGCTTGAGTCCCTCCAAAAGTTAAAAAAAAATACAAAAAAAGAGAGAAAAAAGTGCCTTGGTGAAAACCTAGTAAACAAGTGCCTTGGTAGCAAAAAATAAAATCAAAATGAAATGAAAATAAAAGTAAATATAAATAAATCCATCTTATGGAGAAAACCACTTCTTGTGGCACCTTGGACAAGTACCATGATGAAAATAGGCATCATGCATAATTCCTCCCTCTTGCACTCTACACTTGGGGGCAAGTTCTATCCATGCTATCCTCCATGTTCCTACCATTTATATCACTTCCATTCGTATTCCTTCTTTCACCTTTGATCTTGACAAGGTCTAACATATCCGTGAGCATCAGGTATCTTGACATCTATTATCATTTCCATCATCCTATTCACTTGTTGCATCCATGCTACCCTATCCCGATTTTTCTTATCTCAAATCCACCTTCATTATTCCTAAGAAGGCTTGCCATAATCCCAAACCATCAACTCATAACCTCCATCACCCCTTTATCTTGATTGTGTGATCTTATCCATTCCCTATCTAAATTGACCCTTTGGTATTGATCATGATGAAGAACATAAAATGTTAAAAAGGTTTTTCGAAACCTCTTGACATGCCCACTCTTTTGGACCACATGCTTGCATGACATCAGGTCATTGTCCTATATGTTATTCAGCACTACATCATTGGCCTACACTGCGATATTCATTTTCCCTAGCTTGGGTAATCTTGAGGAGATGGTCCTACGGGTCACTCACCTCATTCATCATGGCTATTCATTTATGATCCATCAACTTGTAAATCCATCTATCATGTCCTACACCTTGCTAGACATTGGGGGAAAACCAATGAGATCTTGTTTGAGAGTTGATAATCTCTAAAAATTGAAGAGTGAAAAATATTCTTTTAAAAATTAAAAAAAGTAAAAAAAATTTTTAAAAAAAATTAAAAATTAAAATTAAAATCTAAAAAAATTTAAAAATTCTTAAATATAAAAAATCATAAAATATTTCATAAATTCTCAAAATCCGCATTGCCTAACAAAGCATTGTCATTGTCAAATCAAACTAGGGGCACTAATCCAAACTCAATGAGCTTAGCAAAACAAATGCAAGTTGGCTCAAAATCATGGCATCAAAACTGAAAAACTATTTCACTTGAACTTATTGATCAATATTACATTTCAAACATCCAAAGACTTGATCAAAACACCAACATTGACACATCAAATCTTCAAACGGAAAATTAGATCAAAATCTAAAAAGCTTAAACATAACTACGGATAAAAAATGGATGAAGTTTCTAAAATATGGATCTACAAAAAAGAAGTTCAAAGTGTTACTAAATTTTTGGAGTCATATCTTTTTAGCAAATCAATGATGATTTTGACTAGATGAGAAATGATGAAGACATGATATTTTTTTTATTTATGCTTGAGTGCTTGTTAGGTTGATTCATGGCAGTATGAAAGTTCATCTAATGACATGATCATCAAAGAATCATCAAGGACATTTGCATATGAAAGGGATAATTTTTTTGTTTATTTACATGCAACATTTAAATATGAGGAAAATGGTATTCATATCATCATGGTTGAAAATCTAACTAGTGAGGGTTGTACCAATTTCATGTTCCAAAAGATCAATGATGAAAATAAAAGCATTCCTTTCAAAAGTGACAGTTAATTGCATCCATATAGATTAATCTTGCATGATAAGAGTTAAAGGATTTCCTTAATCAGGGGGTAAAGTTAATCATGGTTATATCATCAAAGTCCTAATCAATGTCATAAAATGTCTTATCCATCAAATGACCAATGCTACATCAACAATATCATCAATATATATCTGTTCAACTAGGGGCAACCTAACTTTGTCTAGCACTTGTGCCTATGTCTAAACTTGCACCAACAAATGACCATTTTCTTCTACCAGTCCCTAATTTTGTATCATGAGAACATCAAATTAACTCCGTATCATCAAAACATCTAAATAATCTTATTAAATCAAATATCAATCAGTCAAATCATTTAATTGTTCATCTAGCATCAATCAATCATCCTATCATCTAATTGCTCACCTTTGAGCACACCAAATTTCCTAACTCTAGATCTTGAGGATGAAAAATCAACCTATCAATCTATCAACCTACCGGATTGGCATCAATACCAAATTAACCAAGTGATTCTGACTGACATCAAATGATATCAAAACATCATCAACTTATATGAAACATCAACAACATTTTATCAATCAAAGCTTTTCTCAACAAATTTTCTCATGATCGGGGCATTTTCAAATTAATTTTATTGGGAAACAAATAAAAAATTTCCCAAACTCAACCAAATCATCCAAAATAATTTCAATTGATTTCCCAAGGGGGCATGCATATCATATCAACATCATAATTCAAACCAAGGGCATTGAGTGCTAAATTTTCAAAGCTATCAGTAGGGCATTAAAATTAGTGAATCTTTTCAAATCAAGTATCATATCCAAGATCTTCATCAAATCAGGGTTTATCATCCAATCCGTTGAGAACCAAGTCACAAATTAGTCATCAAGATTAGATCGGACATCAGTGAATCAAACATCAAACATTCTTTGAACCAACACGCTTTGCACATTGATTCAAAAAGGGGCATTTGTACACACGTAAAAATGGTCAAGCAAAAATCAAAGCAAACAATTGAGGATCAAAGCATGAATTAATTGAAATCGCAGCTATTGGATTAATTGAATAAAAAAGTATCAGATAATTATGCAATTGATTTTAATAAATTAATTGTATAGTTAAATGTAAATTTAATCCAACCCATTCAAAGAGGGGGCATGGCTAATTAAATTAATTAAAAAATTAATAAATCCTATTATTCTCACCAACCACATATGGACAAAACAAAATCAACCAATGAGGTGAGAGTATTTGAATCACATGGATCATACAAGAGGCTTTTTTATCTCCACCATCCATCTTGCCTTTGCTGTCTTGACAGTCTATTCTTGTCTCTTTGTCCCAATGAAACCACCAACTCAACTCACTTATAATCACGAGTCAATCTAACTCACATCTAACTCACCTTCCTAATTTTGGGAATCCTTTAAATAGAGGGAATCAATAGATAAAATCATCCATTATCTTAGATGATCATTATTATAGAAAATTTGTTGTGAGCTTAGTATTTTTCATTTGAGAATTTGCATTAAATAGTGATCATAATGGAGCAATTTAGCATAATTGAACTAGAATAGGCATATATCTTTATTTTCTCATTCTAGGACCGTCACTAATGGATGCTAGTCTGAGAGCATTTAATTATCTTTTCTAGTTAGAGATCCATAGAATGCTTATTATCTTGATTTCAATTCATTTGCTTTTAATTATTATATTTCCTTACATTTGAATTGATATTTTGATAAACTAATCCTATGAAGGTATTTCTTATACACAGTAATGCTTTTGAGGTTGAGTTACCATTTGACGTGGATATATCACCTATATTCAACATTGTAGATTTGTATGAGTAGCATGAGTTAGATGATAAGATAGTCATGGAGCACAAATATCCTAAGAAGCAGACAAAGGAAATTGAGAAGGTCGTGGATAGAAGGATTGAGAGAAGCACAAGGGAAAAGGATTACACGGAGTACTTGGTCAAGTGGAAAAATAGACCGGTTAAGGACGCTACTTGAATTTCCCAATCTGAGTTAGATCATTTGGATTCTTCTTAGGTTGTACACTAGCTTTGATTTAGAGCATCTATTTTATTAACCTAGGGTTTGATGCAAGAGCATCTTGGGTTCATGGCAATCTTGCATCAACCAAAAAATAGTTCTTTGTTATTTTTGTTCTTCTTTACCGATTGGAGAGATTATGTTGGTTGATCATCATTTGTTCAAGATAGCACGTGTGATTGTAAATTCTTATTATAGACCTATCTAGGATCATCTTCCTATGATTGTACATTCTATTTTCATGGTTGTTCGACATTTTTTGTCTGTGGGTAATGTGTTTGTTTCTTGCTTGGACCTATTTAGAGATTCGATGTGCAGTCGCTGATCCTTAGCTTTCAACTATTGTGATCATAGCAGGTGGTTTATGGATCTCCAGTGGATCATTTATTATGATAATGCATCTTGTTGTTCCTTTTCATGGATATTCAATTAATTTTTGGGTCAGGTCTATTTGTTGTACATGCTTCCTTCTTAGGGAATGTAATTTTCTCTTGGCCTACCTTTAGAGGCGTTGCCTATATGTAATAACTTGATGTATCTGGAAAAGTGGTCTTTTTTATTAGAGAAACCTAGATATGAGATTCATTTCTTGTATATGGCCATAATTGGGAAGGCCTAACAACCTGACATGTATGTTGTTTGATCTTTGAATGAATATATTGGATCGTGCATTTTCTCTCTATATTTTGAGTTGTTGCTTTTATGTATTACTCATAGCGGTGAGGTTGGGCATCTCCTTTGGGGATTATCCCTTCTTTGCACTATGTCAGTTTTAAATGACATAAGATTAAAGCTATTATTGAGAGACAATATGCCAATGCAAAACAAAAATTGTGTAAACAAATTGGTGAGACAAGAGAGTGCATTAAAGAGGTGTCTAATATCTCTAGGTATTATCTCTGATGACCTATTATTGTTGATAATTTTAGAAGTAAAATTGAAGCTATTGAGTTTGAGTTGAATAGTATTGGAAATAATTTTGATTTCTTCAAATATAAGGATAGAAAAAAAGAATTTGAGTTGGTGAATCACAATCTGAGTTGCTATCTACTCAGAGACAGAGGGAAGATTTGGTTAGAACTTTCTAGTTGGTAAAATAAATTGTTGAGATCTAGTTAGATCATCTTTCTAGAATCCTTTTTGATGCAGAGGATTATGAACATCAGTACCTATCTTTAGACTAGTCATCTTCATTTGATTTACTGGTGTTACAAGACAATATATGTGCTAGAATGAGTTATGTTGTGTAGGCTTCGAAGAGGATTATTTTAATTGTGAAAGAAAGGTACAAGAAATATTTTCTTGTGAAAAGTGTTATTTTTACTTTATTTTCTAAATGATATTATTTGGCCATTTTTGCTTGAGTAAGGGGGAATTTTTGGAAGTTTTGAGAAGTTTTTGGAGTTTTTTTTATTTTGTTGTTTTGTCATCAATGCCAAAGGGGGAGTTTATTAAGAAGTTGTTGAAGATAGTTATTCGGTGTTATTGTCATTAATGTCAAAACCTATGATCCAGATGGTTGTTCTCTTAATGATGTACACTATGATCTATCTTGTGCAATATATTATGGCGATCAATATGTGGATGTTATCCTTGATCTAGATATGACAATACATCTTTTTGGGACATTTGTGGAAGATAGTTAGTGTAAAATAATAAGAATTATATGTTTGTTATTGGCTACTATATTTAGAGCTTATTCTAGGTATCTTTGTGATTCGAACACTCATGTAGTGTGATAAAAGTTTATGGTATGTCACTTCCATTTAGTTTATGATAGATGCGATTAGGTGTTATTTGTCATTTGGTGATATATTTGATGGAGATCAAGACTTGGTCTTGGTTGTGGCATTCCCATTGGCTCTAGAATATATCTAACGTATTTCAAAGTTATTTGGAAATTGTGCTATGTACTGTGCTTAGCTTATGAACTATTCACGAGTCTTGTGATATGAGGACCTTTATGTGTGACCTATCTTTTAGGCTTGGGGCTAGTGTTTTGAGCCTTATTCAATATTTCAAGGTTGTTATTTAAGCTGACATATTTTTCCAGGCCAACTTATTTGTATCATTATATGGGTGTATATATGTAGAACATCCTTTTCGATTTGAGTAAGCATGGAAACAAAGAAGGTGGCATGAAGGATTATAAAGTAATGTGACAAGGTATAGAGAAGAAAGTGGAAGACAAGTGATAGGAAGGATTATTTATTATTAAAATAGTTGTTAAAGATTGGTAGAAGATTCCTAATCAAATTTTCTATAGATAGTTGTTGTTGTGCCTTTAACCATAATTGAATTCATGTATAAGTAGATGCATCATCATTATTTTATGTTTTGTCTATAAGACCTTTTTGTAATCAATTATTTTTGTATCAGGATAATTATCTAAATGCCACTAAGCCTTACTTGCAGTGAGAAACCCATCAATGAGCCTTTGCAAAAATCACCTTAATTAGTGTTTATATTGACGAGAATTAGCTTCTTTGTGTTTTTTCCCACCTTGGGTTTCCATGTAAATTATAGTGTTCATGGTGCATGGTGTTTATATGATTTCATGTTCATATATGTTTTAATTATCTGATTGGATTAAGTTTTCTCTAAATTAATTAAGGTTAAAGAAAATGTGTTAAGATAATTTATACACGCCCCCCTCTCAATTATCAAAAAACTTTCATTTGAAGTATACTTGTGCCCTATTCATTGTATTTTTATTTCTTGTAGTATCTCAAGCTTTCGCTAAGGACATGTAAATGGCTACCCAAGGTCCTTGGTGATATATTTTTGGTCCATTGAATTTGACTCTAGCTCTACATTCTCTTCCTGATGGCTCATGAAATAATTTCCCACACTAGTACATTTGAGGCCAAATTTCGACGGCCATTTGTCAGATTTCCAATGCTTGTTTGTCAGAATTTTGACACGTGTCCGTTGTTGTTTTTATGTTGGAAATGGAAACAGGAGTGACAACCATTGGTATTCTGACATCCATACCTATCAGAATTGGGTACATAAACAACAATTTTACTTTGTGATAGATCTGTCAAAAAAAATAATTTTGTGACGGTTTTTTAGTTGGTATTCCGACAAATTGGCAGTATATTTCGACAGGACATTATGTCAGAGGTATAGCAGTCCTGTTGCACCAATCTGTCGGAGTGGTGTCATATCCAACAGTGACCGGTCGGAGTTCTGACGGTCTGTAATATACTATCGACAGACCAACCCATCAGACGTATAGCACGTCTATCAAAAATGCTTTACTAATTGTCAAAAAAGTGACAGATTAACATAATAAAGAAAATAAAGCTCAAGAGACCATCATAGTTGGTCTTCGTATTTGGTCCATATACCGACAAAACATTTTACATTTCATTAGCTCATCAAATGAGGGGATTTGAAAGAATTTAATAGAATATTTTCATGATAATATATATTATTAAGTTGACATTGCACGAATTTATTGACTCCACACACTTGTAGACATCAAACATAGTGATAAAGAAGCATCTCCTCCCATGGCCTACATTACTCAAGCCATGGGAGGGGATGCTTATTTATGGCTATGTTTGATGTCTACAAGTGTGTGAAGTAGATAAATTCATTCAGCGTCAAAGTAAAATAATGTACGTTATATATGAAAATATCATCCATTAAATTCTTTCAAACCACCGCATTTGATGAGCTAACAAAATGTAAAATGTTTTGTGAGTATATGGACCAAGGATGTAGACCAACCATGATGGTCTCTTAAGCTCTGCTATCTTTAGTCCTAGCTGCTATGTAAGGGCTGGAAAACTTATACCTATCGATCGTTGAGAATAATCACCACCTTGCCTTTATGTACATTGCACAGTATTTAGTATAAGAGGAGGCAAAAAATATATATGGATAAAAGAAATGAAAGATACAATAAAATTATCTTGTTGTTTACCTTCTCATAATTGATCCCAGTCTCACAAAAGTAATTTTATATGATCACTAGCACATTTCATGCATGGATGAGAAACAATATCCAAAGTTTCTAGATTCTGAGAAGAGCTATGAGTGGAGGCCAAAAAAGGGATATTTGTGAAGGTTTTATAGATGTAGTACTGAATCATCATCTTTGCACTAGTACTCAATTTGGAAACCCTCTCTAGCAAATCTCCACATCTAGAAAATCTCCACAAAAATCCCTTCTGGCCTCCACTGCATATACGTCTTCTCAGTATCTAAAAACTCTCCATCATTGATTCCCATCATTTTTCACCATCTCCGTGGACTGAGACCTTAAATTATTGAGCTTCTCTTTGTTTCGAGAATAGTTTAACATTCTTTACTTAACAGGGCCAACCACGTGAAGGTGGAAGCTCATCTGGCCCCTCCTAGGAGCCTCTTATGACCCTTTTATGACATTTTAAGACCTCTAAGATGTGTATTCTTAGGGGTCGTAAAGGGTCATAAGGGGTCCTGGGACACAACATCTAAGAAACATAAATGTAGGCATCATGGTCACAAGTTTTTGGAGACAACATAATTGAGTGGTATACCCAGACGATGCCAAGCAACCACTACTCAATTATGTTGTATACGCAGACGATGGAGAGCAACTCCTGCACCTCCGATTCCAAGTTGACTACATCTGTTGCTCATGAATACAAGGTCATCCAACAAATGTATTCAATTTGGAATCAGAGGTGTAGAAGTTGCTCTCCATCACTTGGGTATACAACTTAATTACGTTGTCTCCAAAAAATTGTGACCATGATGCCTACAATTATGTTTCTCAGCTATTGTGAAATTTACATTTATGTTTCTCAGCTGTCATGTTTATGTGCATGTTTTTATGTGTTTGGGAAGACATATTTCTAGCCTGGGCCTGGATATTTTATCCACAATGACCAAACTTCAAAGGATCCAAGCCCAGGCTAGAAAGATGTCTTCCCATTCTATTTAAGCCATATTCCTTTTTCTTGTCAAACTTCCTTGGTACGGTAGGTGTGCTCTTTGCAGTACTCTTCTTCAATTTGTGTTCAACGATAAGCATATTCTTCTTCTTCCTAATTGTAGTCAGATGTTCCTTTTCATCAAGATTCAACTCCACTTCCCCCATCTCATCATCCTCGTCACCCTCAGCTGCCATCCTAAGCCCTTCTTCCCTCTCCAGTTCTTCAAGCCTCTGCAAGATATCTGGATCAATAAAGTCTGCAACATTGTGTCCATCCATGATCTCAGAAATATCATCTTCTTTCCACTCTTCATTTGCCAAAATATACCACAATCTTAAGATTCGTGACTCTTCAAATTCTCTTGTTTCCTTTAGACCTCCAAGCATGTGTACTGTGAGATTTCCTCCAACAAATGGACTTGTGATGATTTTCACAATAGTACATGTGTTGGAAGGAAAGCTCAAAGTACAAATTAGGCCAATTTGAATGTTCATCACCTATGCATATAAGAGTTTATCATAGAAGGTATATGCACAGGTGAAAAACATGCATATTTGACCAAGCAATACTGCGAGCTAGACCCAATAGCAAATAGATTTGTGGTGATTTCAAAATAGTACATGTGTTGTTGGGTAAGATCTCGATAGCACTCAGGCAAATATGCATGTTCATCACCTGTGCATATGAAGTGGCTCTAATGGCAGATAAAATCACAAAATTCTGCATACTCCTTATTTTGTTCTAGGTTGATATTGTCAGACATGGTCTTTTTTGAATGGAATGACTCATTACTTGTACATTGACTAGAATGTTGGTTGAAGAAGGATGATTTGTTTGCAACCTGCAAATACATAGACACTGAACAACCATTTTTCAACTCTAATTTTCTCAACACAAAGGGACATTTATCATAGCCATAAAAACATGATTATTTTAAAATGGAATACACCAAGGAGTACCATTAGAAATATTGACCATTTACAATCATGAATAGTTAACCTAAATCAAATAGCTCATTTTTTTATCAACATGTGTAGTCTTTGTGTATATGAAAAATGAATGAAATGTATATCAAGCTGAAATAAAACAGTGAACAAAAATTCAAATTCAAGGCCTAATTTATCAAGAGCAACAAACATTAGGATGAAATAAAAATCATTAAGACTATAGAAAAATCATTAAGACTAGAAAATCAAGTTCTAGAAAAATCGTTACGACTATAGGAAAATCATTTAGACTAGAAAATCAAGTTCTAGAAATGGACAGTTATGGTGCTTTGCCATTACAACAATTGAGCATTCATCATTTGGTACTTCTTGGCGTATTCCATTTAAGTTTTTCAGTTGTCGTGTTTATGTGCATGTTCTTTATGTGTTTGGCTTCTCTCCCTCACAAGGGATATGCCGATAGGTAATTGATTTGAAAGCATAATGATTTGATAGTCTTTTTTCAGGACAAGCGTAATCATCCTGCCAACCTTAATTAGCAACATTTGTGATATATGTCAAGTACTTATAATCAGTATGCCCAACAAATAGCGACTTAGTAGTAAAAGCATAAGGTTGCACATCCACATCCATCCAAGTGCAACAACCTTCAAAGATTTGCAGCGGTAAAGAGAATCCCCATATTTTATCAGCCTAACATAGTCTTTGGCCACTTTGGCAATGAGAACCTCAAAATTGAGAAAAGAAACTTAGTAAAACTAGTCTATGTCATTGTTTGTGAGGGTACAGTCATGATAGGTGCCTCTCAAACCTCTCCAAACATTTAAGATTGTCTTTAAATACTTTATTGATCTCTTCTAAACATTAACCAAATAAAACCTACATTTGAATCCACACATAATAACCCAAAATGAAGGGTTTTGTATCCTTTAATGAATCTCAGTCATTGGTAATGCATGGACAGTCAAACCACTAGTCTCCAAAGCATTCAATAAGTGAATATGAATGTTTGAAAACTACTCCCAACAATTCTTAAACATACTTTATTATTTAAGAATTGTTGGCACTGGTCCTTTGGCGTGTATTAAACATAATAGAATTTTCAGCATATTATTATCATTCTATTTCTTTGTTGTAAACATGCCATTGGTTCAGTTTTAATCTATTGGTGTCATGCCCTAGCCCATGCTTTATCTCCATTATTTGATGTTATTCACTATTTTATGTTGACTATGGTTATCAAATGGAAAAAATAGAGAAAAAAAATTTAACACGAAAAGAAATTTACAAAACCAAACCAATGTCATGTTTACAACAAAGAAATAGAATGATAATAATATGCTGGAAATTCTATTTTGTTTAATACACGCCAAAGGACTAGTTGTATGAGTGGATTGTATTTAATACACACCAAAGGACCAGTTGTATGAAATTGTCAATCACATAGCATTTCACTGTTGTATGAGTGGATTGTGTAGGAACAATTAACATTAAAAAAGGAGAAAACTCCTCAACACATCTTGGAAACCATTGGATTCAATAATAAATTAAACCTAACACCAACACTATTCCATCCATTCACTTCTACCAAGAATAAAACATTTAATCCATTCAACATTACATATAATCATTAGACAGTTACATTTGCTGACTGTGTAGAGGAACAGTCATGACCAAAATGATCAAAAGTACTTTCACCCTTGCACAAGCTATTCCAAAATTTAAGTAAAATGAGAAATATGCTATATCAAATCATTCATATTCATAGTAACCATTCAAAGGATAATGATTTGACAGTCTTTTTTTAGGATAGGTGTAATCATCCCACCAACCTTAATTAGCAACATTTGTGATATATGTCAAGTACTTATAATCAATATGCCCAACAAACAAAGACTTAGTAGTAAAAGCATGTCCTTTGGTTTACTAGTTTACTTATAATCAGTATGTCCTTTGGTTTACTATTTTAATTTGGTTTAAGAATAGTTTGTTTCATGTTTGAATGTACCATTGAATGAAGCTTGGCTATATTAAGTACAATCTTAAGACTCGTGACTCTTCAAATTCTCTTGTTTCCTTTAGACCTAGCCTCCAAACATGTGTACTATGAGTAGCCCTCCAACAAATGGACTTGTGATGATTTTCACAATAGTACATGTGTTGGAGGACTACTCAAAGTACTACATGCTTAGGCAAATTTGAATGTTCATCACCTATGCATATAAGAGTTGATCATATAAGGTATATGTACAGGTGAAAAACATGCATATTTGACCAAGCAATACTGGGAGATAGACCCAACAGCAAATGGATTTGTGGTGATTTTCACAATAGTACATGTGTTGTTGGGTAAGCTCCCAATAGCGCTCAAGAAAATATGCATGTTCATCACCTGTGCATATGAAGTGGCTCTAATGGAAGATACAATCACTAAATTCTGCATACTCCTTATTTTGTTCTGGGTTGATATTGTCAGACATGGTCTTTCTTGAATGGAATGACTTGTTACTTGTACATTGACTATAATACTGGTGGAAGAAGGATGATTTGTTTGCAACCATTTTTTCAACTCTAATTTTCTCAACACAAAGGGACATTTATCATAGCCATAGACACATTATTATTTTAAAATGAAATACACCAAGGAGTACCATCAGAAATATTGACTATTTACAATCATGAATAGTTAATCTTAATCAAATAGCTCATTTTTTTTATCCGCATGTGTAGTCTCTGTGTATATGAAAAAGAAATGAAATATCAAGCTGAAATAAAATAGTGAACAAAAATTCAAATTCAAGGCCTAATTTATCAAGAGCAACAAACATTAGGATGAAAGAAAAAACATTAAGACTATAGAAAATCATTAGGACTATAGAAAAATCATTAAGACTAGAAAATCAAGTTCTAGAAAAATCATTAAGAGTACTATAGAAAAATCATTAGGATTATAGAAAAATCATTAAGACTAGAAAATCAAGTTCTAGAAAAATCATTACGACTATAGAAAAATCATTTAGACTAGAAAATCAAGTTCTAGAAATGGACGGTTTTGATGCTTTGCCATTACAACAATTGAGCATTCATCATTTGGTACTTCTTGGTGTATTCCATTTAAGTTTTTCAGCTACTATGTTTATGTGCATGTTCTTTATGTGTTTGGCTTCTCTCCCTCGCAAGGGATATGTCAATAGGTAATTGATTTGAAAGCATAATCATTTGACAGTCTTTTTTCAGGATAGGCGTAATCATCCCGCCAACCTTAATTAGCAACATTTGTGATATATGTCAAGTACTTATAATCAGTATGCCCAACAAACAAAGACTTAGTAGTAAAATCATAAGGTTGCACATCCAGATCTGCCCTAGTAAGTATTAGAGCCTTTCAAATTTATAAAGAACACAAAATTTGCAAATCAAATTGACATTTCATTAAAACCTATGTTCTTGATCAAGTTCTTAAAGATTAAAACATGAAACCATCAAGTTCTTCACCTATGTTCTTCATGGTTGGGGAAGTTGTGATGGAGTTATATGTAAACTTTTGAAGTAATTTTACGACAGACTTAAGCCTGGAGTGTACGGCATGAACATAGATTCAATAAAAAATAGAAGTTTAAATCTGCAAGTCCATTGTGTTATGCATTGTTGAAAGTCTTCTTTACTTATTTTTTTGGTTTCTAAATTCAAGGATGGAATAGTAATCAATCTCAAAGCATTCATTTAATCATTGAATGTATTGTGAGCACTTTAAATTTATGTTCCTTACGTTTTGACTGGTAAAACCAGTGACTGTTCCAAGTAATGTTTTTAATCCTTTGAAGTTTCTCATGATCCTGATGTAAGTTGATTGGATTAAGAAATTTTGGGATCCAATAGGACTTTAGGGGAGTTCAATAAATGTTTTGGAAGACTTAGAGGAACTATTAGCATGTCTGTTCCTTCATCTATAGCGAGTTAGACTGAATTTGCTAAGTTTTTCCTTTGTTTTGAAGTGTATTTTGTAATATATTTCCTTTCCATGGACCTAAAGACCTAGGACCCATGGAAAGAGGATACTAACAATGTATTGTACAACTCTAATGTTCTTGACTTGCAAAGATTTGAGAAAGTAAAGAGAACACTGGCTATGTTTAATGTTAACTGTTCCTGCACAATCTACTCATACAATAATGAAATGTTATGTAATTGACAATTTCATACAACTGGTCCTTTGGCATGTATTAAACATAATAGAATTTTTAGCATATTATTATCATTCTATTTCTTTGTTGTAAACATACCATTGGTTCAATTTTAATCTACTGGTGTCATGCCCTAGCCCATGCTTTATCTCCATTATTTGATGTTATTCACTGTTTTGAAATGTTGATTGTGGTTATCAAATGGAAAAAATAGAAAAAAAAATAACATAATTTTTTTTTTACAAAACTAAACCAATGGCATGTTTACAATAAAGAAATAAAATGATAATAATATGCTAAAAATTCTATTCTATTTAATACACACCAAAGGCCCAATTTATGAAATTGTCAATCACATAGCATTTCACTGTTGTATGAGTGGATTGTGCAGGAATAGTTAACATTAAACAAGGAGAAAACTCCTCAACACATCTTGGAAACCATTGAATCCAATAATAAATGAAACCTAACACCAACACTATTCCTTCCATTCACTTCTACCAAGAATTCTAGCACAAGCACAAGCTATTCCAAACTTCAAGTACAAGCTATTCCAAACTTCAAGTAAAATGAGAAATATGCTATATCAAATCATTCATATTTATAGTAACCATTCAAAGGGTCATTTTTTCAATGAACCCTCTGACTGTACCCTTACAGCAGAGCAAGGAAACCTCAAAATAGAGAAAGGAAACTTAGTAAAACCAATCTATGTCATTGTTTGTGAGGGTACAGTCATGATAAGTGCTTCTTAAACCTCTCCAAACATGTAAGAATATCTTTAAATACTTTATTGATCTCTTCTAAACATTAACACATGGACAATCAAACCAGTAGTCTCCAAAGCATTCAGTAAGTAAATATGAATGTTTGAAAACTTTCCTCTCAACTTCCCCAACCACTCCTAATCGGTTAGAGGGATTAGTTGAGTGTTTAGACACTAAAAATTCTTAAACATACTTTATCTGATATGATGAATTGTAATATCAACAAACATGAATCCAAACATTTCAAAACAATGAATCGATATCCTTGAGCACAAGCACCAATAACATCAAATAATGAAGATAAAGCACGGGCTAGGGCACGACACCAGTAGAATGCAGTCATTTCAGTGAGCATTCATGATCAAATAAAATGCAATACATTTGAAATTTGCAGTCGAATATGATGCCAGAGGCTCGAAAGACGTTGCCCGTCAAAGATACTAATCAAAGATGAAGAAATCACATACCTTCTCTCGCGCTCAACTTCCACGAAGGAAGATTTGATAGCCAAATCTTCCTTGGACCACATGAAGAACATGCCATTGGTTCAGTTTAGCATGTTATTATCATATCAGATAAAATATATTTAAGAATTGTTGGTAAGGATATGAATAGTGAAGATTCTAGAAATATCCCTCTAACCAATTAGGAGTGGTTGGGGAAGTTGAGAGGAAAGTATTCAAACATTCATATTCACTTATTGAATGTTTTGGAGACTACTAGTTTGACTGTCCATGTGTTACCAGTGACTGAGATTCATTAAAGGATACAAAACCCTTCATTTTGGGTTATTGTGTGTGGATTCATCCACTTTAGCCAGGAAGATCAAGAAGATGGGGTAGGAGGACATTGTGGTAGAAGAAGTATTTAAAGATATTTACATGTCCCCTATCTATGAAATTGAGACTATAGGTGATGAAGACCATGTTGAGGATGAGGGGGGTCTTAATCAGGGAGGGGAAACAAGAAGCAACAAAAAAATTTTCAGGAGTTTGGAACAACATTTCAGAATTCATGAATGGTATGGGTAAGGTGACCTTCATTCTTGGTCGTGACTTCAATGAAACATTGGATATGGCTGATAAGAAGAAGGATCACTTGCTAATAGTGTTCCTTGAGGGAAGGGGGATTGTGAAAGACTTGTTATCATTGTGTTGTGTATTTCCAATATGTTTGGATGCAGGGCATACCAGGAGAATGAAGGATCACTCACTGATTGCATGATAACCCAGTTTTAAAGGGTCACTGGTTGAGGGGACAGTCAAGGTCTGGATATTGATAGTGTTCATTGAGGGAAGGGGGACTGTAAAAGACTTTTTATCATTGTATTGTCTATTTCCAATATGTTTGGATGCAGGACAGAACACGAGAATGAAGGATCACTCACTGATTGCATGATAACCTAGTTTTGAAGGGTCACTGGTTGAGGGGACAGTCAAGGTCTGGATGTTGATAATGTTCCTTAAGGGAAAGGGGATTGTGAAATACTTGTTATCATTATATTGTGTATTTCCAATATGTTTGGATGTAGGGCAGACCGGGAGAATGAAGGACCACTCATTGATTGCATGATAACCCAGTTTTGAAGGGACACTGGTTGAGGGGACAGTCAAGGTCTGGATGTTGATAGTGTTCCTTGAGGGAAGGGGGATTTTGAAAGACTTGTTATCATTGTATTGTGTATTTCCAATATGTTTGGATACAAGCAAGACTAGGAGAATGAAGGATCACTCACTGATTGCATGATAACCCAGTTTTGAAGGGTCACTGGTTGAGGGGACAGTCAATGTCTAGATGTTGATAGTGTTCCTTGAGGGAAGGGGGATTTTGAAAGGCTTGTTATCATTGTATTGTGTGTTTCCAATATCTTTGGATGCAGGGCAAACCAAGAGAATGAAGGATCACTCACTGATTGCATGATAACCTGGTTTTGAAGGGTCACTGGTTGAGGGGACAGTCAAGGTCCAGATGACTGGGCCATTCGAAGACCCTATTTCTTTGTATTAATTTCTATTCAAATTGGATGCATGGATTTCTTGTGAATTATCAGCTGCTATGTATCCTGCAACTGCATTCATAAATCTGCATATACTTCTCTAGGGTTGTAAGCCACTTAGGGATCAAAATAGAGAAACTAAATCTAAATCGTTCTTTGTCCTATTTCCTTTTAACAAAGTCTCGACTATCAATGATATAACAATACATTTGATGCCCTAAGCTATCAATACAAATGGTGCCTAGCTAGAAGCTCACAGGTTTTCCATTTGATAACCACAGTCAACATTTCGAAAAAATGGATATCCTTGAGCACAAGCACCAATAACATCAAATAATGGAGTTAAAGCACTAAATCAAAATCGTTCTTTGTCCTATTTCCTTTTAACAAAGTCTCAACTATCAATGTTACAATACATTTGATACCCTAAGCTATCAATACAAATGGCGCCTAGCTAGAAGCTCACGGGCTGTCCATTTGATAACCACAGTCAACATTTCAAAAAAATGGATATCCTTGAGCACAAGCACCAATAACATCAAATAATGGAGTTAAAGCACAGGCTAGGGCATGACACCAGTAACATCAAATAATAGAGATAAAGCACTGGCTAGGGCACGACACCAGTAAAACATTTCGGTCATTTCAGAGAGCATTCATGATCAAATAAAATGCAATGCATTTGAAATTTATGGTCAAATATGATGCTAGAGGCTCGAAAGATGAATAAATCACATACCTTCTCTCATGCCCATATTTCGCTTGTTTTCTCCTGCTCCTTTTCTATGCCAATCGAAATAAAAATGATTTGGCACTTCACTTTTTTTTTTTTATGTATACCCGAAACTGTTGGAATTTCAATGGTCAATTTAAAACCCATCGGAATACTGACATCATCGGGGCCTATTTTAAAAAAACAAAAAACAAATTCATTAAAAAAATTTACCCGTTGGAAGTGTCTGTCAAAATTTGGCCCCAAATGTAGTAGTGCCAAGCTCTTCAGTGATAGACAATAACATCCCGACGAACATATTATTTCTTTTTACATTGTATGTAGTGTTCACAATGTTGAACATGAGGATGTCTTTGTGAGGTTGTTCATGGAAACTCTCTAAGGCATGACTATTGACTGGTTTTACCATCTTGCACCATAGACTATCACAAATTGGGCTACTCTCATAGCCATGTTTGAAGAAAGGTTCAAGACTCTTGAAGATGTTCATGCCTTGTTGGACCAACTCATCCAGTTGGAGAAGGAATTTCACATGCTTATGCGTGAATTCATTGCTAATTTCAACAAGTTGACACGAAGAATTCTAGTTATTGCTCAGCTTGCAGCTGAAAATTTGAAGTGTTTCTTTGTCAACGCTCAAATTATTGAAGTCATTTTACTATAAAGAAGAGCATCCTTAGCTAATCTTACAACCGCACAAACTTTGGCAATTTAAAAAAAGGATGATCTTATTCTTGCTGAACATATAAAATTAGAAGAAAGTGGGCTTGAATAAAGTTATTTTTATTTGGATTCATTTTTTTGCATCACAAGGACATATTCGGTGGTGCAGAGGTTGACAAATGAGTTGCTTTCCCTTAAAAAGAAAATAACTCAAGATATGTTCTTTGATCCTCCCAAGGATGTACAAAGGAGACCTCTCCTAAATGTTGCTCATAGTTTTGTTGGTGGGAATCAACATAAGTCAATTTCATCACCAAAAAAGCTTTCTATTGAGGCATTGTCAGTGAAGGAAACAACAGAGCATTTTGAATTCAAAGCTAGTGATCTTGCTATTCTCTTATAGGAAAAGAAAATCATTCTTTTGATGTTCAAGTGAATGAAGACAATCATGTCATCAGACATGAAAAGATGGACATGCATAAAGGTCCCAATCAAGCTGAAAATAATGCATCTTTGTTGCAAGGTCATTAACTTGAACAAGTGTTGAATGAATGCACTACCCCAAAGATTTAGGATAACCTCATCATAAATTATTTAATTTTTTTGCAAGTTTGGATTTTTTGGATAGTATAACAAGGTATGTAGTGCAGTCAAACAACCTCATCATAAATAATTCATATTTTTTTAAGTCTGGATGTTGTGGATAGTATACCAAGGTATACAGTATGGTCATATTTTTATTTGATTCACATGAAGGAAATTATTCTGATAATCCTAAGGTGGTGATGGTTGATGGACCAACTATTCAAATTGCAACTGACAATAAAAGATCAGTCTTTTTCGATCAAGGGGATGTCCAATCACGCATCTCTCTTCATGTAGAAGTTAATGGGAAGGCATATATTCCACTTGTACCTGAGCATCGAGATACAATTAAATATGTCAAGCATGCATTTGCAATTCAACAGGAGCAATTTGAATCCATGGATTCGTCTTGAGGTAGCTATACATTTGCTTCATCTAAAGAGGAAGATGAAATTGTCCATCTTTTCCAAGGAGTGTTGCATCAAGCTTTGGTATCATTGTTCTAGTTGTTTGTAATTCATGTTTACAAAGTTGTCTGTGAACATGCAAGGTTTTGAAAACTACTGAAAAAAGGTAACTATCTTGTTGAGTTGGTGAATGATTTCATCTAAAAGGTTTTATTGCTAGCTATTTTAAATTAGGTAGGTTTTCTCTTTTAAATAAGTGTGTTTTCACAAGTTTGAATTTTGTTTTAAGTATTTTTTCTTAATGTTGGTTGTGTTATCCTTGTCATTTTGGTCACCTAACTCTATAGCCCAATGGAGTAGATAAAGGCACTTAGAGATTTGGATTCTACATTCCTTGTTGTTTCCAAGAACAAACGAGCTACATTTCCTAGTTAGAGCAAGTTGTTGTTAATTATTTTGAATTTACAAAATTAAGACAACACTACGATTTTTTTTAAAGAATTTACAGTTTTCCTCTCTAAGATGGACATTTTGATTTCCTCTCTAAGACAGGGATTTTGAGATTAATTTTTGAAGGCAATGAGTTATACCTTTCTTTGGCCTTAATTTTTTGTCTTTGGTTTTCAAGTTTTTTGTCAAGTTTTTCTTGGTTGTTTTGGCAATTTTGAGGTTTATAATCCTGATTGCAAGTGCTTGATTTGCAAAAAAATTGAGCTTGTAATTACTTTTTTTTTTTTTTTTTTAATCTTCCTTTAGTGTCTTGAATCTTTCATCTTTTTCCGTTTTAAAGTTTTGTGTCATCAAACACAAGTTATGTGTTGAAAAAATGTATTTTGCTTAAGGAAAAATAGAACTTATAAACTTATAATCAGGTTTTTAAATCCTGATTGCAAGTGATATTATTTTCCTTATTTTCTTTAAGTTTTTGAAAACATGTTGCTTGCACAATAAATCCTGAAACTCGACATAGCTTCTAGGCATGATTTTTGAAATACATTGCAATTTAATAACACATGTAATCAAGTTTCTAAATCCCAATGACATTTTTTGTGCTTGCCTTTGTTAAAAATGTCATTTTGTTTGGTGACTTAACATGTAATTGGGATTTTATTCTCCAATTACAAGTAAGAGATTGTTTTAAAGGCAAATACATTTATTCACAAAAATACTATGATTGCAATGCAAAATTTTAGACCTGATAGCAAGTCACAATGTGTGCCCTAACAAAGCCCAAAATGAGATTTTCTTAGTCAACTACAAGTCTTTCCTTGCATTTCTTCAACATTCAAAGCAAAGACTAAGTCTTAAGGGTGCAAATGCAGGTAGCAGAGACCCAATCAAACTCTATCATCTACATTTCCACCATTTGTCTCTACATTTTTGCCACATATGTCCATTTTTTTCTATTTTTTTGGGCATTGGATGTTTGTTCAAAGTCTTGGGATTTTCATTTTTGTTTAGAAGGGATTGGAGACATTCATTTCTTTTGGGTGTCCATATTTCTTACAAATTTTGACATCATTGCATTTTGGCATTGGATTTCAGCCTTGGTTTTTCTTAAAGATTATTTATCTAGGTCATTTTTGGTTCAAGTATGGCATTTTCTTATTTTTCTTGTTTTTCATTTGTGATTTTTTGTTTAAAATATTGCAATGTGGCTACAATATAAACAAATACAAGATTTTGCAATTCTTTCTAGTTCTTCCAACTCTTTGTTCTTCCCCAACTAGCTTCTCAATTTGAGAAAATAATGATTATTGGAAGTAACATCCCTTGTGAGTAATTCCAATCTTGAAATTCCCCTACCTGTAGTCGGGATTCTAAAACCCAAATGCAGATGAAATCACTTCTATAATATACATGTAATCAGTTTCTAAATCCTGATTACAAGTAAAAGTTATCTTCCATGATATGTATATGCATTGACAATTTGAACTTCCTATTTCTGAGTCCAAATGCATATGTTCTGTCTACCTACAATGTGCATAAAAAACTCAAAATTCCTCATCGACCTCATTTTGAAAGTTGATCCCATCCCTTTTCCTTCAAATTTGCTTGACCAAACCCCTTTGTTCTTATTCTTCACATGCATAGCTCCAAATTTGAAAAGTTCTAGCTTGAAAGATTGTGTTATGGCTTCTCCAGTGACTAAAGAATATATCCTTACCTTATAGAAATTTTATGTTGCAACTTCATCTTCTATGGTTACATTTGCAATGTAAGGCTATACTTGAAGATAACAAGAAAGTTATTTTCAAGTGTGTAGACACAATCATTAAAATGACTTTTGTGGCTCAACATATAACTGTATTAGATCTTGGAGTACTACACAAATCCATTTTTCGATTCAATACTTTCATGGGCAGCCTTTGCAGGAGATCTTGAAGTGTCTTATGACACATAACACATTTTCTTTGCTTTCTAGGAGTAATTTTTCTTTTTTCTTTTTGTTATTGATAAATTACATGCAATTAAAAAACATGTTGTAATTGCAAGGGGCCTTTTCACCTGTAAAGTTATTTCATGTTACAAAATGCAAGTCAGGTACATGAGGACTTAGTTTGAATAAGTCAAAGCTAGTTATAGAATAGGTCAAAGTTTGTTGGGTTTCTCCCATATTTTTCTCCCAACTCCTCACCTATAAATAGGAGTAAGCTTCATTATAAATCATCTTTTGACAATGCCAGAAAACTCTGCTAATTTATATATGCACTCTAATACTTTGAGCTTGGATGTAAATTAAATTGCTTTCAATAAAAGAGGCAAATTACTTTCAAACTTTGTGTTGATTCAAGGTGTTACGTGATGACATTTTCTAGATATTGATTGTGAATTTTGTGCTTTCGTTCAAGAGAGATTTGAACTCAATCTTGCAGACTTTGAGCTACATATTGCATTTAGAGTTATAATTTGGTTTTAGATTTGGTCTTGCAGATTTTGAGTCTCTTATCAAGTTTGAGATTAACATAGAACTCTCAAGTAAGTAAATAGCTTGTAGACTTTGAGCTGCTTTGTTTTCTTTGTTTGTGCATGCAAGTTGAAATATGTGTTGGTGACTTTGAGCTACACACGTGTTTCATTCTTGTTCTCGTAATGTCATAAGGGGTCATTGAAAGACTTTGAGCTTTTGTGAACTCCTAAGTTATTGAAAGTTGCTGGTACACTAAAGGTTATTCTTATGTCTAATCTTCAATTTATCAGGATTATTGCTCCAATGAATGCTTTGTAAGTGAAATACACCATTGATTAAAGATCATATTCTAATGTTAACATCTATTCTTAAATAAGAGAATAGGATGAACACCCCACCTTCATTTAGCTTAGTATAAATAGTAGTTAAGTGTTTTGTTGATTCTGGTAGCAATAAGAAGGGGGAGGCTTCCCTTATAATTAGGAGAGATTTCATCCCACACATTGTGGCTAGAACTACCATTTTGTAATTGACCCTTAAAACTGTCGATTGCAAAATATTCACCTAATATGAGTTTCATATGTTTGATGTTATCCCACACCCTTTTCACTCTAATCAAGGTCCATTTTAGCTTTATCCCTATCCACCCTTTCCATCTCATGGGAGGGGTTAGAAGTACTCACCTCCATGCCTCTATCTTTTGATAATTCCATGAGCTTATCCTCCAATTCTTTATGAGCTAACCCTTTTCCCTTTTGATTAATAGTGCATTCATTTAACTTATGGCTCCACTCCTTACATTTTTGCATTGATCAATAATTTCTTCCACTTCTATTTCCTGCCACTAGACACCCTCACTAGACCAAATATCTACTACATGAGGCAAGGGGGGATGAGGTTTCCAAGTGATAAAAATCCTTGCGTACATATTGAAATCCTTCTTTTTTATGGCCTCATGTGCTTTCAAAAATTTCTCCAACTTATTTCATGTGCATTCAGAAACTTCCCCAACTTATTTCCTAAGTTTTAGGGTTTCCTCATTCTAGTATTCGCAGGGAAGATTATATAAACACACACATATTGGGACTTCTTCCAAAGATGCTTGTTTAGGGTTGAAGTTCAATACCTAGTCCTTAATGAAGAATCCTATTCCCCCCACCATAAAAGGACCATTGTACAAAATGTTAGGAATAACAGTCCAACAATACAACTAAGAGGGGGGGTGAATTAGTTGTATCATAGATTATTAAACTTTAAACTTTGAATAGTAGCAATATCAAATCAAATGAACACAATGAATTCCAACGCAATAACACAATATTTATTGTCGAGGAAACCCTATTAAAGGTAAAAGCTCAGTGGGAGTTAACACCCACTAATGATGTACTGAGAGTATAATATCCTTGTTAGAAGATCTAGCCTTATTAGGAGCTGATTAAAACATTATAGTACATAGTCCTTGTTAGAGGACATACACTCTTAGGAGTCAAGAAAAATAAGGTAGGCTCACTACCCAAAGAAGGTTATGTCCACCTTCAAAACTCATTGTTCACAACACAAGTGTATATAAAGAAATGCATAATCTTTGAACTATCTTTGCTCGATTAGTTCCAATGAAGTATATAAGTTATCCTTTTCTCTACATCTAGCAGACTCAAGTTCACAGCTTCCACAATCCTCTTTTACATCACATACATTCTACCATGTCTTTTCAAAAGAAAAGATCTTACATATATACCCTATTACAAAATAAATGATCAGGTTGTCCAATTAGGCTTTCCTAATATATAAATAATTACATAAATCCTTGCTAAGATACACATAGTATCTAAAGCAAGTATAAAACAATTACAATTCAATAATTAAGGACCGACATCCATAATTCATGCTCGCCATTCATGATACATGGTACAATTATGAAGTCGGCTTCCAAATAGATCATCTCCAGAACACACACCACAACTGATGTTATCCTACTTTCTATACCTTGCAGAGATCAAAAAAAATTCTTTAGTACCCTATCTATCATCCCTTAATCTCGCATACATTGAATCCTCATCACCTATAAGATATACCCAAAACTCAAAGACTTACTCTGTCAACTTCCACTGTCACTATCTAGTAAGAAGTCTTCACCAAATCTTCTATAACTCAACCAATATGAAATATTACATCATGTGATCTTAGATATAAGATCACAACACCTTCCTATATACACAACTAACTTCACACGTTCTAAAACATCCGTACAGTATTCATACACTATATTAACCAACCTGTTCTCTTCATAGAAATATATGTTGACATCGGTGACAAACACAAATGACAACAACAATAATTCAAACATCACTCAACATAGTGATTAAACATATTAAATGTATTCAACAATCTCCCCAATGCATTAGCAATATCCAATAATCTCCCCCTTTGGCATTGATGGCAACATATGGGAAAATCCATCAACCCAAAAGTATTCTCTTAGTACCTTTACCACATAGTTTATTTCCCATAGGATTTTCACATAGTATCTTTCCCCCTTTAACAACAATGGCAAAGGGTGCCATAAGTCATCAACTATCTTCCATAACTATCTTCAACAATCACTCCCCCTAAGGAGTAGATCCACACATCAAGTCCAGAATATGGTAAGGCTCTGAAAACCTCTAGACTGATGCATCCTTGCATCATTTAATTCTCACTAGGAGGGGCTTGCACCCCAAGCATACCTCTGAGATACTCAAAGACATCTTTTGGCAATGGCTTTGTAAAGATGTCTGCTATATGTTCCTTTGTGCTAATGTATTCCAATCTTATTTCCTTCTTTGCTACCTTGTCTCTCAAGAAGTGACACTTAATATAAATATGCTTAGTTTTAGTATGCATCACAAGATTCTTTGACATATTTATTGTACTAGTGTTATCACAATGGATAACCACTGGTTCAACAAAATTTATTCCAATATTTCAACATTTGTTTCATCCAAACAATTTGAGTGCAGTTAATAGTAGCAACAACATAGTCAGATTCTACAGCAGATTGAGCTATACAGTCTTGCTTTTTATTTAGCCATGAAACCAATTTTTTCCCAAGGAAAAATGCACCTCCACTAGTACTTTTCTTGTCATCAATATTCCTTGCCCAATCAACATCAGTCTAAGCATGAAGTTCAAAGTCATCATTTATGTCATACCATAAGCCATATTCTATTGTTCCTTTCACATATCTAAATATCCTTTTTACAACAGCTAGGTGTGTCCCTTTAGGTTCTGCTTGATATCTAGCCACAATTCCAACAACATTAGTAATATCCGGTCTGGTGTGAGTTAGATATTATAATCCACCAACCATTGATTTGTACTTGGTTTGAAAAACACACTTTGTATCATTATTATTTTTAAGTTTATGACCAGTCACCATGGGTGTACCAATTGGTTTACAGTCTTCCATTCCAAACTTTTTCAACATTTCTTTAAGATACTTAGTCTGAGAAATAAAAATTCCATTCTTGCTCTGATTTATTTGCAGTCCTAGAAAGAATTTTATTTCACCTATCATGGACACCTCAAATTCATTTTCCATCTCTTTAGAAAATTTCTTACACATTTCATCATTCCCTCCAAAGATAATATCATCAACAAAAACTTGTATTATCAAAATTCCATCTTCACTAGTTCTTAAGTACAAGTTACTATCAGCATTACCTTTTCTGAACCCAAGGTGAAGCAAGTATTTTTCTAACCTTGCATACTAATCCCTTAGAGCTTGCTTCAGTCCATATAGTGCCTTCTTCAACTTGCATACCATGTCTTCATCTTCGGATAGAGGAAAGCCATCAGGTTGTTCTATGTAAACTTCTTCAAGATGTCCATTTAGAAATGCAGATTTCACATCCATCTGATATACCTTGAAGTCTTTATGTGCAACATAAGCCAAAAATAATCTCAAACATTTTATCTTTAGACCTGATTCATTCTCTACTTTTGCTTTGAATATCTTGAATTTGTCAAATGCTTTTGATTTCTCTTTCAAGTAAGTGATCCACATCATTCTAGAAAAGTCATCAACAAAAAGTATAAAATACATTTCACCATAGTATGATCTTGTCCTTATAGGTCCACATAGGTCTGTATGTACCAGATCCAACTTTCCTTTTGCTATATATGATTTGCTTTAATAGCTTCTTCTAGTCTATTTTCTGATAACACATTCTCTACATATGGTGTTAGATGGTTTCACAATCTTCGGTAGGTCTCTTACTACATTAGTCAAGCTCACCTTCACAATATTATCACAATATTAAGATGACAAAATATTATGTGCCATAACCAACTATCATCTACCTTTGCAACAAAACAAGAAGCTCCAGATGTATTTAATTCAAACACATTACCTCTAGATTTAGTACCGGTTGCAATCAATTTTCATGTCTTACTTATGATAAAACACTTCCCATCAATAAATCTCAATTGATACTCTTTGTCCATCAGCTGTCCAAAACTCAACAAGTTATGCTTAAGTCCATCAACAAGTAGTACATTGTCAATATTAGTCCTTCCATCCAAAGAAATAGATCCTACTCCTATGATAGGTTTAGGAACATTGTCTATGAATCTTACAACATCACCATCATACTTCATTAGTTTAACAAACTTGTTTTTATCTCTAGTCATATGATGTGAGAAACCACTGTCTATAACCCATTCATATTTCTTATCAACATGTGATACTAAAACTTTTTCCTCATGTACTGGTTTTTCATCTTTAATAGCAATAAATCCAATCTCCTCATAATCCAAATCATCATCATCAAAAATACCTTCACTAGCATAATAACATTCCTTATCCTTGAATACTTAGGCTTGAAAAACTTAGGTTTGTGCTTAGGAACTCTTGTGAGACATCTAGATGAAAAATGACCTATCTTATTGCATGAAAAACATTTCAAAGGTAACTTTCCTTCAAATTTACCCTTACCTCTCTTTTCTCTTATAGTGATTAGTGCAACAAGTTCATCTAGCTATCTTTCCTCTTCTTGTATCTGTTCCCATTCATCAACGTATTCACTAAACTCTTCGTTTATGTTTTGTATCATCTTAAAATGGAAGCACTTCCATTTTGATAGGTTTAGCACCCTCATTTAGTGCATTTTTCATGATAGATTTGCATTTAGGATGCATTGGCACTTGGTTCTTTGTTTCTAGGTGAAATTAGGGCTAGGATCTTGAGGATTCTCCTTGATTTCCATTCTCTATGGCTCTATTTTCTAGGTAGGATCTAGGTATTGGTCCTCCTAGTCCTCATCACATTTATTCTAGGTCTTTGTGCCTTTTTCTGACACTCTGCTATGTTTTCTCATCATTCCAAGTCTCTGGCCGACCCTGGGACTTCCTTGTTTTCAAAGTTGACTGGGCCTGAACCTTTGGGTCAGGGTCAAGTTTGACACTGACCTAGGTCAAGATCAAGGTAAACCCTGACCTAGGTCAAGGTCAAGGTTGATCTTGACCCCTGTTAGGTTTTGGTCCCCCTTTTCAAATTATGGTCATAGCAGGCCCCAAAATTAATATCAGGCCTCCGAATCTGAATGCAGGAAGGTTTTAATTTAAGATTCATTTAATTATTTTCCCTCCTTAGTTGTTTATTGTGATTGGACCATAATTCAAGGTGAAATTTGAATTATGGGTCCTTACATTGCTCGAGGAGCCTTGCCTTGAAATCTCTATATAAGCACTCTCTTTTGCCTTCATTTACAGACAATCGATTGAAGCAAGCAAGCGATGGTGAAGTGATGATGCAGTATTGCAAAAGGATGATATATAAGATCAAGACATTGTTGATATCAAGCATTTTTGTGGATAAACTATTGTGGACATTCCTTTGGAGCAAGAAAGATCCTTTCTTCCTTGATCCACCATTTTCAACATTCAAGCATTCAAAGATACAATCATGGGGTAGCAATTATGAATTACGAGTTTGGTAGGAGTACTTTAGCCTTTGGGGCTTGGTATTCTTTCTTTATCGTATTCAAATCTATGCATTTCTTTCTCATATCAATTCATGCTAGGGTTTCAATCTAGAGGATTTAGATCTTGGCATTGCACTTTCAAAACACACACACATATTCTATTACATTCGACTATTCATGGAGGTGGAGATCACCAAAATAGGGGTTTGACTAAGGAAAATCCCTATATAGCCACCCCAAAACACCATTTTTAGATATCTACAGTCATTATTTTGGGAGTTGCAGAGCATGTCTGAGTACCCTTTTCGGCAAACTTCTGGGATCTGCGAACATATTTTTCGTCGGAATAGTGCAGGTCAAGGTCATTGTGCCCTGGGGCAAGATTGTGCCCCTATATTTAGGTCAAGGTCGACCTGTCTCAGAAAAGTAGAAGGTTTCTAGGTTTTCTCTGTCTCTGTGTTTCCAATCCAGATTTGCTTGCAGAATTTCCCGAAACTAAGTACAGACACTAGAAAACAACATTTTCCAAATCATCTTTATTATGAGGTATGTATTTCATCTTATTTAATTTCATTATTTTTTGCAAGCATTTCTAGATTTACATTAATTATCATTTAATTTCATATGTTTTGTGATAAATACTGGTTTAGGGCCTCTATTAGGTGCATTGTTGTAAAACCCTATCCATCACATTTTCCCACATTACATTTTGGTGAACCTGTTTACAACAACTCTTTCTTTTTGGTGTTAGATTTGCATTTTGTGTTAGATTTTACATGCTTATAAAAGTAGATTTCTTTTATGCTCTTGCATTTATATTTCAAAAATTTTTTTTTGCAAAATTTCTTTAAAAATACAAAAATATTTACATTTTTCATACTTATAGTGTTACTTTGTGTTCAACATGTATGATTTTTGTTTTGAATACTTTGATGAGGCTTTTATTACAAAAAAGGATAGATCCCTTAATGAGGTACATGGAAGTGAGGATGAAAATTGTTCAAATGTGATCTTCATTGATCCTATTCTTATTTCACTCTCCTCCACAACCTCTTCAATTGACCTTTACCATAAGGTGTGTGCATGGTTACCTTCATGTTCCACTATTTTCAACATTGATACACCTAAAATGATATATCCTAAACCTTTGTTGATGGTAAAAGGATGTCCTCAAATAAAAAATAAGGGTTGTATGGTGTAAATGTGACCATACTTCTATGAACCATTACATGCAAGGTTGCTCAAATGTGAGGCCTCACAAAGTGGCTCATAGCTCTCTATGCATGGAGTTGCAAGGGACTATGATAAAATTGCTCTCAGCTAGAGCTACAAACTAGTGACCTTGCTAGTCAACCACACAATGAGAGATTCAAATCCAAAGACAAGGGCAAGAATGCCAATATCTCCAAATGGAATCAAAGTATGCAAATGCAATGCAAATCTAAATGATGATGTAAAACTAATCTATCAAAATGAAAGTACAATGCAACTATGAAAGGAAATAGCAATGGATTACAAGCCCCTAATTAAGCTATGTGAGACTAAACTATTGCATAAAAGGAAACTAAATTAATATGCCATGATTATACAACTAAATAAAGGAACTATGCAACTAAATGAGATGCAACAATGAAAAGCAAGTCTTCAAAGCTTGATGTAAAATATCTTCAATAAGCTCCAAATAACCTAGAAAACCTGCAGCATAACATTAGCATAAAAGAGATGGATATGCAAATGAGGAAGAGAGCTCTCCTTTTATAAGAGGTGAGGAGAAATGGACCATTGAGATTAAGAGGCAAAAAACTTAATCAACGGTGGAGCATCAAAGAGGAGCAATCCATGTGCACAAATATCCTCTAATGAGAAAATAGGAGTTGACTTTTGTGTCCATATGAGACAAAAAGTACTTTTTCCCTTTTCATAAAATAAGAATAATACTTTGTTTGTGCAACTTAGGATAAGAAGAAAAGGTGGGGCTTTTTATTTAATAAGAGGAGAGGAAATATTCCTTTTAAATAAATAAAAATTTAGGATAAAATGGTTAGCCCATAGGATAAAAATCCACTATATGATCGAAATTAAGATTTGATTAAGAAATTGATAATGTTGAAAATATTGATTATTGATCAAAATGATTCAGGGTTGATAAATCAAATAAATGGGGCCTAAAGTCTAGGTGACTATTTTTGGGTGCATACATTTTCCCCTCTTTGACTAATGTGTGATCGATTTGGGAACACATGTAGTCAAAGAATGAAGTTGAAATGTGAGATCGATCTGGGATCACAAAACAACTCAGATATGAGGTCGATTCAGGATCACATCTAGATAAAGCATAAACAAAGGCCTTTGAACATGAGGTCGATTCGGGATCACATTCAAAGTAAGAGATAAGAATCTCAAATTTGAGCAAAAGCTCACAAAAGATGTCTAAATCAAGAAAATCAAGAGAATCAGGGATGAAAATCCCCTAAATACTGCCCCCTCGGAATCGAAATCGAAATCAAGTAGAGGAGAACAAGAAATTGACAAACTTGATCAAGTCACAATAAATCATAATCGAAGGATGGATCATGATAGGATAACCATCAAATAGTGAAGATATGCCCCAGGTTGACAAGGTTTGACTGGGAAAGATATAGGATAAAAATTAAGTCAAACCTTAGAGAAAGGAAGCGAAAGGGGTGAATGAAAGACTAGAAGTTTGAAAGACGTGAAAAGGAAGAAATTCCATCAAAGATCAAAGAATTATGCCTCAAAAGGTTAGTCAACTGCGTAGAAGAATGAGAAAGCTTGGAAACGTGACTCAGATTTCAATTTTGAGTTTGAAAATGGATAGAAAATGATGTGATATGAAAGACCAGAAATGAAAGATATGATCAAGAAGAAGCAGAAAATGAGCATAGTTGACCAACTAGTTCGTAGATGATAAAAAGGAGAGCTCTCTCCATATGCAAGATGCAAAAACTAAACTATGATGAACCTAAGAATGCAAGCTACTATGAAAGTGGTTGACTTGCAAGGTCACAACACCTATAGACATCTAATTATCATCATTGAGCGTTATTGGTAGCGTCGTAAGATCATACAATGCACACTAGCATAACTATGTGGATATGAATATGATCTTTATCGGATAGAAATGTGAAAATCTCACCTAGGCATCAAGTACATGTAGGTCAAGATGAGTAGTGCAGTGAGATCACCTAAGTTTGATATGGCGAGATTATGCTTGTATCAAGACACATGAAAGTCAGGATAACTAGAAGCATGCACTCGCAAAATAGTCAAGGATAATACCTTGTCAATCCCTAGTGTCAAGTAAGACCAGCATAAATGCTCATGATAGTTAGGATCAACAAAATATACCCACAAGCAGATAAAGAAATAAAACATGTTCTCATACCCTTAGTCTTCTAGCTATGCATCATCGAAAACTTCTCAGGGAGAGACCACTCATCAAATAAATCCTCATAGACAGCACACAAAGAAAAATAAAGCCAAGATATCTCAACAAGTTGATTGTTTAAGTGTGTGTGTGTGTTGGTCATAGAGTCAGACTCTGATCATCGCATCTACCAATGAGAAATATCGCATCATACTAGACTGTTGGGTAAGACATCTGATAAGTGTTAAGAAACACTCGACGCAAGGGTAATGTTGAAAAACACTGTTTTGGGGTGGTGTTGAAAAACACCTGTTGTGAAATGCCCCAAGAGACAAACACACCTAAAGGACCTATGCTAACAGGTATGCCCCCTAGACAAAGACAAAGACCAATTCCAGACCAAGTCAAATAAGGTCGAGGCATGATGGAAAAAGGCTCAGTGTCGAGGATGCGTGCTAACAAATAGGAGTGCAAAGGCCTCAAGTAGCGCCTGTTTCCAGGTTTTCACCACTTGGATTTATTGCAATTTTCTTTTTTCTTTTTTTCTTTTTTTTGGATTTTTGCTACCAAGGTGCCTATTTCCAGGTTTTCACCAAGGCACTTTTTCTATTTTTTTGAATTTTTTTATATTTTTTCAGGACTGTATATGCTTTTTAGGATTTTTTCAGCATCATATATATATATATATATATATATATATATATTTTTGGTATTTTTTCAGGATCAATAAATATGTACAAAAGATGCCCCCAGACAAAAAATGGGCATCAAGGATAGAACTTCTTTAGGTGCAAAATGTTGATGGGCTCAGGGAGCTGTTCTCCATCTTCATTCAACAGTAAATATGCACCTATACCAAAACTGTTGTAATAATGTATGGTCCAAGCCAATTAGGTTCGAACTTGCCCTTTTGTTCTCTATTCTATTGATTCTTAGGGTTCTCTCTCAAAACAAGATCACCTATCTGAAATTCCCTAGGGCGAACCTTCTTGTTGAATGCTTTGGACATACACTTTTGGTATACTCTCATGTGATCAAAGGAAGCCTTACGCTTGTCATCTAGAACTTCCTTACACTTCTCATCTAGAAGTTCTAGTTCTTGCAACCTCATGGTGCGGTAATCCTCATCTATAATTAAACCTTTGAGTGAGACTCTAAGTGAAGGTATCTCTACTTCTAAAGGCAACACTGCTTCAGCACCATAGGTAAGAGCAAACTGAGTAGCTCTTGTAGGTGTACGAATGCTAGTTCTATAGGCCCATAGTGTTGGATTGATTTGTAAGTGCCAATCTCTACCATTCTTGTGTACTGTTCTATGAAAGATTTTAAGAATAGTTTTATTAGAGGCTTCTACCTGTCCGTTTCCATGTGGAAAATAGATAGAGGATCAATGTTTGATTTTAAACTTTTTGCATAAATGCTTTAGGTCCTTGTTCTTGAATTGTCCTCCATTATCAGTAATAATCTCAGAAGGCACTCCAAATCGGCAAATAATATGATTCAAGATAAAGAGTGAAACTATTTTGCCTGAGGCAACAGAAAGAGGGACTGCCTCTACCCATTTTGTGAAATAATCAGTAGCTGTGATGATAAACTTATGTCCACCTGATGAGTTGGGGTGAATTTTTCCAACAAGGTCAAAGGCCCAGCGCTGAAATGGCCAATGAGAAATGGAAGGAATCAGCTCCCTACCTAGCGCATGAATCAGGTTTCCATGTTTTTGACATTTCTTACAAGACTTAGTGAAAGCTACTGCATCTGTCTGCATTGTGGGCCAGTAATACCCTACCCTAAGCAACCTTCGGGCCATGGTAAGACCATTAGAATGTCCACCACAAATGCCCTCATGGATGTCTGCTAACGCTTGGTTGGATTCCTCCTTTTCCCAGCATCTAAGAAGTGTCCATCTAAACCCCTCCTATATAAATCACCAGAGATAAGGGTGTGGTGAGAGGTGTTACAGATGAGGTTTCGATGTTCAAAATGGTTGAAAGTGTCAGGGATGATGCCATCACGTAGATATGAATAGATAGCACCATAGCGGGAAGACTCATGTGTGACAAGGGTACAAATGACATTACTTTCAGATGAGTCAAATATGGGATGGTGTAGCTCTTCCACCAGGAATTCAAATCTTGATTCACGTTGTTCAAACTGAAGGAGTGAAGCTAATGTGGCCATAGCATCTGCAGCTTTGTTCTCTATCCTAGGGATCTGTTGAAATGTCACAAATGTAAAGTAATGTCTCAATGATTCAACCATCTTTTTGTAAGGTACCAATTTATCATCCTTGGTTTGATACTCCTCATTGACTTGGTTGATAATTAACTGTGAATCCCCAAAGACATGTAATTCTGTTATGTTCCATTCTATAGCCATTTTCAATCCATTGGTCAAAGCTTCATATTCGGCAATATTATTTGTACATGGGAATAAAATTTTGTAAGACTTTGAAATGTTGTACCCATGTGGAGAGACAAATAATACTCTAGCACCTGATCCATTTTGCATGTGGGAACCATCAAAGAACATCTTCCAAGTGTGGGTAGTCATATATAGTATGTGTTCATCTGGGAATTCTACCTGAATAGGCATACTATCCTTAACTGGAAAGTCAACTAATTGGTCAGCAATAGCTTGCCCTTTTATGGCCTTTCTTTCAATGTACTCTATATCAAATTCAGATAAAACTATCATCCACTTGGCAAGCCTACCTGTGAGGGCAGCCTTACTAAGCAAGTACTTAAGAGGATCAATTTTTGCAACCAAATGTATAGTATGAGCAAGCATATAGTGTCGCAACTTTTGGGAAGCAAACACTACTACCAAACAAGACTTTTCAATGCTATTATAATTGATCTCATAAGATACTAGAGTACGACTAATGTAGTAAATGGCCTTTTCTTTCCCAGTATCATCTAATTGAACCAACAATGCCCCTAAGGAAGACTCTGTTGCTAAAATGTATAAAATCAATGGTTTCCCAAGAATAGGTGGCATCAAAATTGGAGGATTAGCCAAGTATTGTTTAATTTGATCTAGGATCTTTTAGCATTCCTCATTCCACACGCAAGAAGCACCCTTATGTAATGTCTTATTAAAAGGTTGTGCTCTATCTGCAAGCTGAGAAATAAACCTCTTGATTGACTGAAGACGTCCCTGAAGACTTCTCATTTGACTGATATTTCTTGGAGGTGGCATATCTAATATAGCTTGGACCTTTTCGAGATCAACCTCTATTACTTTTGTTGAAATTATGAATCCTAGGAGTTTACCTGAGGCAACTCCAAATGCACACTTTTTTGGATTCAATCTAAGTTGAAACTGTGCCATGCGATCTAGAATTACTTCCAGATCGTCGAGGTGTGTGTCCCATTTTCTAGATTTAGCCAAGGTATCATCCACATAATCTTCCATGTTCTTATGCATCATATCATGAAAAATTGTGGTCATAGATAGCTGGTATGTTGCTCCTACATTCTTTAGGCCAAATGGCATGACGTTCCAACAATAGGTTCCCCATGCACATGTGAAAGTTGTTTTCTCTTGATCTTCGGGAGCTATTTTTATTTGGTTATATCTGGAAAAGCCATCTATTAAAGAGTATATCTCATAGCCCGCGGTCATATCCACTATCATGTCTATGTTAGGGAGTGGAAAGTCATCCTTTGGGCATGCTTTGTTGAGGTCTTTGAAGTCTGTGCAAATGCGAATGGACCCATCATGTTTTGAAACTGGAACAATATTGGAGATCCACTCAGCATAGTCGATAGCTCGAATGAATCCTGCACATAAGAGCTTTTCTAATTCAGCTTTAACAAGAAGAGCTATGTGAGGATGCATTTTCCTCAACTTTTGTTTAACTAGTTTTATTCCTGGAGCTATAGATAGATGATGCATAATAAGATCAATCTCAAGCCCCGACATATCAGAATATGTCCAAGCAAAGTTGATTTTCTTCTTTTGCAAAAATTTTGTATATGCCTCTTTTTCTCCAACTGATAGAGACTGAGCTAGGTGCACTATTTGGGGAGCCTCTTCTGTATTCAAATTGACTGGTTGTGTGGGCTCAATGAGAACTGATGACATGTCTTGGAAGTAACTTGGCAAGTTATTAAGTACCCCATCCTTAGGCACCTCAAAAAGGTTTTCACCTTCAGATACGTCTTTTCTTTTTACTATTTTGGGTTCTGACACCGCCACAAAGTGGTTTTCGCCATCAGAACCATCTTTCTTTTTTCTTTTTCTTTTATTTTTAGACTAAGGTACTTAATATCAGGCTCCGTCATACTTGTTGTCGGTTCACTAGTGGAAGAGACTACAGGTTCAAGAGCATTTAGATAACAGGCAATTTCATAGTCATTCTGAAAAGTGAGAAGTTTAGGCTCTTGATGTCGCTGAGACTAGTCAATTAGGTGGAAATGAACAAGGGGTAGGTCAATGACTGGTTCAACATTATTTATGTGGAAGGTGTTATCTCTGGTGACCATACAATCAGGATTCATCCGGTCCCCTCCTAAGATATCTGAGTTAGGATTTGTCCTATCAAACGAAGCATCGTCCACTAAGGCAATTCAAGGAGTCCAATCCTCCAGTCCTACACTAGGCTCGTTGGTCACATCGGGTTGAGTACTATAAGTATGGACAACATCCATGTCCAAATCAACTATTGCATCTAAAAGTGAGTCCCATTCGAACTCATGTGAGTCTATTTCTGAATCATTATTTGGGCCTTGTGATGTAGAAGCCTCAAGATTGGGAAGAGTTTCCCCTTCTCTAACACTAGCATTGTTGCTATCCGTCGCAACTAGGATAGAAACACTGTCCATTGTCAATCTAGCATTCATACTGTTAGTTGTCAAATCTTGTGAATCTCCCCAAAGGAGATTTGTTGAAGGCACCCAATCATCAAACATGTCTTGTTGATTAGAGAGATTAAGTGTGTAGTTTGAGTCATTGTCACTGTCTGTCGCAGCTGGGACAGGGACACTTTTTTGTTTCTTATTTTCAAAACCTAAGCCAACTGTTGACTTATTCCTTCATCCAAAAAGGGCATGGTTAAGAGGTTCAACCCTAGCATCCAGCCTATGACTAAGGGGACCCTGTCCTGGATAACCCATATTCTTGACCAATGTATACCCTCTCCCATAAGCTCTAGGGGAAGGTGCAAAATTCTCATTATGTAGGTATTTCTCTTCTTAGTAAATCCAGTCCCTAACAATAACCTCTTCTTTTTCTTCTTGAATTGGAACTGAGGATTCCACAAACTTATCGAACAATGTCATGGCTGAAGATGAGGGCTTCATTTCTTGAGAAGGTTTGCCATAAGACCTAGGGGAAATTGGCAATTTTGTGAATGAATCCAAGTTGTAATCCCCCATACCAAGATCTATGGTCTTGAATTTATTCTTGCATTGTTTAAATGCAATATCAAAAGTGTTAGCCTCTCTATTCAAAGGAATGTGAGACCCTGCTAAAATTGTGTTGACTAACAGTGTGTTGTCTCCAGGTATGCAAACTTCTATTCCATTGTAAGGGAATTTTACACACTGATGATAGGTAGACGGGACCGCTTACATCTCATGTATCCATGGTCTACCTAACAAATTATTGTAAGCCAAAGGACCGACATCAACAATCTGGAACAAAATATCTTTCTCTACAGGACCAATTCGAATAGGAAGAACGACCAATCCTTTAGAACTACGTTCCGCTTCATCATAAGCCTTGATAGTTATTTTCTTCCTTGTGTCAATGACTTCTTCTGAATAACCCAAGGCCTTCAATAAGCTCAAAGAACAAATATTAAGCCCAGTACCCCCATCTATCAACACACGCCTGACACGGGTCTTGTGGATCATAACCTCTATATGAAGGGCCAAATTGTGTGGGTGGCTTAATGACTTGTCATCTTCTTCTGAGAATGTAAGGTAGTGAGGGCTAGCCAAGTGGTTGACCATATTCTGGAATTGATCTTCATCTATATCATTAGGGACATTAGCCGCTCACAAAGCATCCTCAAGGACACGCTTATGCTTAGGGGACAGTTCCAAAAGCTCAAAGATTGAAATCTGCACTGGTGTACATTGTAATTGGTCAACAAGATTATAATTCAACTTAGGACCAACAATAGATTTTGGAAGAACACCCTTTGACACTCGCTGCTTAGACTTACTAGAGTTAGGACCTCTAATAACAATGGGAGCTTGAGACTGGCTTCTAGTGACAACATTGAGGGGTTGAGACATCCTTCATGAGTGAGGACCTCTTAGGACCACAATGGGTCCTTCATCAAGCATAGGATTTGAATCCACATCATATCCATAAGGGTCTTTCCCTCTCATCATGTTGACATTGTCACCAACAACTTCAAGCATATTAATAACATTTTCAGCATTTGTGTAGGTGTAGTTGATAGCAGCCTTGCCATTCTTGTTGTTAGAATTCTCTCCTTTCTCATATTTGGGCAAGGGTTCTTTAAAAGCTTTATGATCTGCATTAGTGGTTAAACCATCAACTTGTAATCATCCACTTTCAATGAGATCTTGGACAAGATGTTTAAGTTTAAAACAATTTTCTATATTATGTCCAATTCCATTGTGAAAGACACAAAAGGCCTTCTCATCCCACCAATGAGGCTTAGGATCTGGTATGCAGTGCTTTGCAGGATCTTGGGGGTGCACCAAATTATGAGCAATTAACATCTTGAAAATGTCTGCATAGGAGTCCCCAAGTTTGGTAAATTGCCCCTTTTCTGTTTTAGGTCTCGCTTGATACTTGGGTTTATTCTCTTGTTGTGTTGAAGATGTTTGTAGCTTCATGGCTTGGACTGCATTGGAGAGATTAAGAACTCTTTCATTCTTAGGTTGAGATGAGTCAACAACTTCATCATTGACCACTTGCTTATTCTTGTTCCAATAAGGTTTATTTTTGTCCTTATTACCATTATTGTTGTTGTTTTGGCCATTGTTGTTATTAGTTGGTTTAGCCAAAATTCCTTGTTCTTTTAGGACATCCTCCATGTGACATGCCACTTCCACCATGGTATCAAAAGAATTAAATGGGATCTTCCTGACCTCATACCTTAGCTCTGGTATTAAATTGCTCACAATGATGTCTATTCTTTCCTCCTCAGGAATTGTCCTTGGATATTTCAATGTTGGACAAATCTTTCCACAAGCTCTTTAAATGTCTTAACTGGAGGAGTAAGGTTAGTAAACCACTCCATGGCTTGACCCTTAAGGCTCCTTGGAAATAATCTCATCAAATAGGATTCTTCATGGTGAAAAGAAAAGCTCATTATATAGAATTATCTAACATGGTCATGAGGATCACCAATGCCATCATATTTGTCGTAGGTTGGAAACTCAATTTTCTTAGGAAACTCAACCAACACCACACTCTTGTCGATTGGGTTGGGACATATGGAATCCAAATTAAATGTGCTCTTAGGAGCCCTCATCCTTTCTATATCCCTTTGAAGTTGTTTGATCACCTCATTAGTTGATGGATCTTGCTTCTTTACCTTTCGGTCCACATCAAAATTGTATGGGACCTTAGCACCTTTGTTGATGAGACTTTCTAGGAACTGATCCTTGTTTTGTTCCACATACCTTTCTAAGTATGCTTGAAAGGATGGTTCTTGTTGCATAGTCATAAAATCTATATGATTGAAGTTGGCATAACTTCCTCCATGTTGTGAGCCATGATGTGCTCGTTGAGAGGGTTGTTTTGAAAGTTTAGGAGATGATTGTCTCCTATGGTGATCATATCTTGAAGTCCTTCTACCTCTAGGACTTGGGGATCTTGAGGGCATCCTTGACCTTCTTCTAGGACTTGGTGAAGGGGTAGATGGGGGTGAGTTGGTCCCACTATTGGTACCCCTCCCATTAAATTGATTTTAGAGTTATTGTGCATAGAGCCTATCTTCTTCTTCTTGGGCGACTCTTTTTTTTATTTCCAATAATGCATGTTCCTCTTCCTCTAGTTGTCTAAATTTCTCCTTTTTGGTAGCTTGTTCATCTAGATAGGCTTGCTTCTCCCTTTCAATACTTTTCAACCTCGTATTCGCATATCAAGAGGTATCGTTAAGTGGAGAAGGTTGTCTTGAATGCCTTATTATGTTGGCTACATTGATGTGGTGGTCACTAGACTCGTTATTCTGGTCCTTGTGTTGTGACCCTAAATCTGAGTGAGTTTGTTGGTAATGTCTCGTAGCTCGTTGGTGAGCATAAAAATATCTTATGTTGTTGGGGGGTGACCTAGGTGGACTAGCATGAGAAGAACCACCATGCTCTCTGGTACTCCTATGTCGTTGGAAAATATCCTCAAGAGTTTGATTCATGGCTTCTCTTTGTTGTCGAGTGAAAGTGTAACTCATATCCATACTTGATGAAAGTGGTGCTAAAGAGGTGCTCACTTCACTAGGATTACCCTTTGGATTAAAACAAACCTCAGATTCACTCTTAGGAGATTGATCAAAAAGGGGTCCTTTTCCCTTATGCTGTTGACGAGTCTTAACTGGTGGTAACTGGCTAAAGACAACAGGGGGTCGCTTCCCTTGATTAACTTGGTACCTTGTTATAACTGACATGAAAAAAAAAGACTCTTAATGATAAGATGACCTCTCAAAGTGTCAACACCAAACTAGGATAATCAAAGTTCTCTATTGTCCAAAGAGAAATGAAAAGATAGAAATATCAAAGGGGCTTTACCAACACTGTCATAGAGGTGCTTCAAATCAAAGGGTGACTACCCTTACACTTTTGAACCAGGAGGTTGGACTAGGCCAAAATATAATTGAAATTGAGATTTAAATGAAAGCGATTTGGACAATAAGAGCACTAAAATTTTTCAAGAATGTAGCTAACAATCCTAGAGATAAACTTTGTCACCAAGAATGGCCTTCTAACTTGACAATTATTCCCAAAGTGACCTCGTAAATCAGATGATGCTATCCCAGAGGACTAAAACTAGAAATTTAGAGCCAAGATAGGTCTCTAACGACAGAGTAAGAAACCTACTCAAAGACCTAACCTGACTAATAGCAATTGAAACTGACCAAACTGAAAGCACGGTAGAAACTACCTAGGCGATATACTCCAGGCTAACAGGGTGATACACCTATAACTGGGTGATACTTCACCTTACACCAAGTGATAGACCTCACAATATCTGGGTGATAAACACCAGGCAGGTCGGGCGATAGTCCAGCAAGGGCGAACTATTGCGCGATGTTTCTTCTTAAAGCAGGCAATACTATTGCAAAATTATTTAACTCTTGACCAGAACTGTGTAAAATTTGCATTTTTGGGTCTGTTTGGTCAAAATTTTCGGTCTGAGGGTTGATGTTTTCGATCTCAATCACAATATCGACAGAATTTTGGTAAGTTTGCAAATAGTGAGGGATCAAACATGTCTCAAAATACTTGAAACAAGGGCAAAAACAACCTTGCCAAGATAAACACTTATGATATCAAAAATAAAATTGCACCCTATGAATGCTACCAATTGTTTGTATATTGAGAATGTTTACACTAGTATCACATAATTGAAGACAATTCAAGCAAATCTATCCTAAAAAGTCAAGGCTCAATACTTACCAACTTAGCCCACAACTTGGTGTCCCCTTGCCTCACACAAAGTGGTTACCCACAATAGATGTTGGCTTTGTCATGGAAGTGCCAAAGACACAACCAAAGGAACACATATGGTGAGTATCTTAAGGTGATCTGGGTTGTTCCACTTGGATCAATCCTTGCACTAAGAAGATAAGCAGCTAAATAAGGTGGCTTCTATCTAAAGGTTCTTAATAAGGGCTTCCATTCACAACACCCCTCTTGCTCCTCAAAGAGGACTTAGACCTCGTGGCCTCAAGAGTACCTTAAGCATTCTTGCTCAATATTTTCCCCATGGTCACAATCCCATGAGCTACTCACATCAAGCGAAGACAAGTGTTATGTCTACCAAGGTTTTGTGACCTTGATAGCCTTGAGTTTATAGTGGGTTGGAATAGCTCAATATTAGCTTGTCCCCACTTGAGTCGTTCCTCTTGATTGCTCAAGAGTAGGCTCGCTAAAAGATCCTAAACTAAACAAAAAGTGAATGATTTTTGAGGTTCAAGGTTTTTGGTTCACCACAAGGGTGAAGAACATACTCCCCTATCTCAAAAACTTCTCCCAAACACACCAAACAAATTTAATTACCCCCTTGCTTCCAAAACCTTAAGATGGGTCAAGATTTTCTAGTTCACCTAAAGGTGAAAAGCATACTTCTCCTACCACCTCAAAATCTCTTTCACAATGTATTAAAGTTCCTAATACAATTAGTAAATGCCACACTTGAAAGGAAATAAATCACAAACACTTTAAAAAAAAATCTTTTACCTTTTGTTTATGCTTTGGGAAACCCTACAAAAATGTTAGTAGCCCTCTTTGACATGCAATTTATAGAGATTTCCTTTCAAGCAAAGCTCCTACAACCACAACTTGTTAGACAACTAGGGTTAGGAAAACCAAAATCTAAGTGAAAGCAATGTAAAAACCTAATCAATTTAGACTAAGAAATGTAAATTAACCCTATTTAAATGCATCAAAGTAAGCCATCAAACTAAATGTGATCAAATTCGACTGATAAAACTCAAAATCTAGCTCTTTGCTGTATTAGGCGATATACCTTAGACTTCACCAGTATCGCGTGACACAGTTTCTTGTATTCGGGTGATATACATTAGTCTAGGTGATATACCGCACAATAGGTGGGTGATACTTCGCATGACACCAGATGATAAACCTCAATACGTGTGTGTGATTCTTCTGAGATGTGAAGTGTCGCACTGGTATTATAAGGTATATCGCGCGATATACCTGAGAAGTGTCGCGCGATACTCTGAGACAGAAAACTAAAGAATGTAGAATTTTTGCAAATTAATCCAAAAAATGATGAAAATGCAAGAAACTAAAGGACAAAGTCTATCTACTCTGCCCCACGGTGGGCGACAAAAATGTATGGTGTAAATGTGACCATACTTCTATGAACCATTACATGCAAGGTTGCTCAAAGGTGAGGCCTCACAAAGCGGCTCATAGCTCTCTATGCATGGAGTTGCAAGGGACTATGATAAAATTGCTCTCAGCTAGAGCTACAAACTAGTGACCTTGCTAGTCAACCACACAATGAGAGATTCAAATCCAAAGACAATGGCAAGAATGTCAATATCTCCAAATGGAATCAAGGTATGCAAATGCAATGCAAATCTAAATGATGATGCAAAACTAATCTATCAAAATGAAAGTACAATGCAACTATGAAAGGAAATAGCAATGGATTACAAGCCCCTAATTAAGCTATGTGAGACTAAACTATTGCATAAAAGGAAACTAAATTAATATGCCATGATTATGCATCTAAATAAAGGAACTATGCAACTAAATGAGATGCAACAATGAAAAGCAAGTCTTCAAAGCTTGATGTAAAATGTCTTCAATAAGCTCCAAATAACCTAGAAAACCTGCAGCATAACATTAGCATAAAAGAGATGGATATGCAAATGAGGAAGAGAGCTCTCCTTTTATAAGAGGTGAGGAGAAATGGACCATTGAGATTAAGAGGCAAAAAACTTAATCAACGGTGGAGCATCAAAGAGGAGCAATCCATGTGCACAAATATCCTTTAATGAGAAAATAGGAGTTGACTTTTGTGTCCATCTGAGACAAAAAGTACTTTTTCCCTTTTCATAAAATAAGAATAATACTTTGTTTGTGCAACTTAGGATAAGAAGAAAAGGTGGGGCTTTTTATTTAATAAAAGGAGAGGAAATATTCCTTTTAAATAAATAAAAACTTAGGATAAAATGTTTAGCCCATAGGATAAAAATCCAATATATGATCGAAATTAAGATTTGATTAAGAAATTGATAATGTTGAAAATATTGATTATTGATTAAAATGATTCAGGGTTGATAAATCAAATAAATGGGGCCTAAAGTCTAGGCAACCATTTTTGGGTGCATACTGTATGCACCCTAAAATGGTCGCCTAGACTTTGGGCCCCATTTATTCAATTTATCAATCCTGAATCATTTTGATCATTAATCAATATTTTGAACATTATCAATCTCTTGATCAAGTCTTAATTTCGATCATATATTGAATTTTTATCCTTGGGCTAACCATTTATCCTAAGTCTTTATTTAATTAAAAGGAATATTTCCTCCCCTTTCAATTAAATAAAAAGCCCCACTTTTCCTCTTATCCTAAGTTGCACAAATAAAGCATTATTCCTATTTTATAAAAAGGGAAAAAGCACTTTTTGTCTCACATGATGCTCAAAAGTCAACACTTCACTCTCATTGGAGGATGTTTGTGCACATGGATTGCTCCTCTTTCAAGCTCCACCGCTGATTAAGACTTTTGCCTCTTAATCTCAATGGTCCATTTCACCTCATTTCTTATAAAAGGAGAGCTCTCTCCTCCATTTGCATATAGATATAGATATCCATGTTTTATGCTATTGTTATGCTGCAGGTTTTGGAGCTCTCTTTGAAGACACTCAAGCTTTGAAGCCTTGACATCCTTAGTTGCATTTCATAATAGTTTTGCTTTCATAGTTGCATAATCATGACATTCTTAGTGTAGATTTCCTTTTATGCAATCTCACATAGTCTAAATAGGAAGGATTTGTAATCCATTGCTATTTCCTTTCATAGATTAGATTTCTTTTCAAGCATTGCATTGTTATCATTTAGCTTAGATTTGCATTCTCATATAGTTTGCATTGCATTTCCATTTAGATTCTTGGAGATATTGGCACTCTTGCCCTTGTCTTCATTTGAATCTCTCATTGTGTGGTTGACTAGCAAGGTCACCTTCTTGTAGCTCTAGCTGAGAGCAAAACTCATAGTCCCTTGCAACTCCATGCATAGAGAGCTATGAGCCGCTTTGTGAGGCCTCACTCTTGAGCAACCTTGCATGTAATGGTTCATAAAAGTGCATATTTTAGTGTGTACATTTCTGGCGCCCACCGTGGGGCAGAGTAGATTAGCTTTGTCCCTTTAATTTTGCATTTTTCGTCATTTTCGGATTAACTGTCGGAAAAATCTGTCTCTGGTTTTCTGTCTCAGATTATCGCGCGACACTTCTCAGAAATATCACGCGATATACTTCCTGTCTTGGTGCGATACTTCGCTCGGAAAAAGTATCGCACGCCTATAGCGAAGTCTATCGCCTGGCATCGGGCGAAGTATCGCCTGGCATCGTGCGAAGTATCGCTCGACTGGGGAAGTATCGCCCGACTATAGGAAACTGTGTCGCGCGATACTGTTGGAGGCTGAGAAACATCGCCTGGTCTGGCAGAGACTTGCACTTTCAATTTTTTTTGTCCGAATTCGACTATTTTAGCTTGCTGTTCTGTTTTACTTTGTTTAATTAGGTCTAACCTACTTTTTTTAGCTTAAATCCATTAGATTATTGCACATTTACATTGGGATTTTGATTTTGCTAACATTGTGGGCCTAACAAGTTGTGTTTGTAGGTGCTCTCCTTTGCTTAAAAAATTGCTAAAAACGCATGTCAAAGAGGGCTACTAACAGTTTTTGCAGGGCTGCCCAAGCATAAAAACAAAAAAAAAATTTCCATTTCTTGCTTGTTGTTGTTTTCCTTTCATTTGTGGCATTTACTAATTGTATTAGGAATCTTAATACCTTGTGAAAGGGATTTTGAGGTGGTAGGAGAAGTATGCTCTTCACCTTTAGGTGAATCAGAAAATCTTGACCCATCTTAAGGTTTTGGAAACAAGGGGGTAATTGGTTTCTTTGTTTGGTGTGTTTGGGAAAAATTCTTGAGATAGGGGAGTATGCTCTTCACCCTTGTGGTGAATCAAAAACCTTGAACCTCAAGTGTTGATCCATTTTGTTTAGTTTAGGAATCCTTTATAGGGCCTGCTCTTGAGCAATCAAGAGGAACGACTCAAGTGGGGACAACCTTGTCATCATTCTCCTTGGTGGCAAGTGATTCCAACTCACTATAATCTCAAGGCTATCAAGGACACCAAAAACCTTGATAGACATAACACTTGTCTTCGCTTGATGTAAGTACTTGTGGGATTGTGACCATGAGGAAAACATTGAACAAGAATGCTTAAGGTACTCTTGAGGCCGCGAGGTCCTAGTCCTTTATGAGGAGCAAGAGGGGTGTTGTGAACGGAAATCCTTATTAAGAACCATTAGATAGAAGCCACCCTCTTTTAGCCGCTTATCTTCTTAGTGCAAGGATTGATCCAAGTGGTTTACCCGGATCACCTTAAGATACTCACCATATGTGTCCCTTTGGTTGTGTCATTTTGACATTTCCATGACAAAGCCAATATCTCTTGTGGGCAACCACTTGGTGTGAGGCAAGGGGGCATCAAGTTGTGGGCTAAGTTGATAAGTATTGAGCCTTGTCTTGTAGGTAGTAATTGCTTGAAGTGTCTTCGATTGTGTGATACCAGTGTAAACGTTCTCAACATACAAACAATCGGTAGCATTCATAGGGTGCTTTTTCAATTTTGATATCACAAGTGTTTGTCTTGACAAGGTTGCTTTTGCCCTTGTTTCAAGTGCTTGAAGACATGTTTGATCCTTTACTGTTTGCAAACCTGTCCAAATGCTGTTGAATTTGTGACTGAAACCAAGAACATCAACCCTCAGACTGAAAATTTTGACCAAACAAACCCAAAAATGCAAATTTCACACAATTCTGGTCAAGAGTTGAATAATTCTGCAACAGTATCACACCCTGTAAGGCGAAGTATCGTGCGATACTTCGCACATGCTAGAAATATCGCACCCTTTGAAGAGAAATATTGCGCGATAGTTCACCCCTGACGGACTATCGCCCTGCCTGCCTGGGGTATATCGCTCTGTAGTATTAAGAAGTATCGCCTGTCTTAGGGCGAAGTATCGCACGGGTAGAGGTTTATCGCCCCAGTAGCCTGGAGTATATCGCCTGACTCATTTTTGTCGTGCTTAAATTTTGGTCAGTTGCAGTTGCTGTCAATTAGGCCAGGTCTTAGAACAGGCTTCTCACCCTGATGTTTGAGATTTGTCTTGACTCCAAATCTCTGGTTCTTAGTTCTTTGGGATAGCATCATTTGGTTTACAAAGTCACTTTGGAATAATTGTCAAGTTAGAAAGCCATTCTTGGTGCCAAGGTCCATCTTTAAAAAGTGTTAGCTATATTCTGGGAAAATTTCAGTTCTCTTATTGTCCAAATCGCTTTCATTTTCAATTATCTTTTGGCCTAGTCCAACCTCCTGATTCAAAAGTGCAAGGGTAGTCACCCTTTGATTTGAAGCACCTCTTTGACAGTGTTGGTAAAGCCCCCTTTCTTTTCTTTTTTTTCATCTTTCTTTGGACAATAGAGGATTTCGATTATCCTAGTTTGGTGTGGACACTTTGAAAGGCCACCTTATCATTGAGAATATCTCTCTTTCATGTCAGTTACGACAAGGTACCAAGTTAATCAAGGGAAGCGACCCCCTGTTGCCTTTAGCCAGTTACCACCTATCAAGACCCGTCGACAACCTAAGGGAAAAGGACCCCTTTTTGACCAATCTCCTAAGAGTGAATCTGAGGTTTGTTTCAATTCGGGAGCTAACCCCAGTGAAGTGAGCACCTCTTTCATACCACTTTCATCAAGCATGGACATGAGTTACACTTTCACCCGGCAACAAAGAGAAGCCATGAATCAAACTCTCGAGGATATCTTTCAACGACACAGAGGAGAGTATGGTGGTTCTTCTCATGCCAGTCCACCCGGGTCACCTCCTAACAACGCGAGATATTTTGATGCTCAACAACGAGCTGAAAGACAGCATAAGTCAGCCCACTCAGATTCAGGGTCACAACACGAAGACCAGAACAACGAATCTAGTGATCACCATATCAACGCAGCTAATGCAATAAGGCATTCAAGACAAACCTCCCCACTTAAGGACACTTCTCGATATGCAAATACAAGATTAAGAAGCATTGAGAGAGAGAAACAAGCCTACTTAGATGAACAGGCTGCAAAAAAGGAAAAATTCCGACAACTAGAGGAAGAGGAACGTGCATTGTTGGATATACAGAAAAGAGTCGCCCAAGAAGAGGAAGATAGACTCTATGCACAACAACTCCAAAATCGATCTAACAGGAGGGGAGCCAATAGTGGGACCAACTCACCCCCATCTACCCCTTCCCCTAGCCCTCGAAGAAGATCAAAGACACCCTCACGATCCCCAAGTCCTAGAGGAAGAAGGACTTCAAGATATGACCATCACAGGAGACAATCGTCTCATAGACATTCAAAGCAACCCTCCCAACGAGCACATCATGGCTCACAACATGGAGGCAGTTATGCTAAATCTGATCATATGGACTTCATGACTATGCAACAAGAACCATCCTTTCAAGCCTATGTGGAGCAATACGTGGAACAAAACAAAGACCAATTTTTGGAAAGTCTTATCAACAAAGGCGCCAAAGTTCCATATAACTTTGATATTCACCAAAAAATCAAGAAACAGAATCCTTCAACTGATGAGTTAATCTTACAAATGCAAAAGGATATAGACAGAATGAAGGCTCCCAAGAGTACATTTCATTTGGACTCCATATGTCCTAATCCCATTGACAAAAGTGTGGTGATGGTAGAATTCCCTAAGAAAGTTGAATTCCCAACATACGACAAATATGATGGCACGGGTGACCCTCATGACCATGTTCGACAATTCTACGTAATGAGCTTTTCCTTTCACCACGAAGACTCCTACTTGCTGAGATTATTCCCAAGGAGTTTAAAAGGTCAAGCCATGGAGTGGTTCACCAACCTTTCCCCTCCAGTGAGGACATTTCGAGAACTTGTCCAAAGATTTGTGCAACATTTTGCTTACAATCTATCTAGGTCAGTCACCATGCTTGATTTGTGTAAACTTAAGCAACATCAAGGGGAATCTTTTGTCACCTTTTTGCAACGATGGAGGCGATTGTGTTCGAAATACCCAAGGACAATCCCTGAAGAAGAGAGAATTGATATCATTGTGAACAATCTAATACCAGAACTCAAGTATGAAGTCAAGAAAATTCCATTGAATTCTTTTGATACTATGGTAGAGGTGGCATGTCGCATTGAGGACGTCCTAAAAGAACAAGGAATTTTGGCTAAACCAACAAATAACAACAATAGCCAAAATACCAATACTAATGGTAACAAGGACAAAAAGAACTCTTTTTGGAACAAAAACAAGCAAGTCGTCAACGACGGAGTTGTTGATTCATCTCAAGTCAAAAATGAAGGAGTTCTTAATCTCTCTCATGCAGTTAAAGCTATGAAGTTGCAAACATCATCAACGCAACAAGACAAACCTCAGTATCAAAAGAGATCTAAAACAGAGAAAGACAATTCACTAAATTGGGAGAATCCTATGCAGATGTTTTTAAGACACTAGTTGCTCATAATCTGGCGCACCCACAGGATCCTACAAAACATCGAATACCAGATCCTTTACCTCATTGGTGGGATGCTAAGGCTTTTTGCGTTTTCCATAATGGGATTGGACACGATATAGAAAATTGTTTCAAACTCAAGCATCTTGTCCAAGACCTTATTGAGAAAGGACAATTACAAGTGGGTGGGTTAACTACTAATGCAGACCATCAAGCCTTTAAAGAGCCCTTGCCTAAATATGAAAAAGGAGAGAATTCTAGTAAGAATGGCAAGGCGGCTATTAACTATACATACACACATGCTGATAATGTGATTAATATGCTTGAAGTGGCTGACGATAATATCAACATGGTAAGAAAGAATGATCCTTATGGACATAATGTGGACTCAATTCCTATGACTAATGAAAGACCCGCTGTGGTGATAAGAGGTCCTCACACACAAGGAATGCCCCGGTCCCTCAATGTTGTCACTAGGGGACAGGCTCAAGCACCCATTATCATCAAAGGTCCTAGCACTAGCAAGTCTAAACAACCCACGTCCAAAGGTGCTCCTCCAAAACCTGTCGTTGGTCCTGATTCCAATTATAACCTTATTGACCAACTACAACGAACACCCGCTCAGATATCCATTTTTGAGCTTTTAGAATTATCTCCTAAGCACAAGCGCGTCCTCGAGGATGCCTTGCGAGCAGCCAATGTCCCTAATAACTTAGATATCGACCAATTCCAAAACATGGTCAACCATTTGGCTAGCCCTCATTTCCTCACCTTCTCAGAAGAAGATGACAAATCCATTAGTCACCCACATAATTTGGCCTTACACATCGAGGTCATGATTCATAAAACCCGTGTTAGACGTGTACTAATAGATGGGGGTGCGGGGCTCAATATTTGTACTCTGAGTTTGCTGCTAGCTCTAGGGTATTCCGAGAACGTCATTGACACAAAGAAAAGAATCACAATCAAAGCATATGATGAAGCAGAAAGAAGTACTAAGGGATTGGCTGTTTTGCCTATTCGTATTGGTCCTGTAGAAAGAGACATATTATTCCAAATTGTTGATGTCGGACCTCTCGCCTACAACATTTTGCTAGGTAGGCCATGGATTCATGAAATGCAGGCAGTCCCATCGACATATCACCAGTGTGTTAAGTTCCCCCATAATGGTGTAGAAATTTGCATCCCGGGAGACAGTGCTCTATCAGTTAATAACATTTCTGCGGGATCACATGTACCTTTAAATAGAGAAGCTGACAATCTTAGTAGTCCACTTGAACAATGCAAGCAGAAATTCAAGACCATGGACCTTGGGATGGGAGATTATAAGATTGATTCTTTTACAAAAATGCCAATCTCTCCTAGGTCTTATGGGAGACCCTCCCCAAATGTGAAGCCTTCGTCATCAGCAATGACGTTATTTGGGAAATTTATTGAGTCTTCGGTCCCCATTCAAGAAGAGAAAGAGGAAGTTGCTGTAAGGAACTGGATATATCACGAAGAGAAATACAAACATAATGAGAATTTTGCTCCTTCACCTGAAACTTATGGGAAAGGATACACACTGGTCAAAAATATGGGATATCCGGGATTTGGTCCCCTTAGTCATAGGCTGGATGCTAAAGCTGAGCCTCTTGATCATGCTCTCTTTGGATGCAAAAATAAGTCCACAATCGGCTTAGGTTTTGAGAACAAGAAGAAGAAAGGTATCCCTGTCCCAGTTGCAACGGACAGCGACAGTGATGCAGATTATACACCCGATCTCTCCAACCAACAAGATGTGTCTGATGATTGGGTGCCCTCCACGAATCTCCTTTGGGGAGATTCCACAGATTTGATGCTTAATAATCCTACTATCCCAGCTGCGATGGATAGTGATTGTGTGACTTCTAGATCGACAAAGGAAAATGTTACTGTCCTAGCTGCGACGGATAGTACCAATACTAGAAAGGGGGAAACCCTCCCTAACCTCGAGGCTTCTACATCACGAGGCCTAAATGATGACTCAGAGACAGACTCCCATGAATATGAATGGGATTCGCTTTCAGATGCAACAATTGATCTAGATGTGGATATTATTCATGCCTATAGTACCCAACCCGATGCAACTAACGATCCTAGTGTCAGACTAGAGGATTGCCCTCCTCAAATCGCCTTAGTAGACGACGCTTCGTTTGATAGGATGAGCCCCAATTCAGGTATCTTAGGAGAAGACTTGATGAGCTCCGATTATATGGTCACCAGAGATGACACCTTTCACATTCACAACATCGAACCTACCATTGACTTGCCCCTTGTTCACTTTGACCTGATTGACTGGCCCCAGCGCCACCACGAGCCCACATTCCTCACATTTCGCAACGATTACGAAATTGCTTGCTATCTGAATGCTCTCAAACCCGTGGCTTCTTCCACCAGTGAACCAACAACCAGCATGACGGAGCCTGATATTAAGTACCTCAGTCTCAAAACAAAAGAGAAAAAGAAAAATAGGTCTGATGGCGAAAACCACTTTGTGGCGGTGTCAGAACCAAAAATAGTAAAAAGAAATGACGCATCCAAAGGTGAAAACCTCTTTGAGGCACCTAAGGATGGGGTACTTAATAACTTGCCGAGTTATTTCCAGGATAGATCATCAATCTTGATTGAACCAACAAAGCCGGTCAATCTAAACATAGAAGAAAACCCTCAGATAGTCCATCTTGCTCAGTCTTTATCAGAGGAAGAGACCAAGGCATATGTACAGTTTTTACAGAAAAAGAAAATTAATTTTGCATGGACCTACTCAGACATGCCAGGGCTTGACACAAATCTCATAATGCATCACTTATCTATAGCTCCAGGAGTCAAGCCAGTCAAACAGAGACTAAGAAAAATGCATCCACATATAGCTCTACTTGTCAAAGGAGAATTAGAAAATCTTTTGAAAGCTGGATTTATTAGAGCCATTGATTATGCAGAATGGATCTCGAACATAGTACCGGTATCCAAACATGATGGGTCCATTCGTGTCTGCACAGATTTTAGAGATCTAAACAAAGCATGCCCAAAGGATGACTTTCCACTTCCAAACATTGACATGATAGTGGACATGACGGCGGGCTATGACATATATTCCCTAATGGATGGTTTCTCGGGGTATAATCAAATCAAAATAGCTCCTGAAGACCAAGAGAAAACAGCATTCACATGTGCATGGGGAACCTACTGTTGGAACGTCATGCCATTCGGGTTAAAGAATGCAGGAGCAACCTACCAAAGAGCTATGACAACTATCTTTCATGATATGATGCACACAAATATGGAAGTTTATGTGGATGATACCCTGGCAAAATCAAGAAAAAGGGACACACACCTCAATGATCTGGAAGTAATTCTAGATCGTATGGAACAATTTCAACTCAGATTGAATCCAAAGAAGTGCGCATTTGGCGTCACCTCAGGCAAACTTTTAGGATTCATAATATCAGCAAAAGGTATCGAGGTTGATCCCGAAAAGGTCCAAGCAATCCTAGATATGCCACCTCCTCGAAATATCAGCCAAATGAGAAGTCTTCAAGGACGTCTTCAATCAATTAGGAGGTTTATTTCTCAGCTTGCAGATAGAGCGCAACCCTTCAACAAGACATTGCATAAGGGTGCTTCTTGTGTTTGGAACGAGGATTGTCAAAAGAGCCTAGATGAGATCAAACAATACTTGGCTAATCCTCCGATCTTAATGCCTCCTATTCCAGGGAAACCATTGCTTCTATATATCTCAGCTACAGACACTTCCCTGGGGGCATTATTGGCTCAAACAGATGATACTGGGAAAGAACGGGCCATCTACTATATCAGCCGTACTCTAGTCTCTTATGAGATCAATTACAATAATATTGAGAAGTCTTGTCTCGCGGTGGTGTTTGCTTCTCAAAAGTTGCGCCACTACATGCTTGCTCATACCATACATTTGATTGCCAAAATTGATCCCCTTAAATATTTGCTTGGTAAGGCTGCCCTGACGGGTAGACTTGCTAAATGGATGATGGTCCTCACTGAATTTGACATAGAGTACGTTGAAAGGAAGGCAATAAAAGGGCAAGCTATTGCTGACCAATTAGCTGATTTTCCAATCCAGGATAGTATGCCAGTCCAAGTGGAATTCCCAGATGAACACATCTTATATACCACTACTCGCACTTGGACAATGTTCTTTGATGGCTCCCGCATGCAAAATGGATCAGGTGCCGGAGTGTTATTTGTTTCTCCACATGGGTACAACATTCCAAAGTCTTATAAACTATTGTTCCCATGTACCAATAATATTGCAGAATATGAAGCTTTAACTAATGGCTTGAAAATGGCTATAGAATGGAATATCACAGAATTACATGTCTTTGGGGATTCTCAGCTAATCATCAACCAAGTCAATGAAGAGTATCAAACCAAAGATGACAAATTGATACCTTATAAAAAGATGGTTGATTCTTTGAAATGCTATTTCACCTTTGTGACGTTTCAACAAATCCCTAGGATAGAGAACAAAGCTGCAGACGCCATGGCCACATTGGCTTCACTTCTTCAGTTGGAGACACATGAATCCAGATTTGAATTCCTGGTGGAAGAGCTACACCATCCCATCTTTGACTCATCTGAAAGCCGTGTCATTTGTACCATTATCACACACGAGTCCTCCCGATATGGTGCTATCTATTCATATCTTCATGATGGCATCATCCCTGACACATTCACCCGCTCCGAACGCCGAAACCTCATCCGTAACGCCTCTCACCACACCCTCATCTCTGGTGACTTATATAGAAGGGGTTTAGATGGGACACTCCTTAGGTGCTTGGAAAAGGAGGAATCCAACCAAGCGTTAGCTGACATCCACGAGGGCATTTGTGGTGGGCATTCTAATGGTCTTGCCATGGCCCGAAGGTTGCTTAGGGCGGGATATTATTGGCCCACAATGCAGATAGATGCAGTCACCTTTGCTAAGTCATGTGAAAAATGTCAGAAACACGGCAACCTGATTCATGCTCCGGGTAGGGAACTAATCCCTTCTATTTCTCATTGGCCATTTCAGCGCTGGGCCTTTGATCTGGTTGGGCAAATTCACCCCAACTCATCAGGTGGACACAAGTTCATCATTACTGCCACTGACTACTTCACAAAATGGGTGGAGGCTGTACCACTTTCTGTTGCTTCAGGAAGGACCATTTCTTTGTTCATCTTGAACCATATCATTTGCCGATTTGGAGTGCCTTCTGAGATCATTACTGACAATGGAGGTCAATTTAAGAATAAAGACCTAAAGCACCTATGCAAAAAGTTTAAAATCAAGCAACATTGGTCCTCCATATATTTCCCACAAGGAAACGGACAGGCAGAAGCTTCTAACAAAACCATTCTTAAGATTCTTCATAGAACAGTACACAAGAATGGTAGGGATTGGCACTTGCAAATCAATCCAGCACTATGGGCTTACCGAACAAGCATTCGCACACCTACAGGGGCCACTCCTTTTTCTCTCACCTATGGCGCTGAAGCAATATTGCCTTTAGAAGTCGAGATACCATCCCTTAGAGTCTCACTCAAAGGTTTGATTACAGATGAGGATTACCGTGCCATGAGGTTGCAGGAACTAGAACTTCTAGATGAGAAGCGTAAGGCTTCCTTTGATCATATGAGAGCGTATCAGAAACGTATGTCCAAGGCATTCAACAAGAAGGTTCGCCCTAGAGAATTTCAAATAGGTGATCTTGTTTTACGAGAAAACCCTAAGAACCAGCAAAACAGAGAGCAAAAGGGCAAGTTTGAACCTAACTGGCTTGGACCATATGTCATCACAGCTGCTTTTGGTACTGGTGCGTATTTACTGTCAGATCCTGATGGAGAACAACTCCCTGATCCCATCAACATTGTGCACCTTAAGAAGTTCTATCCTTGATGCCCATTCTGTCTGGGGGCATCTTTTGTATATATCTTATTGATCCTGAAAAAATACCAAAAAAATTGATATATGATTGCTGAAAAAATCCTAAAAAGCATAAAATGTCCTGAAAAAAAATACACAAAAAAATCAAAATATTCAAAAAAAATAAAAAAATAGAAAAAGTACCTTGGTGAAAACCTAGCAATAGGCGCCTTGGTAGCAAAAAATCAAAAAAAATGAAAAAATAAAAAAATGATTCCAAGTGGTGAAAACCTGGAAACAGGCGCTACTTGAGGCCTTTGTACCCCTATTTGTTAGCATGCGTCCTCGACCCTTAAACCACTTTCCATCATGCCTTGACCCTATTTGGCCTAGTCTGGAATTGGTCTTTGTCTTTGTCTAGGGGGCATAACTGTTTGCATAGGTCCTTTTGGTGCGTTTGTCTCTTGGGGCATTTCACAACAGGTATTTTTCAACACCACCCCAAACAATGTTTCTCAACACTACCCTTGCGTCGAGTGTTTCTTAACACTTATCAGATGTCTTGTCTATAGTCTAAGTATGATGTGACAGTGCTCATTAGCAGATATGATACTCAGAATTTGACTCTATGACCAACACACACGCACTTAAACAATTAACTCGCTGAAGATATGGTGACTTTACTTTTCTTTGTGTGCTGTCTATGAGGATTTCTTTGATGAGTGGTCTCTCCCTGAGAAGTTTTCGATGATGCATAGCTAGAAGACTGAGGGAATGAGAACATGTTTTCTTTCTTTATCTGCTTGTGGGTATATTTTGTTGATCCTAACTGTCATGAGCATTTATGCTGGTCCTACTTGACACTATGGATTGACGAGGTATTATCCTTGACTATTTTGCGAGTGCATGCTTTTAGCTATCCTGACTTTCATGTGTCTTGATACAAGCATAATCTCGCCATATCAAATTTAGGTGATCTCACTGCATTAGTCATCTTGACCTATATGTCTTTGATGCCTAGGTGAGATTCCCAAATCTCTATCTGATAAAGATCATACTCATATCCACATAGTTATGCTAGTGTGCATTGTATGATCTCACGACACTACCAATAACGCTCGATGATGATAATTAGATGTCTATAAGCGTTGTGACCTTGCAAGTCAACCACTTTTCATAGTAGCTTGCATTTATAGGTTCATCATAGTTTAGTTTTTTGCATCTTGCATATGGAGAGAGCTTTCCTTTTTATCATCTACGGACTAGTTGGTCAACTGTGCTCATTTTCTGATTCTTCTTGATCATATCTTTCATTTCTGGTCTTTCATATTACATCATGTTCTATCCATTTTCGGACTCGAAATCGAAATCTGAGTCGCGTTTCCAAATTTTCCCTTTCTTCTGGGCAGTTGACTGACTTTTTGAGGCATCTTTTGATCTTTGATGGAATTTCTTCCTTCCATGTCTCTCAAATTTTCTAGTCTTTCATCCACTCTATTTCTAGTCTTCTATTTCTATTCTTCTACTTCCTCACTGGGGCATGTTTTATTGCCTAATGGTTAACCTATTTGACCCTTACCTTCAATTGTGATTTTATTATGATTTGATCAACCTTATCAATTTTCTGTCTCTCCTCTACTTGATTTCGATTTCGATTCCAAGGGGGCAGTATTTGTGGGATTCTCATCCCTGATTCTCTTGATTTTCCTGATTCAGACATCTTTTGTGAGCTTTTGCTCAAAATTTGAGATTCTTATCTCTCATTTTTAGACTTGATTATTGCCTAGCAGCGACGGTGATAGTTTTGTCTAAAGCTTGATTTGCACCTAGCAGCGACCGTGTTGGTCTAAGCTTTTGTTTATGTTTGTCCAGATGTGATCCCGAATCGACCTCATATCTGAGTTGTTTTGTGATCCCAAATCGATCTCACATTGCAACTTCATTCTTTGACTACATGTGTTCCCAAATCGATCACACATTAGTCAAAGAGGGGCAAATGTATGCACCCTAAAATGGTCGCCTAGACTTTGGGCCCCATTTATTCAATTTATCAATCCTGAATCATTTTGATCATTAATCAATATTTTGAACATTATCAATCTCTTGATCAAGTCTTAATTTCGATCATATATTGAATTTTTATCCTTGGGCTAACCATTTATCCTAAGTCTTTATTTAATTAAAAGGAATATTTCCTCCCCTTTCAATTAAATAAAAAGCCCCACTTTTCCTCTTATCCTAAGTTGCACAAATAAAGCATTATTCCTATTTTATAAAAAGGGAAAAAGCACTTTTTGTCTCACATGATGCTCAAAAGTCAACACTTCACTCTCATTGGAGGATGTTTGTGCACATGGATTGCTCCTCTTTCAAGCTCCACTGCTGATTAAGACTTTTGCCTCTTAATCTCAATGGTCCATTTCACCTCATTTCTTATAAAAGGAGAGCTCTCTCCTCCATTTGCATATAGATATAGATATCCATGTTTTATGCTATTGTTATGCTGCAGGTTTTGGAGCTCTCTTTGAAGACACTCAAGCTTTGAAGCCTTGACATCCTTAGTTGCATTTCATAATAGTTTTGCTTTCATAGTTGCATAATCATGACATTCTTAGTGTAGATTTCCTTTTATGCAATCTCACATAGTCTAAATAGGAAGGATTTGTAATCCATTGCTATTTCCTTTCATAGATTAGATTTCTTTTCAAGCATTGCATTGTTATCATTTAGCTTAGATTTGCATTCTCATATAGTTTGCATTGCATTTCCATTTAGATTCTTGGAGATATTGGCACTCTTGCCCTTGTCTTCATTTGAATCTCTCATTGTGTGGTTGACTAGCAAGGTCACCTTCTTGTAGCTCTAGCTGAGAGCAAAACTCATAGTCCCTTGCAACTCCATGCATAGAGAGCTATGAGCCGCTTTGTGAGGCCTCACTCTTGAGCAACCTTGCATGTAATGGTTCATAGAAGTGCATATTTTAGTGTGTACACATACAAGGGTAAACCTAGAGATCCTTTGGATTTATTTGATAACATAGATTTCATTTCACATGCTTATCGCACACGGAATAACCCTCAACCTACTGTTCCAGTTTCTTTACCGCCTTCCCAACCTATGCTTCCTCAAGCTCCTAGGTTTCCATCTAACTTTAAGGAGTATGACTTAGTAGAACAATTACGTGCTACTCCTGCTAAGATATCTTTATGGGAATTACTTCAAACTTCCCTGACATATCATGAGGCATTGCAAAAGGCTTTGTCTTCCCTTCCCACTTCATCTCTTAATTAAGATAACATTAATTCCTTTTTGGAGTGCATGCATACTATGCCTTCTGTACCTCCTATTGTATTTAACGATGATGATTTACCTTCCATTGAGCTACATAATCAATATGATGCTCTTATGGTTGCTATTTCTATTAATCAAAGTATCATTCGTAGGATGTTAATTGACAATGGATCTGGACTTAATGTTTGTAGCATGGATATGCTTAAGACAATTAAGGTTGATTTTACAACTATTCAATTTGATAATATCCCTATTCGTGGATTTGACAATATTGCAAAGAGAACTTTGGGCATTATTACCTTACTTGTTAAAGTTGGTCCAGTTATTCTTAATACACCTATTCATGTTATGCCTAGACCTCTCAATTATAACCTTCTTCTAGGTAGACCTTGGTTACATACTATGCATGTAGTTCCTTCTACTCTTCATCACAAGGTTAGGTTCATTTATAGCAACTTAATGTATACATTACATGCAGATGATGCACCGAACCCTTGCTTAAATGCAGAATATGTTAAAGTTTATGAGCCTCTCCAACCAAGCAAAGAGTCTAACAAGCAACCTGAGATTAAACAAATTGAAACTCCATCTTCTTCTTTGATTGGGGATGATTGGAGAACATTGGACTTTAATCCTTCTTTCATTGGAGAATATAAAGTCTCTAATTTGGAATTCATGAAACAACAAAGTGAGTTTGAAAAACAAGTTTTTACTCTTGCCCCGCATTTTGAGGAATTAAAAAGTAACTTTGTTGCTACCTCGATTGAAGAAACAATTGAAACAATAAAACCTAATTGCTATGATATCGTGACATACGTGACTCCTTGGACTCCATTTGATATGGCCGATATATATGGTTCTGGTTATCATCTACTCAAGAAATTAGTATTTAATAGGAAAGGATGTGGTAAATACGAGCAAGGTATACAGGTACCTTTGGATAATTTTTTTTATAATTATACACATGGATTGGGGTTCAATCCTTACAAACAACCATCAAATTTTCCTCTCGATGTTAATCATATATGTGGTGGATATTTGAAGTTGGTTAACCCGCTCCTCCTTAACATTAATCAAAGACCTACCTTGGATGTTTTTCTCGAAGATGAATCCTTAGCGGATTTTTTAGGGGTTTATGAGGATTTACCTACATTTCATCACAAACGACAGAAGCCTTATTGTTTAAGTACAAAAGCTTATTTTGGAGAACATGATGATCATAATATTTCTTCTTTACCGATGGATTCTCCGCTACAAAGTGATTTGCTAATAACTGAGATTGTTGAGATTCAAATGGATGAAAGTGATTTTGAAAAGATGATAAAAATTGGGAAATGTTTGAATCGGGATGAACGTGATCAGTTGGTTTTGTTAGAGTAATATTTAGTTTACTTACTAATTAAATCATATTGATTTAATTAGTTAAGTTATTACTCTTTAGTGCTTAAGCTTTCTCTTAGGTGCATTAATAATTAATTCTTTTATTAATTATTAATGTGCAACCTAGCTTTTTTAGGCTTTAGGGTTTTGTTCACCTTTATAGGTTGAACCTTGTAATTCTTTTTTCATTAACTTGCATCATAATTTTGCTCTCACATTTGAGTAACTTCTGAGTTTTGCCTTTTGCTTCTTTCTGCCTCTCTCCTGTAACAGGTTATTTGCATGCAGGTATTCTTGGCATTCTGTGGATTTGTATCTCTCAAATCCTACAGGTTTCACTTTTACTTGAATTTAAGGACATTTTTGCTTGGACATATTTGGATATGCCGGGTATAGATTCTAAGATTGTTACTCACAATATTGTTCTCAAATCAGATTGTAAACCTGTGAAGCAGAAAATTTGAAAGATGAATCCACAAATTGCTTTATTAGTCAAGGCTGAAATTGAAAGATTATTGGATGCTTGATTCATCCACTCTATTGATTACTTAGACTAGATTTCAACTATTGTGCCCATTTCAAAAGGAGAAAATAAGATAAGGATGTGTACTGACTTTAGAGATTTAAATAATGCATCCTTAAAATATGATTTCCCATTACCTAATATTGATATGATTGTGGATTCAACAATGAGTCATGATTTATTATCTTTTATGGATGGATTTTCTGGCTATAATCAAATTTTTATCCCTCCTGAAGATCAACTTAAAACCGCATTTATAACAGATTAGGGAACATTTTGTTGGGTCATGATGCCTTTTGGATTAAAAAATGTGGGAGCAACTTATCAACGGGCTATGACCTTGATTTTTCATGATTACATTCATAAGATTCTTGAGGATTATGTGGATGATATCTTGGCAAAATCTATACAAAGAGAAGATTGTGTTAGTATTTTATGACACATATTTGAAAGGATTAGAAGTTACAACACGAGGTTGAATCCTAAGAAATGTGTCTTTGGAGTTGATTTCGGTAAATTATTATGATTTATAATCTCTAAGCGAGGCATAGAGGTAGATATTGAAAAGATTGAAGTTATTGTTAATATGCCTCCTCCTAAGAATATTTCTCAGTTACGAAGTTTACAAGGAAAAATCCAAGCTATTCGTCGCTTTGTTTCCAACTTAGCTGATATAATTGTTCCTTTTACTTCCTTACTTAGAAAGGATACCACTTTCTCTTGGAATGAGGAATGTAAATAATCATTTGAGCAATTTAAGGAGTATCTCACCAATCCTCCTATTTTGCAACCCGCTCAATTTGATAAACCTTTTTATCTGTATACTTTAGCCACTCCAAAAGTGGTGAGTGCGTTGTTGGCTCAGTATGATAGTGAAGGTAAGGAAAGACCTATGTACTACATTAGTCAAACCTTACTTGATTATGAAACAAGATATATAGATTTGGAAAGACAATGCTTAGTTGTAGTTTATGCTTGTCAGAAACTCAAACACTATCTCTTAAATGTTGAAGTCAATGTGATTATTAAATTTGATCCTTTGAAACATCTTTCTAAAAAATTGATCTCTTTGGCCGTTTGGCAAAATGGGTGATGTTACTTACAAAATTTGATCTTAATTTTATTTCTTAGAAGTTGATTACAAGACAAGCTTTAATAGATTATTTGGCCGAAGCTCCTTGTCCTCATTCTGATACGTGTTACTGCGATAGAATTCCCCGATGAAAACATTCTAGCTATTAAATAGGATGATGTTTGGGAGTTATATTTTGATGGATATAGATGTAAGATAGGTTCTAGCATTGGAATTATCTTGATCCCTCCTATGAAAAAACTGATCCCTTTATCATATAAATTGACCTTTCCTTGTACTAAACAATATTATGGAGTATGAAGCTCTTATAGCTGGCTTACGAGAAACTTCATCCCTTAACATTAAAAATTTGGAAATTTATGGAGATTCACAATTGATTATAGAACAGATTAAAGGAGGTTATCAGACTAAGAATGATAAAATGACACAATATAGAGATTTGTCTCTTGATATTCTTTCACAATTCTCTTCCTATATGATTCAAACTTTACCTAGGAAGGATAATCGACATGCATACGCCATGGAAAGCACAACTTCTTTGGTTTGTCTTGAGAATAATGCTGAAAACTTTCAATTTACTATACAAACTCTTAAAAACCCTGTAATTTCTAATAAGGTTACCTTTGATTGTTTTAATTACACTTGGATGAATGGTATTCTCATATATTTCATTTTTTGAAAGATAGTACTTTTATTGAATCGACAACAAGGAACATGTGTAATCATATTAGGAAGCTTGCAACATGTTATATCATTTTAGGAGACAACCTTTACAAATGCTCTTATGAGGGTTTACTATTAAGATGTCTTGGTAGAACCGAAATCCCAGTAGCTTTGGTAGAAGCTCACTTTGGTTCTTGCGGGGGACATTTTGGTGGAAAATCTCTAGTCAATAAACTTCTTAGAATGTGATATTATTGGCAAATAATGGAACAAGACTCTTTTATGTTTGTTAAGAAATGTCCTCAATGTCAGAAACATAGTAATTTAATTCATGCTCTTGCTCGTGAGCTTCGTAATCAAGTTTCTCCATGGCCTTCTAGTATTTGGGGTTTTGAACTTATTGGAAAAATCTCACCAGCTTCTTCTCAAGGACATACATATATCCTAACTGCTATAGATTACTTTACGAAGTGGGTGGAAGCTGTCCCTCTTCGTTCAACAAATGCAGATGTTATTTGTGATTTCATCCTTAACAATATTATAGCGCAATTTGGTATTCCTTCAATGAATATTTCAGATAATGGCACATCTTTTAAGAACAAAGAAGTCAAAAAATTCTTGGAGAAATATCGAATTCAAGATAGATTTTTGACTCCTTACTATCCTCAATCTAATGGTCAAGCTAAAGCATCGAATAAAATCATTGAACAAATTTTGAGAAAAATAGTTAATACTACCATAGGTACTTCTCCTTAAAATCTTGTCTACGGTACTGATGCTATTATGCCTTTGGAATTGGAAATACCTTCTTTACATAATTCATTTCATGGGATAATCGACAATGATACATTTCGAGAACAACGATTACAAGAATTGGAAATGTTGGATGAACAACGAATAAATGATTTGGAACATATAAAGGCTTATCATAAATCACTTTAGAAGAAATATAATCATAAAGTAATTGAACGATCATTTTCAATAGGTGATTTAGTGTTATATGAGAATCAAAGAAATGTGAATGCTTTACTTGGTGAAAATGGAAAGTTTAGCCGTAATTGGCTTGGACCTTTTGTTGTGATTCAGGACTTTGGTTCAGGTGCTTATAAAATTGCTGATACAAATGGTGTTTCTTTTAAGGAACCTATCAATGTTATGCATCTCAAATGTTATTATCCCTAATTTATCTTTCTTTCCTTGTGTATTCCTTATAAAATAATTATGTTTGTTTTATAGGTTATGTGGTTTTAGCAAATTACATTTGAATACATTTATACACGTTCTTTCTTTCTGTTAAGTTTTATGTTATTGATGAAAATATAGTAATCAAACACATGGAATTAACTAGTAGAGAAAATTTTTCATTTATAAAATCTTTTGAGTTTTGATACATATGTGCCACAAGGCCCTATCTATCACTCTGTCTATCTCTATGCTTTGATGGTCGATGACTCCCAGATCTCTTTGATCTATGATGAGAGGATGTAGATCTATGTCCGGTAGTCCGTGAGTGTCTCCTCGATATGCTCATATCATACATGCACTCCTGGGCTCTCCATAAGTTAGCCATCAGTCTCTCTTCTCTCTCTCTACACAACCTCAGCTCTCTCTGGACACACACAAAGATATTGGCATGCCTTCCGGGATCTCTGTGACCAATGGGATACTCTTGCTCGTTGGCTGGTAGTTGATAGGTCAGGCATGTATCCTTCAAAAACTCAGATACAAAAATCCTCCACTCCACCACACTAGATGTAGAATGGAAATACATTTATCTTTTAGTACTTTTTTCTTCATAAAATTGAGTTAAAATTTCAAATCAAATGCATGTATTATACCTGGATCTCCCTCTTGGGTGTCACTAAAGGATCTGGATGGTGGGGGAATGGAGTGGCTTCTCTTTCTACACTCGCTATGTCTAGGTATCTGAGGTGGTGTCTCTGTATGGGCATGTGGAGGTTGTCACGATCTCAGTGGTGATGCGTGAAAAACATGCACATCCACAACTGTATTATCATCTATGGGTATCTCCTCTGCTCTCTCATCTGCTGTCCTCTTCTCTCTCCTCCTCCATGGGGTCTCCCTCAGAGATGGGCTCCTTCTCATCTCTATGATCCTCATCCTCCTTTGCTATGCCACCATCCCAGTGTGTCCTCTCTAAAAAGCCTGGATCACCTATGGGATAGTTATTAGGGAAGATGCGGTGAGTTCCCTTTAGACTCTAGTATCTGATGTAGTCTTGGCTAATGCCTAAATAGTCCACATCTGGTGATACCTCTATATCCTCTATCTCATATGTATCACTATCTACAATGTCAGCTACTGATGGTTGACGTATGGCGCTAGGTCTCTGATAATACCTCATCGAATGTGCATACCGAGGTATTTCTCTAGGGACCCCTTGTATCAGACCAAACTGTCTCATCACTCGGTCATAGTAGTATGGTATCACTGTGTGACTTTGATGACTCTCTAGTAGCTTGTGCTATTGTGAGTACCTCATCTGGTGTCACGTATCTGGCCACTCTGTCATGCAGCAGTAGGGTCTCCATATCACATATGTGCCTGGAATACGGTCTAGACATATCCTCCAATAAAGGATATCTTTGTACTTCTAGACATCTCTTAGTGGATAAGCAAAGCCACTCGACGTGCTAGTATCTACCATCGCAGGAACACCCTGTGGTCGTGTACATGCAAAGTACTCAAACAACCAAATCTGCCAAAGTGTGCATACCGTGAGACTCTCACGTTGATATCTCACCAACTGACATAGCTTGTGGTATAAGTGGGCTAGCATGATGCGGCCCCATGCGAAGATAGTCCTATCACTCTCCATCATGCATACAAGATGGGTGAAAGGTGTTGACAAGACTGTACCCTTTGTGTTGGGTACTACAACCAAGGATAGTATACATGGCATCACTCTCCATACCAAAGGTGCAGGGCCTACCAGTATGGTTGATAAAGTGATCTGATTTGCCCAGTTTTACATCTGCAGAACCCATCCCAAACAATACTCTTCATTTGTGTGGATATCCTCAAGACCCCGCTGTAGTCTCAGTCTAACAGGATTGCCTCGGATTGGAAGTCGTAGTATCCTATATACATCCTCCAGTGTCACAGTGATCTCACCTGAGGGGAGATGAAAGGAACATGTATCCTCATCCCACCTCTCTATGAGAGCTGATAACATGGCTCGGTGAAGTATGATCTATGGTAGGATTGTTACCCAGTACAATCCTATGTCTCTCAATATATGTAACTCATCCTTGCTCAGCTTGGACAATCTCTCTCGAATAACCAGTAGGAGCCCTCCAAAGGGATGCTCTCGGAGATGAACCAAGTCCTATAAGCGCAAACAAATATCATATCAGCATTCTAGAACAACAAATCTATAAATCCAACTTGAATAGGTCAAGGTTGACCTTCCTTGGTCAAGGTCAACCTTCCTAGGTTAGGGTTGACCTTTTTGGGTCAAGGTCAACCTCATTCTAGAAAAGGTGAAGACCTTCCAGTTCATGTTGACCTTTAAGGGTCAAGGTTGACATAACTAGTTTAGGGTCGACCTTGTCTACAAAAAACAAGAATTTGAGAAGTACATAAATCAATAACAACAAACTCACCTCAGGAAGTGGCCGTTTGGTAGCTAGGCATTGTCTCAGGAGCTCCATGTGTGTCACTCGAAGTTCTTCTCTACTCGGCATTTTGCTTTCTCTCTTTGAATTTGAAAATGGTAAGAATGAGTAAGTATGAGTTCTCTTTCCTTATTTATTGTCAAAATTAGGGTTTTGATTAGGGTTTGTTAGGGTTTATTTGTGTTAAATTCAAATTTCCCTTCATATGCATTTAGATAGACATTCACTCTTTTCATCATAACTTGAGTTCGGTAACTCTATTTTCAGTGCCGTCAGTGGCTTTGGAATCATGATTCAGATACCTAACCCATTGAATCAGTTTAGGAAGGATGGGAATCCTTTTAATTGATTTAGGAAAATGCTTTCTCAACAAATTGCATGTCCAGTGTATAAGGTTATCCTTATCACCCTGTTTCACCCTTCAGAAGTAGAAAGCCAAAACAGGGGGCATAAGGGGCTCTATGCACTTCTCAATTTCATTCTAGTAAGTCTTAGGTGATTTATGGATTTTCATTAACCTTGTGTGTTGCAGGTACTAACAATTTTTTTTGTAGGATCTCTGCATTGAGGACTTGGCTATATCCTTTTTATTTTCTATGATGTTTTCTTACTTTAGCTTGCATATTCACATAGTGTCATATCTAAGCTAAAGTGGGGGCTACATGTATCATCTTAAAATGGAAGCACTTCTATTTTGATAGGTTTAGCACCCTCATTTAGTGCATTTTGCATGATAGATTTGCATTTAGGATGCATTTGCACTTGGTTCTTCATTTCTAGGTGAAATTAGGGTTAGGATCCCGAGGATTCTCCTTGATTTCCCTTCTCTATACTCTATTTTCTAGGTAGGATCTAGGTATTCATCCTCCTATTCCTCATCACATTCATTCTAGGTCTCTATGCCCTTTTCTGACACTCTGCTATATTTTCTCATTAGTCTAAGTCTCTGGGCAACCTCGGGACTTCCCTATTTTCAAAGTTGACTGGGCCTGAACCTTTGGGTCAAGGTCGAGGTCAACCCTGACCTAGGTCATGGTTGAGGTCAAGGTCGACCTTGACCCCTCTCAGGTTTTGGTCCCCCTTTTCAAATTATGGTCACAACGGGCCCCAAAATAAATGTCCGGCTTCCAGATCTGAATGCGGAAAGGTTTTAATTTAAAACTCATTTAATTATTTTCCCTCCTTAGTTGGTTATTGTGATTGGACCATAATTTGAGGTGAAATTTGAAGTATGGGCCCTTACATTGCCCAAGGAGCCTTGCCTTGAAATCTCTATATAAGCACTCTCTTTTGCCTTCATTTACACATAATCAATTGAAGCAAGAAAGCGATGGTGAAGTGACGATGCAAGATTTCAAGAGGATGATATAGAAGATCAAGATATTATTGATATCAAGCATTTTTATGGACAAACTATTGTGGATATTCCTTTGGAGCAAGAAAGATCCTTTCTTCCTTGATCTACCATTTTCAACATTCAAGCATTCAAAGATATAATCATGGGGTAGCAATTAAAAATTGTGATGCAGGAGCATTTTGGGTTCCTGAAGATCTTTCTTAGTCTTCGAGGAATTCCCTGTCAGAAGGATATAATACTTTATTTTGGGAAGCTTTCTGAGTTTTTCTGTGTTGCGATGATCTATGGAGACCTTTGGCATGTGAGATGAAAGGGGTCTTTTTCCTTTATGTTTGTGGAGGCTATGTCTAAGAACACATCTCTTGAGGTGGCATGGTTTGGGAGATCTTAGATGATCTTCTCTGATTGGTTCTGTGTGTTTCCTGCCTGGACTGTTTGGAGGATTGGTTATGCGATCGATGACCATTGGGAGTTATCTTGTGTGGTCTTGACTCATGGTTGTTGTGCATTGGAACTATTCTTTTACCTTCTCCTATGAGTGCATAAGGATTGGATGGACTGTTTCAAAGTTAGAGTTGTTTTCCTTGCCGACAGAGCCATATTTTCCTGCTTTTTGGATGTTGATTGTGCAATGTGTAGCCATTGATCCTTAATGGATCAGACTTTGCACTCTTAGGGCCTTTAAGAGGACCTAAAGTAATATCTTCTCCTAAGACCAAAAATCCTAATTCATTATGAGTTGAAAGTTATGGCCATTTTTGCTCGGACATCAATTTTCAACTAGTTTACACGTGAAACGTGGAGTTTTTCATCTTGCGTGGTTCCGTGTGATGAGATGGGGTCTTGCTAAGTTAGGATTATGTTCTTGGGTCATGTGTGGACCTAAATGTAACCTCACATTAAGTTTTGATCATTCTTTATTTAGTTTTGGTATCTCTCCTTAGGTTGGACCTATAATGTAATTAAATGCCTGACTAGTTGACTTGTGACTTAGCTAGCTATATATTGAGAGCTTGGGTTGATGTAGAGTACCATCATCGGAAAATATGTAGAAGATGAACATTAGATGAGTAATATGGGATTGGAGTAGAAGCAGATTTGTGAATCTGGGAGTTTGTAGCAGAACAAGTGGCTTGAGGGCTGAGGACAACAAGAGGTTGCTTGGTGGCTTGCGAGCACAAGTTTAGACTATGTCTTGGTTTTTTCTATGAGAGGCTGCTTGTTGCAGATCTAAACTAGTTGGTGGTTCCCCGGATCTTGAGAGATCTTGTTGATACTTTGTAATTTCATTGTAATAGGCCAAAACCCGAAAGGCCTCACAACCGAGCATGTTGAATGAAATTCTATTTTGAAGCATTATATTGTTGTATTCCATTGTGCTTGTTGTTGTTATAACTAGTAGTGTAGGCTTGACTATCCATTATTGGATTCCCCATCTCTACCCTACATTAAGGGGTATTAGAGCTTGAAGATTCTGAGTGTGTGGACAGATTGTCGAAGGTGAGACAATTTGCACCAGGACCTTGGATTGAAGATGCCTCTAAGGAGAGCAAATTTGATGTGAGAGATGAAGATTTCCTTGAGTGAACATATCGCCGAATTGGGGTAGGTTATGAAGATGGATAGTAGATTGCCAAGTGTGTGGAGGCAACTGGAATCTTGCAATCAGATTTGCTGAGCAAAGGCAGTCGCACTTTGAAGGGAACTTGATGGATAATTTGGGTCAGTTTTGGCCTAAATTCAATCTGAGGATTGAAGAGATGATGAAGTCTTGTTGGAAGAAATTTGTTTGGTCGATTAAGAGGATTATTTAGAGAAGAAGACACTTTGATGTTAAGGAAGAGGTGAAGGATGACTTCACTGAAGATGATAAGGTATGTGTTGGTTTTCATGAGCAGATGGATGGATCTGGCATGAGAATTGTAGAGCATCTAGTTGGGCTTGATTAGATTGTTGTTGGTGAAGAGTTACTTGTTATTGAACACCTTTGTGATGGTGGTGTTGCCGACTTGCTTTTGTTCGGTGTTATGGTGCAGATCTTATATGCTAGTTGTGGACTTGAATTGCTGGTTGATAGTAATGAGTTGCAGAGATGGGATTTTGATGATGAGGGATTTCATATTGATGTGGATCTGAATTTGGATCTACTTGTTGGGGAGTTGGATGCTCTTGTTGCTGAGATGGGTTGTGGTGATTAGTGGTATGCTGATTGGATTGTTGAGATTCATATGATCCTGATGTTTGAATGGATGAAGCATAGATGGTTGATTTTTTGATTTGTTCTCTTGTCCTTGATGGATTGGAAGCCTTTGGTGAAGATGAAGTTGATTGTAGATAATTATCTTGAGATTAAATTATGGGACATACTTTCTATTTACCTCGATAGTCTGATGTAGCAACATTTTGGGTTCCTGAAGATCTTTCTTAGTCTTGGAGGAATTCCCTATCAGAAGGATACACTACTTTGTTTTGGGCAGTTTTCTGAGTTTCTATGTTGCGATGATCTGTGCAGATCTCTGGCATGTGTGATGAAAGGGATTTTTTTGCTTTATGTTTGTGGAGGCTATATCTAAGAATGCATCTCTTGAGGTGGCGTGGTTTGGGAGATCTTGGATGATCTTCTCTAACTGGTTCTGTGTGTTTCCTACTTGGACCATTTGGAAGATTGGTTATGTGATCGATGACCGTTGGGAGTTAGCTTGTGTGGTCTTGGATCATGGTTGTTGTGCATTAGACCTATTCTTGGACCTTCTCCCATGAGTGCATAAGGATTGGATGGACCATTTCAAAGTTAGAGTTGTTTTCCTTGTTGACAGAGCCCTATTTTCCTGCTTTCTGGGTGCTGATTGCGCAATGTGTAGCTATTGATCCTTAATGAATCAGACTTTGCACTCTCAGGGCCTAAAGTAATATCTTCTCCTAAGATCACAAATCCTAATTCATTATGAGTTGAAAGTTATGACCATTTTCTTGGGTATCGATTTTCAGCCATTTTACATGCAAAACATGGAGTTTTTCATCTTGCGTGGTTTCGTGTGATGAGATGTGATCTTGCTAAGTTAGGATTATGTTCTTGGGTCATGTGTGGACCTAAACGTAACATCACATTAAGTTTTGATCATTCTTTATTTAGTTTTGGTATCTCTCCTTAGGCTGGACCTATAATGTAATTAAATGCTTGACTGACCGACTTGTGGCTTAGCTGGCTATATATCGAGAGCTTGGGTTGATGTAGAGTATCATCATCAGGAAAGATGTAGAAGAGGAACATTAGATGAGTAGTATGGGATTGGAGTAGAAGTAGATTTGCGAATTTGGGAATTTGTAGCAGAACTAGTGGATTGAGGGCTTAGGACAACAAGAGGTTGCTTGGTGGCTTGCGAGCACAAATTTAGACCCTGTCTTGGTTTTTCCTATCAGAGGCTGCTTGTTGCAGATTTGAACTAGTTGGTGGTTCCCTGGATCTTGCGATATCTTGCTGATACTTTTTAATTTCATTGTAATAGGCCAAAACCCAGAAGGCCTCACAGCCGGGCATGTTGAATGAAATTCTATTTTGAAGCATTATATTGTTGTATTCCGCTGTGCTTGTTATTGTTATAACTAGCAGTGTAGGCTTGGACTATCCATTATTGGATCCTCCATCCCTTCCTTGCGTCATATTGTGATTTTGGTAGGAGTACTTTAGCCTTGGGGGCTTGGTATGATTTCTTTATCATATTCAAATCTATGCATTGTTTTCTCATATCAATTCATGCTAGGGTTTCAATCTAGAGGATTTAGATCTTGGCATTGCACTTTCAAAACACACACAATATTATATTACATTCGGCTATTCATGGAGGTGGAGATCACCAAAATAGGGGTTTGACTAAGGTAAAACCCTATATAGCCACCCCAAAACACCATTTTCAGATATCTATAGTTGCTATTTCGGGAGTTGCACAACAAATTTGAGTACCCTTTTCAACAAACTTATGGGATCTGTGAACAGATTTTCTATCAGAACAGTGTAGGTCAAGGTTGACATAAAGGGGCAAGATTGTGCCCCTGTATTTAGCTCAAGGTCGACCCGTCTCAGAAAATTAGAAGGTTTTTGGGTTTTCTATGTCTCTGTGTTTCCAATCCATATTCGGTTGTAGAATTTCCCGAAACTGAGTACAGACACCAGAAAATGGAAATTTTCAGATCATCTTTATTATGAGGTATGTATTTTATCTTATTTAATTTCATTATTCTTTGCAAGCATTTCCAGATTTATATTAATTATCATTTAAATTCATATGTTTTGTGGTAAATATTGGTTTAGGGCCTCTATTAGGTGCATTGTTCTAAAACCCTGTCTATCACATTTTCCCACATTACATGTTCTCACTGCTGGTGCTTGGAAGTGCAGACATTATCTTCCTATGTGTAGATGCTTTAAATGTTGTTTCAACTTTAGGTACATAATCTCCCATTTTAGCAGCTTCAAAGGTAGTTAGCTTTGCAATCAACATTTCTTTGCTAAAGTTTGGAGTCAAAGGTATAATTCTATAGCCTAAACTTTGGTCTTGTAGATTGGTGTCAATGATCTAAGGATCTTCGTAATGACTTCTTCCTCTTCATAAGTGCCTCCAGAATTTCTGATTCCAATCACAACCTCTGTAACTCTTTGTACATTATAAGCCCTAACATTTTCATCATCTTTCATTTGTAGCTTCTCCATCCTTGTTTTCCAGTTCTGTAACTTTGCTTGCTTGGTAAATTTGTCTCCTTCATATAATGTTTCTAACCTTGTCCAAATCATGTGTGCCGAATCCAGATCTTTAACTTCAGTAAATTCTCCTTCGGAGAGTGCATTGATCAGTGCTTCCCTTGCGACAATGTTCTATGAAAATGTCTTCTTTTCACCATCAGTAGTTTTTTCCAATTCATCCTCAGCCTTTATAGTCACCTGATTCTTTGTAATCATCTAGTAGTCAATGCCCAAACATAGAAAATGAGTTTGCATCTTGTTCTTCCAATTGTCAAAGTTTTCAGGATCAAATTTTGGACTATCCTTCCTATAGAACACCATCTCCAAGATCACCTCAAGTTGTTAAACTTTCTCTCTAAGGACCAGTTGCTCTGATACCAATTGTTAAGAATAATAGTCCACCAATACAATTGAGAGGGGGGATGAATCAGTTGTATGATAGATTATTAAACTTTAAACTTTGAATAGCATCAATCAAATCAAATGAACACAATGAATGCCAACATAATAACATAATATTTTTTGTCGAGGAAACCCTGTTAAAGGTAAAACCCCACTGGGAATTAACACCCACTGACGATGTACTGAGAGTATAGTATCCTTGTTAGAAGATCTAGCCCTGTTAGGAGCCGATTAAAACATTACAGTACATAGTCCTTCTTAGAGGACAAACCCTATTAGGAGTCAAGAAAAATAAGGTAGGCTCACTTCCCAAAGAAGGTTATGTCCACCTTCAGAACTCACTGTTCGCAACACAAGTGTACATATAAAGAAATACACAATCTTTGAATTGTCCGATAGCAACTATCTTTTCTTGATCAATTCCAATGAAGTATATAAGTTATCCTCTGCTCTACATCTAACAGACTCAAGCTCACAACTTCCACAATATTCTTTTTACATCACATCCATTCTACCATGTCTTTACAAAAGAAAAGATCTTACATATATACCCTATTGCAAAATAAATGATCAGGTCGACCAATTAGGCTTTCCTAATATTCAAATAATTACATAAATCCTTGCTAAGATACACACGGTATCTAAAGCAAGTATACAATAATTACAATTTAATAATTAAGGACCGACATCCATAATTCATGCTCGCCATTCATGATACACGCTACAACTCTGAAGTCAGCTTCCAAATAGATCATCTATAGAACACACGCCACAACTGACATCATCCTGCTTTTTGTACCTTGTGAAGATCAACAAACATTCTTCAATACCCTATTTGTCATCCCTTAAGCTCGCATACACTAAATCCTCATCGCCTGTAAGATATACCCAAAACTCAGAGATTTACTCTGTCAACTTCCACTATCACAGTCCAGTAACCAGTCTTCACCAAATCTTTTGTAACTTAGCCAATATGCAATATTACATCATGCGATCTTAGATATAAGATCACAACACCTTCCTGTACACACAACTAACTTCGCATGTTCTGAAACATCTATACAGTACCCGTACACTGTAGTAACTAGCTTGTTCTCTTCATAAAAACATATGTTGATATCAGTGACAAAACATGAATGACAACATTAGTAATTCCAACATCACTCAACGTAGTGATTAAACATATTAAATGTATTCAACAATCTCCCCAATGCATTAGCAATATCCAACACAAAACCCATTGTTTCTCTCTTGCACAACTAGATATGACAAAAAAATATCCTTTGGGAAGGGTTTTGAGGATATAATGCTTACCCCAATTTTCATGCACCATTTCCACACTCTAGAGAATGCAGGTCAATTGCCTCCCCATTTCGTGAAAAATGCCCTTTCTCTGTAGATGTTGATTGTATTCTTCCACTCTTCAGACTCTATTCAAAGCAAAATTACTTAGTTATCAACTGTGGCTAGTTTCTCCTCAGGGACTTGATTGAGGATGAAAGGATTCTTGAGTTTCCACACTTTATCCTCTAGCCTCTTGAAATCCCCATTATTACCATTGCCATTGGTGATTCTGGAATAACCCCATTTATTATAATCAAAACCCTTTGCATGCGCTTGATCTGTAGTGTTCTCTTGTTGTGAATTAACTATCTTCCTTTACGGAGCCATCTGTGCCTGCCTTGGGGAAACCACGCAAGGATAGGACCCCGACCATGCCATGACTCATTTTGATTCGGTCCTCTCTGAAAATTCTACCCTCTAAAAAATCCTCGCTGCTCTCTCTAGCCTGCCATTTCTATTTGGTAAGTTTTAAAACTCTCCATTTATTATTATTAGTTGATAAAATTATTTTATTTGTTCTACTATTATTTAAAAAAATAAAATATAATATTTTTTTTTATCTATCTATTTTCTATAAAAAAAAAGTTAATTTCTTTATATTTTGTTTTTCAAATATTGATGATGAGACCAAAAAATTTAAAATAGGAATGAGCATTTTCTTTTTTCCTTTTATATCATTTACCGTATTAGAAAAAGCTATAACTAATAGTATTTCATGGTTATCTTTCTAATAGCCTAATATAGAATTTTTATATTTCATCTCATACTTCTTTCCAAGGGAACGCTTCGATATAAATGAATAAAAAAGGTCAAATATATTTATCAGTAATAATAACTCCACGGAAATCGGGGAAAAATAAAATCCTTGAATGCAAGTGACGTGGGAAAAAGCAGCTTATTCACTCCAACGTGGCGAACTTCGCCGTCGTCTCAATTTTGGCAATTTACTTGATAAACCCCAAAAATAAAAATCACAAAAAAAAAATTATAAGAAAGAAGTCCACAGCCATGAAATGAATAGTCTTGAATTGCCACAGCCAATCAAGTTCTTCTCTCTCCTAATTTGATTTCAATGTTCATTACTTTTGTCTTACTCTGATCGCCAACACCCAATTTATATTTAGAAGTACCCAGCTGCAGATTTGGCCTATAAACGAGGAGAATAGGATTTGGATTGCTCTGTATTTCAAGGGGCAATCTTTGGTGGGTGCGTGCCTTCAATTTATGAGATAGAGGCCAGATTTTCAGGTCATTTTGGTGGGTGCCTTGAATTTTAGGGGGCGGAGACCAAATTTTGCAGGTTGTCTTTGGTGGGTGCCTCGCTGAATGGGTTAAGATGCTGCCTCGAGGTGGGTTTTGTTTAAAGAGTCTTCTGTCCTGAGTTCAGTACTAGGCAGACATCTTGGATTTTGATTAATTTTGAGCTGGTACATTCAGCTTTTGATTTGTTTCTTTGGGCGGGCATTGAAAAGTAAGTTTTTGGTCTCGTTTTTCAATTGGATTTTGTTGGTGGGATTTGTGGGGAGGGATGGGTTCACTTTTTGCTTTGTTGATTGGATAGTTTTTGCTTTGTTGAATTGGTTAGGGTTCTGAGATAGTATGCAGAATGTTTTATTATATGGAACTGCTTTTTGGATTCTAGTATGTGGACAGATTGAGCTGCAGGGCTTATTTTTGTGTATATTCGTTGAATTTGAAACGATTTTTTTAGAAAATTGTAGGAGTATGGTTAAATTTTTATGGCGTTCGTGGTGAAATTGGATTCAAGTACACCAGTAAGAATGATGGATAACTTTCTTTATTGTTCCTTATGCATATTCAGGAAATTGTAGGAATTATGAAATCACGTGGTTTTTAGTGAAAAGACTGATATTTTCTCGCTTTTATCATGTGCCATATTGTGTAAGTAAATATTTGTCTAGTTAATATTGTTGCAATCCTCGTACTCATCATTTGAAGTCAACTTGTAACACATTCATGATTCAAACGCGATAAAATAGGTCTTTAAGACACACACAAGTTTAAATTTAAATCAAAACAAATGCCCCAAGATGCCTCTATTTTAAAGATCTCAATTCAAAATTTGAAAAATCTCCGTTTTGAGAGAGCTGAGATTCTGTTAAGAATGATTTATTAACTGTGTCATTTGTCAATTTTTATGTTTTTGATGGGGTATTTTCTGTGAGATTAGATTTTGAAGGGGACGCTGATATTGACCATAAGAAATTGAAGATAACAAGAAGTAAATGTGTAGGGCATATGTCTTTTTGACTAAAAAAGCTTTCCAATATGACCTGAATCAGTAAATCTCAGTTTTTGTGTACTAGGGGTTTGTATTTGGAAGTCCTCTTATGCATTCATTTTCTACTAGCATTTACACATTTATGTTTTGTTTCCAAGCTTTAAATGTTTGGCTTGATAGTCGTGTGGCCAAATTTGAACTGCGAGTTTGATTTACTGCTTTTCCTCGTGAATTTTGAATAGAAGTTCCCACTTTCAGGAAATTTTAGGAAACATGGATTATTTTTTCCTCCCAATGAGCACTGATTTGTCCCGCAAATTATTAATGATTAGCCCATTGAGCCGTTATTGTGTAAACATAGATTTTGGAGTTGTTTGAAAGAATCTTGCCTATCTGCTTAAAACTAACAGGCCATGAATTTTAAGTGCATGTATATTAGGTTGAAAGTCTAAATAGCCTTTTAAGATAACCTCTTGTCCAAAATTCTCTACATTAAGCATTTAGAAATAATTAATTATATAAATATAGTTTTGTATATTGGGATTATGTTCTGAACAACTTGTTTGTTGCTAGGTTTTTCACCATAATGTTATTGCTTATAAATTATAAATGCTTAACTTGGTGGTTTTATGTAGACATCATATTTGAAGCAGCCATAACCTGCTATGAACCTTGTACCAAACATAAGAAACAAGTTTTAATTGCCTGTTTGATTGAATCTTTCGGTTCAAGATTATAGACTAACAATCCAACATAACTTCGATGCAAGTATTCTCAACGTTAAACATTCAGAATCATTATACCTCAGTTCTGCATGGCTTATTTGTTGGTAGTTTTCTCATATTTAAGATTTTGTTTCCAGATTCTAAAGCCTTGGCTTAATGTTTGTAGGGGGTAAAAAAGATGAGCTACATAGTTCATTTGTTGCTTTTTCTTATGAACTATAAATCGGTTTTCAGGATATTGTACAAATCATGGATAACTATAGATCAGTATTCTACGCCGGCCTTTTTTATAAAGATAAATATACAATTTCAGGTGTTTTTTGTTGCTGACATATTCTGTTGTGACCCTGATTGTCACCATCATAAACAAACCTAAACGTCTATATAGTAAAAAAACAACAGGAATAAATATATATAATATTTAGCTATATGTTTAGAACAGAAAATCCATGATAACACTTATTCAGGAACCCTCAGATTGGTGATACCGTGATACACACTGTTAGACCTTGATATCCACAGCTGCTATAACCCCGATGCCAATTATAGTAATAAAACCTTTAATCACTGTATGGTTTAAATTAATAGAGAATAAATCTTACAAAGAACAAATGCTTAAACATAAACCTCTTTCAAGTATACTCCACATTACCCATTTAGAATTACGCTGATCTCAGTTTTGTATGTTGAGAATCTGAGTTTATTTTTTGTTGACTTAATAATGTTATTTATTCCTAGCTTTCTCACATTTATGCTTTTATTTCCAAAATCTAAATGCTTGGTTAGATGCTTATGTAGGAGTATGAGTACAGCGTTCTTGATGTCTAATTTTTGTGTGTTTAACAGTAAATGTCTTATTATGGAACCTTTTGTTTATGAAAAATTTGTTATGGATATTCACAATATAAAGGTAATTTAGGTAAGCCTATATAATTACGGCCAACAGTTCGTCTGTGGTGACTAAGTCAACAAAATGCTCGATTTAAATAGCTTGTGTTTAGGTTTCTTGTTACCCTATATTAATACTGATTATATATTTTCTTATATGCTTACTTTTGATTGTTACAATCCTTGTGTATGGACAATTTTTTGGATAGCTGGTTTTTAAATAGTGATAGTTGGAACTAGGCTTTCAAATCATAAATATGTAAATGTGAGTAATGGATTTTGTGATATCTTGGAATAATCTTGAGCTTCTGTGGTAGTCACTAGCTTTTGAGTGGCAGATTAGCATTAGGATTTTGAAGTGTTTAAAGAATTTGTAAGGATGTACCAAAGTGGGATGTTTCTGAGGCTTTGGATTTATTTTGATACAGCTTTTCTAATGGCTAAAGAAATTAGAAATAACAAAATTAGGTGTAGTATTTTGCTGAAATGGATTGTGGACAATTCAGTTGATGAATTATGGTATGATAAAAGAACTGAAATGGCTGAAATGAATAATCATCTTGTTGCAGGTTCTATCCGAAGGGTGACTGGACCAAGAAGTGCAGTCAGGAGCAGAAGAGGAGTCACACAGTCTCCTGGATCAACTCATCCCAACAGCAGCAATAATTTACAGACTAACATTCCTAATAACTTTCATGAAAATGGCATGTGCAAATATGCCAAAGGCTGCAGTGTTATTCTAAATGGGACAAGTACCAATGGTAATACTTTGTATCCCATAATTTTTGTGTTGTCTTCATATACTTCTTGTAAAATTTTACAGACCTGTCCTACCTTAATTGGTCATTTTATCCAACTTACAAGAGAGGTTCAATTTTCTGCCGCTTTAGTTGATTAGTACATCTAGGATGATTTACAGAGTTTACATATGATAGTTATTTACTACAATGGTTTTCTATTTTTGAATCATGCTTACTAATTTCTTTCTGTCTAGGAGTAAATGCTGATATGAACCATTTAAATCGAGAGCAACAGGAGGTTGATCATCCAACAATCAAACCCAATGTTATGGCTGGTGGCTGTTTAAGAACTTCTGGATGTGCATCAGGACAATCAATATCTATGGACAGTGGAAGTATCGACTCTCCCTCTAGAGGTAATGGTGCAGCAATCACCATGGTTGCACCGATCAAGCATATTGCGAGGGCCCCTGTAGATGATCTTGACATGGATTCTCCCGAGACTGTAGGGTGAGCCTCATTTTGGTTCTGCCACTATCCTGGTCTGTTGGAGTGTATGCACATCATTAGAAAGAAAAGGCATTATAATTGGACTCATTGTGTAATGATTGAATGTGCAAGGAGAGTATTTTGACTTTTGCCACCATGTTTGATTGACACATGTTTTCTGCATGTTAGGAGCACAAAGAAGAGGAAAAGAGGAACACGAGTTACTGGTGGCGAGAAAGGTGGAAGGGGTCTTAGACAGTTTAGCATGAAAGGTGTGCTTTAGTCTCTTATTTTTTCAGTCATATCTTATTTAACTTATAAACACTTCTCTTGGATAGAATAATGAGAATGCCATGAGTATTTTGTATCGATCATGTGTATTGAATTCATGAGATATAAAGAGTAGTTACTGCTCTTCAGGGTGCACTAAATGATGGTCTTTTCTGTTATCTATTGAAATGATTCATTGTGAAATTATGCGTGTGGTGATGTTTGTATGTATCTATGACTAATGAATATTTGGGATTGTTTCACTCACTCTTAGCTCTTTTTCTGTTTTCAGTCTGTGAGAAGGTCCAAAGCAAGGGCCGGACCACCTATAATGAGGTAAATACATGTCAATAGTTGATTGCTTATTGCTTTTTTTTTTGTTCGAGAATGGGCCGAAGCCGAGAACAACATGGGGCTCGAGCAGATAACTTAAGCTAGTTTCCCTCTTGTTATTAATTTCAACCAAGCTGAAATAGCACTTAAATCAGAAAATGTGTGATTGCTTTATAGCACTTAAATCATGTAGCTAATCTATTACAGTAATGAAGAACTTTCCTAGGACTGCAAAAGCATGATATAATCAAGTCACTATGTGTGAATGACACAATTTTGGAGATAAGAATCTGAGAATTATACAAGATTTGTTGAAACAATAGATCTGCTGAAGTTGTATACTTGAGAACGTCTAGAGGTAGTCATTATAAGGAAGGAAGGTACTAGTGTGTTTATAGATCAAGTATAGGAAGTTTGCTTTTAGATTAGATTTAAGTAAGGCACTTAATTTTGTTTAACTAGATAGGCTGTTGATGTTAGATGTGAGTGTTGTGGTTTAGGGCCTGTAACTAATTTCTAACTTGAGTACAATTAAATTTTCTGTTGCAATTAATTGTGTACTATGCATATTTTATATGCTGCCTTGTATGCCACTTGAATAGTTCGTTTCTGTTGTATACTGATGGAATTTTCCCATTGTTGGAGAACAACTTTAAGAAATTTAGAATAATAAATAGTTTTCATAGTTATTTGTTGTAGGCTTGTAGCTTTTCATCGGGAATAGTGCTGTCTAAAATCTGATGATTAAATTTCTTCTCTACAAGTAATTGTTAAGTTGTAGGCTTTAGCAAGCCAGAAGCCTAATACAATAATTTCATTTGCACCTAGTAAGCATCGCACACTTATGTCTCCAATGTTTGATCCTTAAAATTATTTCTTTTTCAGAAGTCTTTGATCAGCACAGTTAGCTGTAGTATGGACACTGGACTTAAAGATTAGCCACAGATTCAAGGATATACTCTACTGAGTCTAACATCATTTTTTCTAATACCATTTTCTAGAAAGGAATGTTATTTAATTTTGACTAATTAAGAATCCTGTTTTTTTGGTTTAATTTCTGTTAAATTGTTTGTTTGTTTATATATTTTTCAAATGTTTAATGTTTTATGTGTTTTTCAGGTCGCAGATGAACTTGTAGCTGAATTTGTAAATGTGGACAGCAATTGCGCTTCACCTGATAGGGTAGGTATCCCTTTTTATTATTGATATTTTACTACTGGTCTTTGATTCCCATGGGTTATGGCATTCTTAATTAAGTTGTATAAACTAATATGAGTTAGTTGACATTTTAAACGAGATATTAATATTAGTTTATTTGCAGCAACAATATGAAGAGAAAAATATTAGGCGGAGGGTCTATGATGCACTAAATGTGCTTATGGCAATGGATATAATATCAAAGGAGAAGAAGGAAATTCAATGGAAAGGTTTGCCTAGCACTAGTGTAGAGGACATTGAACAGCTTGAGGTTTGTCCTGACATCCTTAATGGTGAATTGAATTTAATTATATTAGGTCCAGGTAATGAACTTACACAGGTGTTTATAAGCAAGAAGAAAAAAGGAATTAAGTACTAATTATATTCTAGTGTAATTACTAAAGATGTTCAATAGATTGATCATATCATATGTTCAGAAATTCTCACTTTGAGAGAGCATCATTTATGCAATATAGGGCTGCTGATTTGTAATATGAAAATGTTTACAGGCTGAGAAATTGCTAGTGAAAAGTAGAATTGAGGAGAAAGCATCTTATCTACGTGAACTTGAAGAACAGGTAGAAGTTTATAATCAACTTGATTCTTGCCAGTTATATAGTGATTTCTATTGCCTTGAGATTTTTTCAAGCAATACGTGTTTCATTCTGTTTCTCAAACTCAATGTGAAAGGAAATAACAAGTTCATATGCACAGGGAAAGCTTTGTCTTTTGTATTTCATCTTCCTTTATGGGTCTAACATTCTGAACATGATGTTCTGTTATATTCATTGCAATTATTTTAATGTGATTTCATTATGCTATTTCTTTTCACTCAGGTTTCACTTTGTGATTAATGCTTGGTTTCTTATTGTTCAAAGTATTTAGGCATACAAAATCTGGTTTCGAGGAATGCACATTTATATGGTTCTGGAAATACTCCAGCACGGGGTGTAACATTACCTTTCATATTGGTACAGGTATTATATTATTCCATTATGTGTTGTAAAATGGTTTTTCAGTCCTGTTTTAATTTTCTGATAGAATTGCATTTCTTCATTTGTGTCCTTTGCTACTTTTCCATAATGTAAATCTTAAGTTACCTGAAACAAAGAAAGTTTCCAAATGTTAGGAAATGTGGAGAGGACATCTTGTAGCAAATAGTGACTAAATTAAAAGAATGACACCTGTATTTGTCTGATAAACTATTTGGATGGGGACACAATGCTTGCATCTTCTGCTTGAGGCAAAACCTTTGAAAGACCTTCCTAAAACACTGAACTAACGTTCATCAGTTTGTGGGTCTTAACAACTCCATATACATGCTACATTTCTAGTTCAATGTCACTTTCTCTTCTACAATTTGGGCAGAATAATCCCCAACATTGAGCATTCTATCACTTCAATATGGCAACTGTTAGTTAAGCACAATTGTAAATTTAATCAGGACAGCATGTCGAAGTCAAACCTTGAAAAAGTAGATGTGCAAGGCAATATGCAGAATGATGGTTTTTTGGATTTGAATATTTGGGATCTATCAGGACAGTGTGTTAAAGTCAAATTAAAATAAAATCTTAACACCTGTGCAAAACCCAAGAAAGTTGACAGGCTCACAAGGAGGACAATGCCTAGATATATTGGCACCATAATATTACTTTTTCCTATGCGACTTGAGAACTATATGTCCTCTCTCAGTTTTTTTTGGCTGTACTTTATTGGATAGCTCTCAAGTCCATCCAATGTCATTATCCTCTTCATCAAATTCACATTCTTGACCTGCAGAAAGTGACTGATTAATTTGATCTTGTAGCAATTCACCAAGATCCCATTCTTCTGCCTAAATCAACCTCCCTTGCCACAAATTCGTAGCTACCTAAAAAGGTTGGGGAGTGGACAACTGAATCATTGCAGATTTAGATTGATCAGACTGAGATTTTATTGTGGATATATTTTCTGAAGTTTTTTAAACCAAAAGAAAGAATTAGATATGCTAGGGTTATCAGACACAAGATTACCACCAGTACAAGAAGAACGCAGATGCATCCCATTCAAATTCTATTGGTCTTTATCCTCTTCAATACCATCCTTAAGTTCAGGTAATGCTTCTCGCTTCCCCAGAGAGGGAGTCATCCGTCTAGTCATAAAAGTAGAATCCCCCAATGATTGATCCTTTTGGGCTAGATTATTTATATTATCATTGACCCTGTGCAGTTTTGAAGGAGACAGGAAATGAACAGTCTCAACTCCAGAAAATTTTGAACTGGTCAGTTTACAGATAAATGACAAATATATGCTCCTTTTCCCAACTTTGGCAACATTACAGTTAGCAGCAATTTGTCCCACCTGAAACGGGTCCTCTTGTGAAATTTTGAAAGACCATATTTCGAAGTAGGGGACGGTTATGGTGTCAAGCTGTGGCATATCTTAGTGAATCAGACAGAATTGATTGCAAAATTGTGCAGAGTCGTGAAGGATGTTAAAAATGTTCAAAGTGGGACTCAGAAAAAAATTGAGAAGTTGGGAGAGTTATTTGGAGGCTTTCTTAGTGAGCTCGCCTACTTTGAAAATCCTAAACAGCTACCTTTGGAACCTAAAGTTTTAGTTACTAGAATAATACCATCAGAATCATCTCTATTCAAAGAATGCTCTACGTCTTCTATGCCTGATTTTCCAGACTGCAGGTTGTGGAAAATGGAAATTGATGTTCAAATAGGGGAAGTTGATATGATTCAATTTTTAATCTCATATCAGTAAGATACATACGCTCCTGTTTATTCACCTGGACCATCAGTTGCTATGAAGAATGAGAGCCTCTTTCCACTTTAAATATTTTCACCATAGTAATGTTGTAACTCATTGATGAGTTTAATATTTATGTCTATGGGAAAGTGGGAGTGTATAAAATTAGAAATTGCATTTCTATAATTGATAGGGAATAATAGGAATTGAGAAGTTTCAGGGAAATCATAAAATTTAATTTTGTAATGGTTTCTTTATAAAGAGGCAGTTACAGAAACTGAAGGGACTCTTGGAGAAGATCTTTAAATGTGTCATCAGAGAAGATTAGCAAGGTCCTGATTTCTGATCCCCCTTATGCTTTGACATATGAGTGATACATCAAAGGGAGGCAGTTTTATTTCAGTTCTGTGGAAGAGGGAGGGCAGTGTATTTTTCTATTTTCAAACGTAATCTTTTGTGTCAGAGGCATAGAGTCTGCGAGCTCTATTTTTCTTCAAAGAAATAAAAGACTACTCTGAATCTCTGTATTTATCTGTATTTTCTTTAGACTGTCATTGGCTTGTGTGTTCATGCAATTATTCTTTGATGTTTTCTCTGTTATGTCAGATTATGAATATGTTCATTAGCCTCGTGGACGTTAAAAAATTATCTTATCTTATTAAGTGATTTGTGAGTAATAGTGTGTCATATTTAGGAAACATTGTGGGTGCTGAGTGGATGTTTTTTGTGTCATTTGTCTCTGTTTCCATTTTATTCTGAATTCATAATTGCACTATTGTCATGGCTATGAGCAGGTGTTAGTTTGACCTTTCCCGATTTCTGGTTAAAATCATACCCCTGAAGACTTAAATTACATCAGATGAGGGAGCTGTACCTCTAAATTTCAGAGGAAAATCACTAACTCAATATTGATTTCTTCAACTGTCAGTTGCAGTTTGTCTTTACACATGGGCTAAACTGAGTCAATTTGTTCATCATTTTGAAAAGACAAATGTGCTTACTAACTTGTTAAATCAAACACTAATAGTGTTCACGTAAGTTTAATATATGCAATTAATGTGGAAATGCCGGCACATAATGCCGCTAGTATTGTGGTGTTTGTGTGCTTGGCATATCCATTCATGTTATTCTCAAAGGAATTTTGCCAGTTGTGTTTTTCCTTATGTGATGCTTAAATCTGTTACCTTAATTGCATTGGAAATTAACAATAATTATTTTTTCACATATACAAAATCATCTAGCAAGTATTAAATCAACTTATACATGGCATGCTGTTACTTAGGTTGAGGTTAAGCTCCACAAACTTGAAGACTTTTAGATCAAGACCATCACATAATTCAACACACTATCTTGATTTATATGCATCCTTTTGTCTCATTCAAGCTAGCATAACATCTGGAAAGGCTAATCTTCTTGAAAGACATTTTGAAGGCTGTCTTATTAATTTAAGGTAGCCAATTCATTCAATTTAAACATTTTCACATAGTTTTTTTGGCTAAACCTAGAAGTTCTATAGCGGACCTGTCCAAAGGTTTTGAAATACAAAATACAAAAGTATAAACAGAACTAAGAAGCAGAATGAAGAAAACATAACAAAAGAATAACAATGTCTCTCTTAACTCTCTATTAATTCCTGATGATGGATCATGGAGTGTGATCCAAAATGTGATACTGAAACTCACACACAGTCTAGTCCAGAAATAAACAGTGATCAAATTATGTATTGTGGAAATCCGATATCATTTAAAGAACAACTGCCATACCCATGCAGGTGTAGCCAAAGAGAGACATTCAAAACCAGCAATAAAAGAACAATTGCCATACCCGTGCAGGGGTAGCCAACAGAAGACATCCAAAACCAGAAAAAAAAAACACAACTGCCATTCATGCAGGAGTACCTATAGCAAGCTTGGAGATATGGAGGACATTTGTTTCAAGATGATGAAAGATTTGATGCAAGAAGCGAAGAACTTCAATGAGAATGTATGCAGGTTTAATGGAAAGGGTACAAGTAATGTTCTTGTAGCACACATTTCTCATGATTCTTCCATAGTTTCTAAAATGCAAGTTTATTATGAATGTTGGTTGTACTTATATGGCTAGGGATGAGTTGTTTGTTTCAAAAGCTTGGCAAATTAGATGATAAAGTCTAACAGTTAACAAAAAAATGATCCTGCTCTTTTCATTGGTGATAGTGGTCATGTTTTACTAGGAGATGGCATGATTATGGATGTCTACCATGTATCTGATTTGAGCATGAATCTGTTATCTGTTTATCAAATTGATCAACAAAGAAATATAGTGGAATTTTGTCTTGACAAGCTTAGGTTGAGCAATACCAGACTGGCTCCGACTAACTCTTTTTTGGTGTTGGGTCTTGTAGCATTAGCTCTCCCATTTCAGGACATGGTCAATATCTTCCTTAAGATGAATCTGTCTGGAATTTCTATTTTGCTCATTGACAATTTGTGAAGGATTTTCCAAAACTACCTGCCCAGCATGCCGCTTAGGAAGATGTTATATTGATTTGGGTTGTGGAACCAGTCCTTGATACTATTCTACTGGGCACTTGACCAATTTTGATTAAAAAAGTAAAACCATTGAATTGATGGGTGGATTTGATTAACTGAGTGGGCATTTCTTGTCCAATCAGGAATTGACTGTATTCAAGACATATATACGAATCCTTTGCACTTTGTACTCTGTAGCTGATGGCAGTTGTGATGTTACTTTCATTGGAGTCGATGAAAGTGACTCTTGTTTAAATCTTGGTCGAGACAAACTCTTTTAATGCTTGTACATATCTCTGCATCTGTCAAAGCAAAATCTATGTACACAATCTTAATAGCGGAGTATAGCTTGATGTCCGAAGGCATTATTTGTCACATGATCCACATGTTGTGGCACTCCTGTGCACTCCTCTGATTTATTACTTTTATTGAGATTTTATGCGGTTTGGTCTTACATCTTTCATCCAAATGTTCGCAAGAGAGCTTCTTTGAGGGAGCATTTAATGGAGCAAATGAATGATACATCTGACAGGAATAGGAAATGAAAGTAGAGAGTTAGGTTTTAGTGTTTAATGATCAATAGTATTGGTTTCTGATCTTAAAAAAACTAAGCCAAAACAATAATTTTTTTTCATGTCAGATGTTTAACATAGGTTACAAATAAGCAACTTTATAGGCACCTCTTCTATAAAGGAGCTGATGGAGCATTCCTCGATAATCTGAGATCATATGAAAAAAATATTAGAGGGTTGGTCTGACAATAGGGTCTGTTGTGAACTTTCTCTATGGCTGGATCTAGGAGGATTATTTGCAAAGAAAATCCAGTTGGTTACTCACTGTCATGGAACAGGTGTTTGGAATACAATTCTTCCACTCATAAATCAGGTATCTCAATTACCTACAGATATTAGGACTTTTTATGTTACATATTAGTTAACTTTTTAAAGGAATGGCAGTCCCAATATTGTCATTACCTTGAGCCATGAGATGCAGAATTGGCCATAATGCAGGGATAAGCTGAAAGCACAACTCAGTAGACTATTAGCTTTTGGTAGTTCTAGTACTATATCCAATTGACTGAGAGGGTGAAATTTCTCTACTTCTACTGCTATTTGTAGTGTTAACACAGAAAGTAGCTGTTTTTGCTTAGAGTTAAGAATGTAATTGTGTGATCTAAAAAGCTGATCCTATTTTAATGTTGGAGAGTCATTTCTCTTATTTGGGCACATTGAGTGAGTGTTAATAGGTTTGTTGAAGACTTGGGGGACTTGGAAAATCTTGGAGAGGAATAGGTTTTTGTACACAACTTTGAAATATGGAGTTTTGGCTTGCATTGGTAGTAGGTTTGCCACTTGATAGTTTGGTCACCTTGGCAAATGGTACCAGCAATAGAGTTGAACTTAGACAGTATAAATGTAGCAATAAAATTGCAAGCAAGTGTTGGTTTGTTTTTGACTTCTAGAGGTAGTGTTCTGAATATCCATTAATTGGGAAGTTAAAGCATCTACTTAGGGAGTTTGGCAATCCATTTTGGGGGTTGGCGCCCTTGCTTAGTTTTAATGAAAGAGAAATAATGTAGGTTGCTAGATTCAGCCATTGTTGGAATAGAGCTTGAGGCAGAGCAGCTTGTGGATGGATGGAGTCACTTGTTGAAGAGTTGTAAAGCTCAGATTTAGACCACCATTCATTTATATTAATTTTACTTCACTGGGTAGACTGGATTTTGGAGAGTGTTTACTCATCCAATTGGAGTTTTTCTCCTTTTTGGGTTTCTCTTGACCAAATCTTGTCTTTGTGATTCTGAAGTGTTACGCTTCTATTTCTATGTCTCCTATTGTTGTGGGTTGTATTTCTTGTTTTGTGTCCATTTGAAGAATGCGAGTAGTGAGCATTAGAACTGTGTAATCGGTGAGCCCTTTTGGAACTTTGGAGCAATTTATGGATCAGAGTGGTATCAAATTGGGTTTGGAAAATCTAGAGAGATTTTTCACTCATTTTTTTAGTGGGATTGTAGTGGATTGTCCATTACATGGTCTAGTGGCAATGGAGATTCACGAGAATTTGAACCTATAGCTGGAACTAGTACAACGAAGGATGGAGTGTGAGGGTGGTAGAGATATGGAAGAGGGTAAGGAGAGATTTGAGAAATTGGAGGCGCACTTTGCTCTGATTTCCATATGGGAAAAATGGATATGTTTGAGAGTTTGTTAATGGCCATACCTCATAAATTTGGCATTCAAACCCCAAAAGTGGAAGAGGAGGAGTCCAAGGTTACTTATGAGCATGGTGAAACCTTGAATAACAACAATTCACTTTTGTTCATAGTGGAGGCCAAAGTAGATATCCAACATTTGACAAAGAAATGTATAACTTTGGATCAATCGGTCTCTCGAATGGAGATATATTTTGGCTTAAATAAATTGAATTCTTCTCAGCAGATTTCTTTTGCTTGTTTTAAGCTATTTGGACATGCATTAACATGGTATGCAGAACATATAGCTTTCTTGCAATGGAGGAAAATGGGGAAGATTTTAAACATTTACCAAGAAACAATTTCACCCTATAGGTTATGAAGAGGATAAAGCTATTGTGGATGCAAGTGAATCTTGAAAGAAAACAGTTTAGATGGGAAGAGATGTGATGAAAAAAGATGCTAATGAAGTATGCTGGAGGATTACTTAGACTTATAGACATGTCTGTAGGGTAGTATTCATGGCAAAAACTGAAAATCTTGATGAGGCAAGTGTAGGTCCATTGTATGGAGATGGATAACAAGAAATCCAGCTCGTCCAAGGAAAAAACTGTACTAAGACTATGTTGATGTGAGTTTTGTACCACTACATAACATATAGCAATCAAATGACTTGATACAGCGTACCAAACACTCAACCCTCTCTTGAAAAGTATATAAGATACTCCAAGGTTCCTTACACCTGTGGATACTAACTCAGTTATATAAATGTGATTTGCTGGTTATCACTTCGGCGGGCTTACGTTGTTCATTTGAGGATGTCAAACTTTCGCTATGATGATGATGAGATAACTTTCTTCTTTTATATCATTTCCAACTTTGCTCATCAGACTAATTTATATCACTTCTAGCTTTGCTCTTCAAACTTTCGGACTTCAACTTCTCAACTTCAACTACTGAACTACTGATTACTTATACTATTACTCCTACTGAATGGAAAGATTGGCAAATGGACGGGGATCAAACCAAATGAAAGCTTGCCAGCAGCACTACTTCCATCAGTGCGATGATTCTAAGGGAAACTCTTAAGATTTTCACACTAACACCTATCTTCCAACCCAACTTGAAGTACAAGCGGAAAGATGAAATGCAAGTAGAACTTGGGAGCAATTGGACTAGATTACCACACAAGGCTTCCTAACAAGCCGCTAGGATGCTAGTGGCCTAGTCTATAGATCCTCATCGAACATTCGCCAATATCACCATTGCAACTAACCATTTACTTCTATTCTACCAACATGAAATGAAATCCTATTTTAATTTGAGAGATGAGAAGAACCATGCAATACACCAAAATGATCATGTATATTCACCATGCAAACCACAACAATGAATAGAGACCAATTTTGATAGTATTTTGGCAACAATTCTCCAACATAACTCCCTTTACAAATGAGAACAAATGACCTTATATAGAGGCTCAAAATTACAACGAGTGGCCAAGATTAAGAGGCAAAATCAAGGGCCAAGATTAAACCTTACAAACCCTAATTAGGGTTACAAATTTTCAACCAATTACATGAGGGCACCAACTTTGTTGGCCAATGAGAAAATTACAATAATTGGTCAACCAATGAGAACATAGGACTCTTGGCATGATTTGATTGCATGCACATGAAATTGCCACCTCATCAACCTTGTCTTATAAAGTTCATTAATCTTTGAGATGAGATGAAGCCTTGGATGCTTGAGCTTGTCCTTAGAAATTTTCTCACCACCACTTGAACTTGCTTGTACTTGATGTCTTGACCTCGAAAGGGTGAGGTCTCCATGCACTTGGGGTAATCTTGCCTTGACCTTGGTGGCTTGCCTGGATGTGAACCTTGTGCAATTTAAGAGCCTTGCTCTTAACCACAGCCTTGAAATCAAACTTGACCTCCCTCAACCTTTCAATCACTTTCCTCCTTACTTCAATACTTTGCCATTTTTAACCTTCCTATTTGGATTTGATCTGCATGCATGCATCTTTGTTTCAATAACCTTGGGTTTTGGGGCACCTGTCCTCACCATATCTCCTTGATTGTTCCACAATCCACCCATCACTGAGTTCATCAACTGCTTTCATCAATGCCTTCCTCCTTGGTTAACTCTTGACTGCCTTCAACTGTTCGAACTGCCACAACCTTGCCCTTTTGGCATAAGTACTTGCCTCAACCATAGTGGTGCAATGCATCTCCCCAAGATTAGATTTGGTTCGACTGGCAAAACATCACTAGTAGTCTTGCACCCGAATTGAAGAAGTAGGACCCCATGTAGATTTGCCCCCGATTTTGTACTATTTAAGTTGCAACTCTAAATTCATGCTAGTGATCCTAATCCAATCAATTTTCCTTAACCATTCTCAATCTCTTCAATAAAATAAAACATCCAAGGATCAAATTGTGTACCTTTAGCAGAGCCCGGAATTTGACTGAGAAGCACGATGAAGGCGCTGCACTCTGATCTGCAATCTGACTTTGTGAGTCTTGATGGCTTGATGTAACCAATTATGTCGTATCATGTCTACTGCTGGGGTAGACTGAACCTTTCCTTGCACAAATCCATACTGATTGATCTTCTTTGCCACAGGTGACTGGCTGTCTCTCAACCTCTCTCTTAATTGAATCAAGTCAAGGGTACCAATGTTGGTGTCTCCAACGTATTTCAATTTTGAGCGGAAGTTGGAATTGGGTATCATGACTTCCTTGTCTCCTATTTCAGCATTAATTCCTTTGGGTCGCTTGCTTGCATTGGCATCATTCATCCTAAACACTTATCACTCCCCGCCTTTTCTACAATGCTGGTGAAACTACACTTATCACTCCAAACTTCGCCTATAAGATGAAATACTACACTTATCACTCCCCGCCGTTACCTTAAGATGGGCTACACTTATCACTCCAATTCTCCCTCCTAAGATGAAATGCAATGATGGAATGCAAGCAAAAACTTGAGGGAAAAAAGCCAATCAAGACAATCAAGTAATCAACCTACTAACCAAACACCTAACTCTACTCTTGAAATTAATTTTCAACACTTAAACTAGCACCAATGAAATGAAAGCAATTAAAGAGAGAGGAAAAGATAGGCCACTCACCCAAGTACAAAGCTAGGAATCCTTCTTAATGCAATTGCCTTGGCTTGATTCACAAAATTTCTCTATCTCCACAAGTCTGAAAATACAGCCCCCAAATAGATCAAATCTTCCCTTCAATTGCCTCTCAAAATCTTGCAATGAGGCCTTAAGCAATTAACTCCATCTCTATCACAAATCTGAACTTTGCCCCCTTGCCAATTGAAAATCTGAGTGTGGATGCCTGAGAATTGACAAATCTGAGCCTTAATATTTGCAAATCTGAACCTCCTGCCCTTTACACCAACAAATTCTTCTCCAAAGAAGAAGAAGACAACACCAAAAAATGCACTCCTTGCAAAATTTTGCTCTTTTGCTGCTCCAAGAGCTCCTCCTTGGCTGCCAAGAGACAAGCAAGAAATGAATGAGAAAATGAAGAGACAAGCCCTCCCTTTATACTAATTTTTTGCCTCTTCAAATAGGGCTGACTTGCATTGGAGGGAAAATAAAATTAATTAAATTGCCAAACATATAACCCAAATTAAATGCATTAAATCACATAGCCTTGGGTATTTAATTTTAATTTAAAATTGGGCCAGCCCATTGCAAAAACAAAAATCTGTGCAATAGCATGTTAATTTTCCTTTTTAAAATGAAATTGGGCCACTCCAAAAAATAATCTATATAGGGCCCCTAAACATTGAAATTAACCAAGCCATGGCCCCAAAAAAAAAATTAATTTAAGGAAAGGGCAGATTTAAATTAAGAAAGCCACTTGCATTGAATTGTGCAAAATTAAGGATTTAAATTAGCCAAATCCGAAATTATCAAAGGCCCAAAAATTGAAATTTTGAAAAAAGGTCATTTAGGCCTCTAATATAGCTTTAAACCTTCCCCATTGTGGACCCAATAACTTGCCTTGAATTTCACACCTCTTAGGCCTTAAAATACATTGAATTTAACACACAAAGGAGCCCAAATTAAATTTCTAAATTACAAACACTCAGCCCAAAAATATGATTTTAATTATTTTAAAATTGCCAAATAAATGCATTTAATCACAACAACCTCACCAAAATTAATTAAAATTTGCAAGTCAATCACAATTCAAACAATTTCAAATTTTCATTTATTCATTTCTCATTTAAAATTTCAAAAATCCCACTTGGCAATTTAATTTTTTTTTTTTTGCAATCCAAAAAAAAATCATTTAGCAATTTAATTTCCATTTGGCCATTAATTTTTTATATTTTGCAATTTATTATCTCTATTTGGCAATTAAACTCAAATTTGGCAATTTAATATCAAATTTTTATGTAATTTCCACTTTTCTCCACCAACAATTTACAAGATTTTCCCAAAAATATCCAATTTCACAATTAAATTTTGAAAATCTCAAGTTATTCAATTTCATCAATTTTCAAAATTTAATCAAGTCCAAAATTTACAATTTTATCCCGCCAGATATTAAAATAAAATTTTTTCATCGAATTTCATTTGGCTTGGAGACAAAATCGACTATTTAAGAAAATCAACGTTTTGCACAAGGTGAAAACAAGCAATACCCCCCCAGGCACTTTAAAAACATCCAAGGTGTAAAATTCTCATTCCAAAACCTCTAGATCGCCCAAAATTTGCTAAGGCACCCAAACTCTCGGATCTAGGAAAAATTGCCAAGGCTTGCTCAAAAAAAAAAATTGGGGGTCCCCAAATATTTTGGGGCGATGGTGTGAAAACCTCACAACAGACTACTATAAAGAACTATGATGAAGGTAAAGAAAAATGCTATTGCAAATGTTGTGATAAGGAGGGTCATAATGGCTGGTATTGGCATAGTATGATGGTTAAGTTGTGGTGTTGGTGCTCTTGCCATCAAGGTTCAAACCCCATAAGGGGTGTTATTGTTGAAGGTTTACCTTGAGGATGAGGTCCCCGTTTTGAGAGCTCACTAGTTCATAACTCGGGGGCAAAATTGTTTACCCAAAAAAAGAAAAAAGAAAAACAAAGGGTCATAATGAAGACACCTGCTCAGAATTACACGCATGTAAAAAGTTAAAAAGGAGCCAAGGTTCACATAAGGTAAAGGAGATTGAATGTTCTTTGGATACAGATGATTGAATATTTTATACAACTATGCATGAGGCAAATATTGTGATGAAGCTCAAGATGAGGATGAGTCTGCCAAGCTTTTCCATGTGGAATTTCAGCTGACAGTTAGAAAAATTGATGCTCTTTTTGGTACTAGTTCTCAGTCAAGTTTAATTCCTCAAAATATAGTTCAAGAACTTGGGTTGGAAAGAATGAAGCACCCAAAACTATATTTCTTGGTTTGGTTGAAACAGGGAATAGAAAATTCATTCAGAACATGATGCACAAGTAGATTTGCATATTTAGTGGAATTCTAGGACGAGGTAACCATGGATGTTATACAATCAGATTTATGTGGTATTGTTCTTGGTAGCTTTTAATCTCTATGAATGGGATGCTTTTTTTATGGCAGATTGAACAAATAATGGTTTAAGAAAAATGGAGACGGGATGATGATAAAATTGTATGAGGGGAATCTAAGGTATTCAGGGTGAGTGCTGCCCAAGCAAGAGACTATAACTGCTATGGGAAAATATGCTTTATCAATGTTACGGGGAAAAAACAAGAAAGAGGAAATGCCTGAGATTAAAACAATGCATGGATTGCATTCAGGCAAAGAAAAAGGAGATGTAGACCAGCTTGTTCACCATTTTGATGAGCTTTCTAGGAGCTTAAGGGACTGCTCCCTCTGATATCTATGGTGCATGTGCATTGCCTATCAAGTGCTAAATAAAGTTATAGTAAAGGATGGGTATGCTTTGTCACACATTGATTAGCTATTAGATCAGACTTCAGCTTGACAAGTATTTTACAAAATTAGATTTTAAGGTTTGGTTTTCACTGACTCAAGGTTAAAGAAGAGGATATCTGGAAAAGAACATTCAAGACTAGGCATGGATTACTTCAATGGCTAGTGTTTCCATCTAAAGAACAAAATGCTATGCCCCCTTGTCTATGTGTGTGTCATAGTTTACCTGGATAACATTCTTGTTTTAAGCTGGACATATGAAGAGCATGTTGAGCATTGTGGAAGGCATTATTGATTTTATTGGAGACAGGCTGTAATTAAATGGTAACAAGTGCGAATTTGTTTAAAAGAGTTTAGTTTATCTTGGACATGGAGTTGGTGATGGTACGGTTAAGTTTGATTTAACATTGCAGCTTCATTAATGGTGTTACTACTCTTGAGAAGAATATTAAATGAGGGAATGTGTAGTTAGGCATTTAATGAATTAAGAAACAAATCAGTAATGCACCTATTTTAGCATTACCCAATTTGCAACTTTTTATTGAGGTGGATACAGATGCTGGCAATTGTTTTATGGAGGCTATTTGATTGCAAGGCTGAAGACTAATCTCTTATCATTCAGAACTATTTCATGGATCCATTCTTTGGATGTTTCACTTGTGACAAAATTGTATGCATTGATGCAAATGGTTAAATAGTGGAAAAATATTGGGCAATAAAACCATAGTGTATATTGATTACCAACTAAAGTATCTTCAAGTTTAAATGAAGATACAGAACATGAGGCACTGCAAATGGATGGGCTTATTGCAACAGTTTCACTTGGTCATTCAATACAAGAAAGTTGTAACTGATAAACTTGATGATAGGTCTTCCAGGCCACCTTTTGTTTCGCCTGTTTTTACTTATCTCGTCTTGAAACATTTGGGAAAGAGTTTGTGCAAAGAATTATGAGCACGGCACAGATTTTAGAGAGTTATATTAGTAGATGAAAGAAGATAGTCCAATATTTTCTAGGCAAAGAGTGATTTATATTTTAAAGATGGAATAATCTGCAAAGGTAATTTTTTGGCGATTCCAAAACAAAGAGCAGGTTAAAGTTTTTAAGAGAAACAAGTGCCTCTAGAATAGCCGGTCACTTTGGGGTAACAGAAATAGTTTTCAATTTGTAGCAGTATGCATACTGAACTGAAAGATGTAATAAAACTTGTTTGTAGTTTGTAAATTATGCAATGTAATTAAGCCCAATAAATGAAGATTAGAATTTTATCAGTCACTTCCAGTCCCAACTCGTCCATGGAATAGAATTTCAATGGATTTTTTCAGGGTTGTCCATGACATGGAAAGGGTATTAATATTTGATTGTGGTGTTTGATAGATTCAACAAAATGTTCATTTTAATTCCATGTAGAAAAATATTGACAAGGAATGATGAGCTGAATTATTTTCTTGCAAATGTATGGTTTCACTTTGGTTTGCCTCAAAGCATCATTTCAGAGGCAGGTTTTAAATTTCTTGTTAAGTTTTGGTGCATACTTTGGGAGAAATTGGACGCTAAGCTGAAGAGGATCTTGGCTTTCATCTGTAGGCAGATGGGAAAACTGAAGTGGTAAATAGGACTTTGGTTCAGTTTCTTGGTGGGTATACTCTGATCCTTTTGAAGACATGGGATGAGAACATAGTATATAGTCAACATTCCTGCAGCTGGAAGTGCATTCATCTATGAAGCTTTTGATATATAACTATGTCATGGTATAATGAGAAAGGTAAGGAGTTTAACTCAGGTAGATAGAACTGAAAAGTTCATTGAGCTTGATATCACTGCTTCAAACATAAATTCAAGGTGGGTGATCAAGTTTGGTTGTATTTAAGCAAGGCCATGATTCATAGAGCCACAAGCCAGATGAAGCCTTCAAGGTATGGAACTTTCTTGATTTAGGAACAAGTTGGTAAAAATGCCTTTCAGCTTGATTTGCCAGCATATGTGAAAGTGTATTTGATGGTTAATGTGGAAAACTTAAGATCATTTGAGCCTTCAATGTTAGATGAGGAAGAGGGATTTGTTTTACCATCCATTGGAAGAGCTTGAGCAGGATTATGTCTTAAGAGAAATGCAAACATGTAGGTCCCTGTGAAACAAACCTGTTTGGTTGAGCAGGTCGAATTCTATCTCAAGCAAAGTCATTTGGCAAAGATGATATTGGGAACAAATTTCAACATCCTCTTGGCCTCTGAGCTTTTTGGGAGCCAAAAACCTCCCTATCCGAGAGAAGTGATTCAACAATTTGATCCTATTTTACTTTCAAATCAGTTTCAAATCAATATAAGTGAGTTCAATTCAAGCATATTTGAACGTTGTAGAGTCGTATATTAATGTTGTAGAGTCATTTCAATTCAAGCATACTAAATACAATATCAATTTGACAAATGAAATTGTTGAATTGGCGAATGGAAGGTTTCTATTATATTGATAATATTATAAAGATGATTACGATGAGTAGCATGATGTCAAAACAAGTACAAAATGTCAAAATGTAGTGAAGGGAGGCCTCTAATCATCCCTCAATGCAAACTCCTCATCATTGGAACTCAATGAAGTGGGTATAAGAACATCAACTTGATTCGATGCAATTTCCCTATCAATTTCTTCTTTTGTTTTTAAATTCGAAAGCAGGGGTTTGGGGGCGACATCCCCCAGTGGGGTCAAGGGGCAACACCTCCCTCTATGGGGTCCTAGGGAACTCCCTTGGGAATGCAAAATTTTTAATGTTTTTTGCGTGCAAATCCACTTAAGACATTGTCCACCACTGGGCAACCAAAACCAAACAAAATGATATTTTTTAGCTTATTGACACTGCTGGGCGTCTTATACAGCCACTGCCAAGTTTTTAACTCAGACTTGCCGAGTTTTTGCAAAATCTTGGCTAAGTTTTTGATAAAAACTGTGAGTTTTTCTCTGAGTAAAAGCCGTAAAAACTCGCATAGCAAAAAATTTTAAAAACTAATGAGTTGATTTATTGGCGAGTTTTGCTTCTATGAGATTTAAAATGACCTTCATTCATATTGATTGTACCAGGGGGGTTATAGTGGATTTTGGAGAATGTTTAAATATCCAACTGGAATTTTTCTCCCTTTGGTCTTTTGCTAGACCAAATCTTTCAAGTGTAATGCTTCTGTTTCTATGCTTCCTATTGTTGTGGTTGTGGTTGTGGTGTTACATTTCTTGTTTTTGCATTCTCTTGAAGGATGTTTTAGTAGCTAGCATTAGAAATCTGTAATTGGTGAGCTGTTTTGGAATATTTAGAGCAGTTTATGGATCATTGTAGAAGCATAAGTTAGCAATTTTTTATATATTGCAGCTTCCTTTTTTCCATGATACATTTTACGTAGAGCTCTTTTAGAAAAATAAATTCTTGACTAAAATTTCCAACATTGTTTAGTTTTTCATTTTATTTATGTTTTCCTGATTTTGTTTGTATTTTCCTGTCTAAACAGACACGCCCACATGCAACTGTTGAAATAGAGATCTCTGAAGATATGCAATTTGTACACTTTGACTTGGACAGGTTTTTTTTTCTATTTTTGTTTTGCAGCATCTATATTATGTGTTTTTCATTTTTCCTTATACTTGGACTCTTTATTTATTAGTCTTGAAGTCTGGTGCAGATGGGTTTTCACTCAGGCGCTGACATGTGGTTGTAATCACAGTTAGACAATCATATATAAGTAGTGCCTTAGTTCTCATGTTTATTTTTTTCAATGGTTGCAGTACGCCATTTGAGCTTCGGGATGATGCATATGTACTGAAAGAAATGGGATTTTGTGAAAGCCCATCTAGCACTGGTGCACATGTTGCTGGCCATGAAGATTGCTGCAATGGAACTAGTTTTGATGAAAACAAGTCACTGGTATCCAGCTTGCAGCCTTATCAAACGCCTTCACATCCTCGGTCGCAGGGTGTTGGTGGTGCCTATTCCATGTCTTCCTCCCCTGTGAAAAAATACACCTATCCACCTGTTCCGGGTATATTAAAAGGCCGTGTTAAGCATGAACACATCTTACAATGACCCACTATGTGAATTTGTGCAGTATGTATTTTTAGTGTTAGTGCATTTTGCAGATACAATTTGAAGGCTCTCATTTGTGATTTTTGTTGTTCATGACATCACGGGTTGAAGAATGTTGTTTTATCATGGGTTTGGCCAATATCCCATCGGAAAGAGTCCTGGTATACTTTGAGCTAGAGCCTAAAAGAAAGTTGTACGTTGTTGCTATGGTCACGGTTGTCTCATATAGGGCCAAGTTCTGCAGACTTTTGTCTGCTTTTGTATGCCACATAATTTATTAAAAAATAGCGGCAAATATATACAGCATGTTTAGTGCATGGAGATACCCATGATTAACATTCTTTTGCATCTTTCTGGAGCAGCACATTTTTGTTGATGCTTATGATTTAATTTGTTTGAATCAGTTCAATCCACAATCAATGCTGTGCATTATTATATCATATTGGCATGTATTAACCTAGGTAACATAGACTAAATATTTTGGTGGTTGAAACAATCGGTGACATTAAATATAAACACCCTTTGATTTATTTGGCAGATGACTTGAAAGAATAAGCCACTTCTATTTTAGGGACTATTTTCTGTTCGGTATGTTGTTACTGAATTGAACATTTGCACAGAATTCAAGTGTTTAATATGTGTGTTGCCAAAACAGAAGTTTGAGTATTGCAGGAAGAATTATTCATTATATCACAATTTTATGGGAGATGATTCACTTATAGGTTCTGCATGAACAATGATTTTGAGGGCTTCAAACATGATAGACTGTTGAGCACAATAATGTGCGAATCTAGTTTTGATTTCTATGTGCTCTAAATACCATTTCAGAAACTATAAGAAGACAGGAGTCCTCACTGAAAAATATTCCTGCTTTCTGATTGGTTTAGAGAATGTAAGCTTCAGTATTCAAATTTAACAGATATCCTACACTTAACAGATATCTGTTGTGCAGCATCCAGGACCTTGATAATTAGTGCGCACTATTGTAGATGATCTGGGCGTAAAGGAAATTAGTTAATCATATCATCCAACAGATAGAGAATATAGGGAAGAACTTAATAGATGAGCTTACTCTAGTAATCATTATTGTGTGGTGCAACAATGACTCTGCCTGCCTTTTTATATTTTTACGCATTGCTTGTAATGTCAAGTACTGGTGGCTTTTATATTTGCATTTTAAAAATGGACACAGTATTTAGTAGCTTTTATGTTTGTATTTTAAAAATGGACAAATTATCTATTTTCATAAGTCAGATTAAAGAAACAGTTAATCACATGATGACACATAAGGCGATCACTAATACATGTCATGTTTTGGTATTTTGGGGTGTTCTTGGACAACTCAGTGAAGTTGTTTGCTGATGTGGCTCTATCATCTGTGTTCAAAACTTCAAACTCAATAACTCTAAACTCTTAACTCAAACACGGAGGGATGCTAAAAAAATTGATGTACTATTCAAGAGCTCAAGGTGGATAAAATAAAGATGTATGATTGTGTAACTTCTATTGTAGTATTTTTTTTGAATGATAATATATTACCAAAAGCAGTTCCAGAGGATACATAGAGCATCACATAGCAAGAGCTTGAGATGGATAAGATAAAGATGCATGATTATGGAATCCTCTGCACAAACAAATTTTTGTGAATTGTTAATGTATTACGAAAAGTAGTTCCAGAGGATACATAGAGCATCACATACCAAGGCAGGCACTATAGCCCAAAAAGGAGGAGACAATGTCTCAGTTCAAACCAATGTTGCAGTACAGAGAAACTTGTGACATATTTATTACATTCTAGACCGAATTATATATGATGTCAAAAAGAGAGCAAGGCCAGTAACATTGGCAGATTGTAGCATATCATAAACTGTATATCAAAAGGCACTGTCACTTTCACTTCAAGCAGCGAAATCCAGATAGATAATTTTCAAACTGCAGGCCAAAATGTTGGATTCATTCATTGTGATAGTTAAAATGCAGTGCTGAACTAATAGGGAACTGCATTGGGCTAACCAAAACTTTCCCTATATGTATCCATCTCATTCCACCATATAGGTGGAATGACAGATATCTCCTCATTGGATCTCACGCCTCCTGGCATGAACTCATCATTCCCAGGCTGACTGTCCTTAAGAGCATCTTTGAAGCCTAGGTGTAATGTCCCCCTTTTAGCTATAAAGATAATGCCAGGATTGTTACTCCAATTGCCCGCCCTTACTATTATCAATTGATAATGTTTTAAGCAAGTAATGGAAGATAAATGCATATCTCTGTGTTATGTGATATTATATGAAAATAACAGTTATCTGACATTGACCAAATCTGATATATTATTATGAAGTTCACAGTATGTTTATATGGCAACGGTGATGTCTAATAATGAATCTATACAATATGAGAAATGTATTCTATCACTGATAGTGACAGATTGATTATGCTGTTTCTGATTTACAATGAAAGTATGCAATCGACAGTAAATACCGCAGTATCTGAATATATCGATGTACAATATGCAGTACAAAGAATTATCGCTTGAAGCGATTAGTGCTGTCTGATCCACAATGAGAAGTCTACACTTTGTTGGATGCTGTATCTCATGAACAATATGGAATATGCAATCCCTTAGACATCGTCTCTGATATCTTCTTTTTCCGTGGGGCCTAATAGGCTGAAAGCTCTAAACAGAGCATATCCAAAGGATAATAAGAAAATAGGTAATACTATTTGATGCTTTAAGTGATGTTGCGGATGTCTTCAAATGCCTGCACTTGACAATGAATAGTCATGCAGATGGGATGCATCCCAATATCAATGAATGCTTCCATTACTTAATGATGCTTCTTTGGTTATGGTTATTACCTAACCGTTAGTTAATGACATAACAAATGATTTGTAAATGATTATTGGTGGACTTAGCCAATCACCATATAATCAATTCTTTATGGAGTCAGCATTATTATCAATCTCTTTTGTAATAAATCGATACCATTTTTGTGGTGAACAATGGAAATGTCTATGGATAAGTTAGAATCTTATTTGATATTGATGCTGGCTTCATAGCTAGAATCGATGTTATGATGGTTGTCCGAGTTCACAGATCATCTTTATTCAAGGAAACCAATTACTTACAAAGCCACATGGTTTCCTTGTACACACACAACTTCAATGCTTTCCATAATTGGGCAAGGACTGCCACCCCTTGCCGATCTGGTACTATCTTATGAAAAAAAATGTTTAGAGGACGGGGGACATCACAGGCTCCCCTCCTTGAAAATGCTTGCCCACAAGCATTTGATCCTCACTTCCTTCCAAGTTATGTTTGTAGTTAAAAATCACCCAACGCCCCCATCTTTTTTCATGAAAAATTCTTCTCAAGGAAAAGTAGGTGCCTTTTTATGGTGTACATGGCTGACTAATTCATAGATAATCCCTTGTATGCCCCTTCGATTTCTTGGAAAAATTTAAGAGTAGCAATAAGTGGATATACTTTAGTAGATTTTGAAAGCTTTACAATCTCATGCTTTTGGGAGATGATCGTAGGCCGGATTGGTATTTTTTGAGGCTCTGGATAAATTATTGGTGGAATTTCTGGTGAGTGTTCATGAGGTAGTCTGTGTGTGGAGTGATTGTGACCTTGCATTTTAAATTTAAAAGTTAAGGTTTGGAAATTTTGTTTGAAAATGCCAATCTCCTTCATCCATTGAATTCCCAGGATCATGCCAATCTCTCCTAGTTCCAATATATTAAAATCATGGGTGAATGTATAATTTTCAACAGTAACCATCAATTTTGGGGTGAATGTTCTACCCTCCAAGTTTATTCCTTTAGTCAATTTAACATCAAAGGTTTCTTGTTCATGAATTGGAAGCTTTTGAGATGCAACCAATGTGTTGTTTATGAAATTATGAGTTGATCCACTATCTGGTAGGATGATTATAACTTTCCCTTTTAGGTTGCCTTTTGACTCGGAACATGTTTTGATGGGATACATTCAAGGATGCTAAAGTTCTACTTTTCTTTGTACATAACGGTGGCTTAGCCTCGTCATTTGAATCATTGTTATCACTGTCGATATCATTGTCCTCTCCACTATTGGATCTAACTTCGATAAAATGGATATGTCCCTTTCCCATGTGCATCGATGTCCTGGTACCCATGGTTCTTTGCAAGTGAAGCATAATTTCCTCCTCAATTCTTGTCTTGTCTCCATGTCTAATTTGAATTTGATAGAATTCTCTTTGTTGGTAGCTATAATGGTTGTTTCCTTGGGAGTTGATATTTCTTTAAGGGGGACTTTGCTCTTGGTAGAACTTAGGTCAATGTCTCTTCCTTTCTTGATTGCTTCTTGTAAGGAGCTAGGCCTCAGCTATAATGGTTGTTTCCTTGGGAGTTGACATTTCTTTAAGGGGGACTTTGCTCTTGGTAGAACTTAGGTCAATGTCTCTTCCTTTCTTGATTGCTTCTTGTAAGGAGCTAGGCCTCAGTGCCTTGACCCATCCTTTGAGTGGATCCCTAAAGCCATCCATGAAAAGGATGATCAATTGCCTTTCATATATGTTAGTCACTATAACAAAAACTCTTTCAAATTCCATAATATATTCTTCGATTGACCCCTTTTGTTTGACTTGAGTTAGTTCTTTGAAGTGCAATTTTAGGTCCTTATTATCAAATCTTTCTATTAATCTTTCTATAAATTCTATATGGGATGTAATTGTGGAATGCCCCACAGTGGTCACTCCATGATACCACCATTCATGGGCCACTCCATCCAAATGGAGTGCTACATATTTTATGGCCTCCTCCTCTGACATGGGGTTTAATTGACAGCAAGTGTATAGTTTCTGCACCCATGCCCTTGCCGTAGTTTTTTCTAACCCATCAAAATATGGAATGCTTAGCTTGCCGGCCTTCCTTTTAAGTTCTAAATGTCCCTCGTTGTGTCCTTTAAGAGGAAGGTGTTTCATCCTTAGATCCACGTATACTTATAATGACATCTTTGTTTGAAAACTGGTGTCAATCCAATTTTTGTCTAAATTAGTCTTGTAATTTTACAAAGGTTTTGTTTGGCTTCTTCTGATAGACCATTTTGGGTAGTAAGTGTGGGAATTCCAGGCTTTAATTTGATGTAGATGCTTTTCTTTTTGGACTCCCATTTTGAGATTGTCTTTTTTGTCCATTCTTTCCCCCATTATTATTTGATATATTTATTATTGTGTTAGTTAATACGTCCAATAGTTGTGCTAGCCTATTTTGAATCTCCCTTTTCTCTGTAAAGAACTGGTCTAACTTTTTGTTCTGATCACCTTCTCACCAATTGTTTGTTTGTCTTTTAAGCTCTGTTTGGATCATCTGCAAAAGTAAGTTTTGAGTTTCTTTTCGCTCATCAACTTCATAGTATAATAGGATTGTAGGCTCTGATACCAATTGTAATGTCCCCTTTTTAGCTATAAAGTTAATGCCACGACTCTTGCTCCAATTGCCCTTCCTTACTATGTCAATTGATAGTGTTTTAAGTAATAGAAGATAAGTGAATATCTATGTGTTATCTGATATTATATGCAAATAACAGTTATCTGACAATGACCAAATTTGATATATTATTATGAAGTTCACAGCATGTTTGTAAGGAAATGGCAATGTCTGATAATGAATCTATTCGATAGATTGATTATGTACTTGTTTCCGATTTACAATGAAAGTATCCATTCAACAGTAAACGCTGCAGTATCTGAATATACTAATTTACAATATACAGTATAAAGAATTATTGCTTGAAGCGATTAGTGCTGTATCTGATCCACAATGAGAAGTTGCACTTTGCTGGATGATGTTTTTGATGAACAATATGGAATATGCGATCCCTGATGTCGTCTCTGATATCTTCTTTTTATACTTACAATTGTGCAACCAAATAGGTTGATGGCTCTAAATAGAGCATATCCAAAGGATAATAAGAAAAAGAGGTAATAATATTCAATGCTTCAAGTGATGTTCCAGATGTCTTAAAATACACGCACTTGACATTAATGAATAGTCATGCGGATGGGATGCATCTCAATATCAAGGAATGCTTCTATTGATTGATGATGCTTCTTCAGTTATGGTTATTACCTAACAGTTGGTTAATGACATAACAAATGATTTGTAAATGATTATTGGTGGTGGACTTAGCCAATCACCATATAATCAATTCTTTATGGATTCAACATTATTATCTCTCTTTTGTAATGAATCGATACCATTTTTGTGGTGATTGATGGAAATGTCTATGGATAAGTTGAATCTTATTAGATATTGATGTTGGTTTCATAGCTAGAATTGATGCTATGATGGTTGTTTGAGTTCATAGACCATTTTCATTCAAGGAAACCTTTTATTAACAAAGCCACATGGTTTCCTAATTTATTTGAATATATACAACTTCAATGCTTTTCATAATTGGGCAAGGATTGCGAACGCTTGCTGATCTGGTACTATCTTATGAAAAAAAATGTTTAGAGGATAGGGGACACCACACTAGGTCTTCCATAAAACTAGATTGGTACTTGCTATTGTACTTTTTTTGAAACTTCATTGAAGTGTTATAGAGTCTTCACTGACCTTCTTTGAATCAGGCTAATGACTAGCATATTTGATTTCCGACCTGTTGACATCAGTGTGTGTTGCATCCAATATTTGTTGGAAACTTTCTTTAGAAATTTCTAGTATGTTGGCGACCTACAATATAAAAACATAAATTATGAGTCTTTTAGAAGGCATAGTAAGCTTTCTCTTCTCCTCAAACCCATTCTTCATTCCTCTATATCCACAAAAGCCAAAGATATGTTCAATATTTTTAGGCACAGTACAGATTAGACAGTTATTGATACTGGGAGAGGATAGAGGGAGCTTCTTTAGTTGTAGGAGCCATTTGAAGCAAGTTTTATTTGGTTCCAAAACACCAAATGAAGAAAGCTTAAGGATTTTATACCAGTGGGTAGGGTTATGATTCAAACTCCAACACTATTTTAGACCAGTGAGCAAGCTTACGATTCAAATTCCAACACTTATTAAGGTGATTGGTCACATCATGTGTCCTCATCATGGAGCTATAGACCACTTCAGAATTCACTTTAGGTAACACTTTACCATCACTCCATTTAGCATTATTAACCATATCTGAATGAGAAATAAGGATATCAGGAAATCTCAAAACTTTGCAAGCTTCCCTAGCCACTGAGTATGTTGTCCAATGAGACAGGAGAAGACCATACTTAGTGCTTCAACTATTTATTATCAAGAACACGATTAAATTGTTTTATACCTTTCCTAAACGCAAATCTTAGAAGAGCAGCTTCTTGTGTTGTTGCCCCATTTCAAATGGAGACCACTAGTTTTTGCTTTTTAGGGTAGTGTGTAGGTGTCTTAGTTTTAGTCTCCGGTCTCTTGCTTGTGTAAAGGTGTCAATTTGTTGGGGGGTTTTTCATCAAATTCAAATTGTCATCAAGTCTAACATTTCATATGTCTTGACTAGGAAGGACGAAAAGGTCACCCTCACAGTGCTGCAACCAATGTTGGTTGGCGTTAGCATGGCTGGAAGGATATTTTGATGCTACAAATGTGTTTAGGTTAAAGGAGAAAAATGCAAATTTTCAGGATAATTTCAGACAACTTTCTATTTTTAGAAAATTATGTTTTTTTCTTGCATTTTTCTATTTTTAGAAAGTGTCATTTTTAGCATTGATGTGCCAATGGGAAATTTCTATAGTTAGAAATTTCTAGTTTTAAAAATTTCTATTTTTAGGAAGTGCCAGTATCGGTCTTAAGGTATTGAGGTTAGTCAAGTTAAAACGCAAAAAGATTGTTAGGATATCAAGAAAATCATCTTGAATGCTAAGTGGTAGCAAGGCAAAAGTTGGGAACAAAAAAATCCCTCTGAGGTTCAATTTTGCATGCGGTCAAAAATCAAATTACCTATGGGGGGTTACTTCAAAAGTTGGGATAAAAGTTGGAAACGAAAAATCCCTATGAGGTTCGATTCTCCAATCAAGGCCAAAAATCAAATTATCTATGAGGGGTCACTTCAAAAGTTGGGATAAAAGTTGGAAATAAAAAATTCATATGCAGATCGAATTTCCATCAATGAGGATTGAGTATCCTTATAGAAGACAATTTTCCACCAATGAATGAAATCAAAAGCTTTATGGGTTTTTTTTTTAAGAAAGGAAAACACTAAGGGAGAAAATCAAGACTTTTCTTTCACAAGTTGCACATAAGGCAATAAAACAAGTTTTTGTTGTGAAACAAGATCAAGAGTTTTTTTTTTACAAATTGCCTATGAGAAGGAAAGACTAAGAGTTTTATTTATTTATTTATTTTCTATAAGAAAAACATGGGCTAACCCCCTTAGCAAAGGATTCACAAGTCTATAAATATGAGGATTCGTAACCATGTAATTCACAAATTCAATTCTCTTCAAGGAAATATCAAATCAAAATCAAAACTTGCTTTCATGAAATGCATAAGCTAAAATTAAGATGTTAAAGATCGTAAGGTGTATGTTTGTAAATCATTGGTAAGAATATGAAATAACATCACATATTGATTCCTTTCAAAATCTTGATCAAGAATTTTAATGATGATTTCATATAAAACACTTTATTTCTAACACGAATGTTAATCTCTCCTTTGTTTGCAAGGATTAAATGAAGACGATTGGTGGAGATGAGGTTTGAGAGAAGACATCAAGATAAGAAGGATAGCTCAAGCACAATCTCAAAGAAGGGATTCAAAGTCAAGGAGGAAGGCAAATTCAAGGATCAAGCAAGGGGAAATGATAATGCTCAAGGTCATGCATTTCATGCATGAAGATGATTATTACCTCAAGATCAACAAGAAAATCTTAAGGCAAGGTAGTTTCAAAAGATTTATGAAGAGAAGGAGATTCAAGTGAAGGGTTGCATTCAACTTGAAGACAAGTACAATGATTCAAACCAACAACAACCCAAGGAGAAAATAACTTCAAGTTTCAATGAAGCCAAAAGAATTATCATCTAAAGGCTATAACCACCATGAAGGTTGAATGAACAAGGAAATCTAACGATGATAGTTTCACAAAAGTTGTTCAAGGATGGACATGTTTAGCATCAAGAGATATTGTTTGAGATGCAAAGGAAGATTCCAAGAGATGTAGGATGATTTGACATTTGCTTACTTTCAACCGATCAAACAATTTCACATCATCACCATGTCAAGATGAATCAAACTTGTCATTAGGGATAAGGATAAGGAATATATGCTTCTAGACGCAACTTTGTTGTAATCTTATGTGGCAAGGAATTATCCTATTGGCCCAAAGATAGATGCTCTATTCTAATTGATCGACATTCAATTTATGTGGGTGATAATTGTAGCAAACCCTAATTAGGGTTGCTTAGAATTATCTAGGTCGTTGATTTTGAATATATCTTGGCCATCCATTGTATTTGGGGCCTCTATATATGCCCTCCCATTTTCATTTTTAGGAGAGATTCCCAGAGAAATTATTTCCAAGATACTACTTAAGTAATAAACAAAATTCATTAAAGTTGGGTGAATAGTTGTTTGCTTTTGCAAGTTAGCATGGTTTCTTGTTTCTCACTAGAATAGATTCATTTTGCAAGTTGTTAGTAGATGAATGAAGGATTTATAGTATTGCTTATGGTGAAATTATTGAGTTTGAATACCTTTTATGATTGGATGATTTTTAATTTTAGTGTAAGGTTAGCCTAAAATTTTGAATGATAAACTTAAATTCTATTACTTTATTCATTATTTGAAATGTTGGTGAGCATGAGTGATGTGAAAATCTATTAGGTACCTTAGAAGATTGCAACCTTTGTGGAGTTGTTGAAATTGGCAAAACAAAGATAGGTTTGATTTGACCTTTGTAGTATTGGTCTCTTGAATTCATAAGATGAGTTCAGGATTAGAGTTATCTTCCTAAAACCCTCCTCTTTTGCATTTCATTTTCAAATGTTTCATAGAAGTAAGTCCAGAGAACTCAAAGAAATATTATTCAAATTAAAAGTATTAAAGTAAATTGGCAAAATTTGGAATTGAGTAAAAATCCTAAAACAATTACATAAGTCCCTCTTGGATTACCAACATACATCAAACCAATTGATTCGATCCCAAACAACAAAATTGCCTACAATTGGAACCTTGGAGTCAACTTTGTGATCACATAGTTTATCAAATTGGAGATTTTTTTCAAGAGAGGATAGAGTTCCTTTGGTATTTTATTTTGTGTTGAAAGTGCATAAAAACTGCACTAACAAAATTGACACTAGGAGGGCATGAATGTGAATGCTCGATTGTATCAACTCATTAAGAAAATGAAGAGTCATCAAGAGTAGAATTATCATGTGGAGAAGCTATTGAAAGAATCACCCTCCATTGTCATTCCACACCAACATAATTCACACTAGGGGATTGTTCAAAATTCATTTATGGAGATGTCAACAAGTATGTGCTTTCAAAAGTTGAAAATCGAAAAAAAATGAAAAAAAATATAAAAAATCCAAAAAATGGAATTGGTTTCTCAATGGATGGGCAACAATCTCATGGTTAACGTGTTCATCAAATTGATATTCCTCAATTTCAGTGGGCTTTTAATTCACAATTATATCTAGGAAGTTTGTTCAAATTTGCATCACTAGGAAAGTGAAGGATTCATGAGACAATTGAATATGATGAGTTGAATTGTTTAACATTTTTGCCAAGGGTAAAGTTGGTATTGCAAGGAAAGATATTTTGGGATATTCTCATATCGGTCCCATTTGTAGAACCTGATGATAAAGTTAGCATATTTTCAAATAATTTCAAGGAGATGATCAACAAGGGATTTGTGTTGAGAAAGATTCATGTGCATAATTTATGTTCTTCTCTTGTTGGTGTACAATACATAATATGTTATGTTCAAAATTGACTTGTCCATCATGCCAAGATATCATCAAGCAAGCCAACTGTGAATTGGGATGGTTCAAACAATCAAGTATATGCAATGAGGAGTCATCAAAGGAATGCGTTGATGAAGAAGTCAAGAGAGCAATAAAATATATTCTAAGAAAGAAAAATTGTAGGAAGTGAATATAAATATTTGGAAACATTTGAGAATGAGGAACCACAAGTTGTTGCCATAAAGGAAGATCATCAAATATTTGAATTAGAAGACTTATCCCAAGAGGGGGAAATTCTTGATTAATGTTCATCCAAAAAACAAAATGAAAATCCAGATGAAGAATTGCAAGATGTCCCTACAAAAGAATTGATTCGTAATCCCATTTCGGATGATGGAACTTCAAGCACCCTTGGTGAGTGTGTGCAAGATGTACTAAGTAATGAACAAGTTACATTAATGTATGCAAATAATGAAGAACAATTCAGGCTAGGGCTTCAATTGGATATGGTATTTGAGGAAAAACTTGGAGAAGTATTTGACGATCAACTTATCAAAGAATCCTTAGTTTTTAAAGATATGCTTACAAGGCTGCATGGTTTATGCAAGACAAAGATAGACAAGTGGAAGAGATTCCATGGACCCGAGTTGAAGATTGATCCCGTATTCTTCACTCACGAATATGATGCTAATGCAATTGGGATGATACACCATCAACTTCAAACTCATGAAGTTGAGGATGACCAACAAGAATCTCCATTCAAGGGCAAGGTTCACTAGGTTATTTCTATTACCTTTTGATTATGGAAATTTAGGAAAAAATAACTTGTGTGTGGATAAATCATGGGCCTATTGAATTGCCCCAATCATTAATTTTGCATGAAACATTTCTTGAATTCGAATGTAAGGTTGTAAATTTTTCTTAGAGTACAAGGATGAATTTGCTAGGATTCAAACAATCACCCATGCCTTGTTATTGTTGAACCTTTTGAGAAATCATGTTAGGTCATGTATATACTTAGGTCTTCTGAGTATTTTTTTCTCAAAGTGTTTTGCACATAGTTAAAGTAGGTCTGTCTTGAGTCGTTTGAATCAAGAAGTTTTAGTTGTTAGTTGTTAGTTTTCTTTGAGTTCAACTAGAGTCATTAGATTGTATTCATTTCCTTTCCTTAGTTTCATTTTCTTTGGTTTAGGTGATTATATTTTGTTTAGTTTAATTCTATGAGATCCCAATTTATGAGAAAGGTGTTGTGTTGTTTCAACATGGTAAGACACGATTTCAATTCTACGTTCAAGTTTATTTCTTGGATAACTATTCATGAAGTTCTTTAGAGTTTTAGGTTGTTCTTCTCTAGCTATATCATTTGGTTAGGATTTGTCCTCGATTTGGAAGGGAATCACCCATTGTGTCTTGACACAAAATCTTTCGATTATTATATTTTACATGTACAATTAATTTCTCTAAGTCATTGAGGTTTCTTAGGAGAAGTTGTGGCTACTGTAAAATCTTAACATCTTACTTTAGCGCTCTATAATTCTCAAGCCTATTATAAGCTTCATTGCTTATGAGCCAAAATGCAAAATATGAAAAAGAAAAGTAATATCAAAAGAAAAAGAGAAGAAGAAAAAATGAAATGGAAAAGAAATATCAATTTATTTTTTCTTTGAGAACTTGTAGATATCTCTACCGAGGCTATAGACTTTTGGTAGGTAGTAGAGAAATTTTCATTGGAATTACAACGATAACCTTATCGAGGCTATGGACGTCTGACTAGCAACAAGGCAATACCCATGATGCTTTTGATCTAAGATATCCTATGTAGCTTGTCATGATGGATTCTAAGGGTTTCAATGGTCTTGTGGGATGGAAATGAATGCATTTGCATGCACTTGGATAATCAAAGAAGTTTTTTTAATTCAAATTGTGATTTTCCTTCCCTTTTGAGTCTATTTCCTAGTTGATTGATGGATTGGATAAAATTTACTAGAGATTCTAAGTATCAAATAAATTTTAATCTTGAAATGTTTAGGAACATTATTTTCGAATTGACGCTAGTGTTGTGTTGTGAACACACATGCCCTATTAAAAATGAGCAACCCCCTCAGTTTTGCTTTTTTAGGGTAGTGTGTAGGTGTCTTAGTTTTAGTCTCTGGTCTCTTGCTTGTGCAAAGTGTCAAGTTTTGGGGATTTTTGTCAAATTCAAAGTGTCAAGTCAAAATTTCTAATGTCTTGACTAGGAAGGGAAAATATGCCACCCTTATAGTGCTACAACCAATGTTGGTTGGTTTCAACATGGTTGGAAGGATATTTTGATGCTACAAATGTGTTCAAATAGGTTAAAGGAGAAAAAAACAACTTTTAGGGATAATTTTGGAAAACTTTCTATTTTTATAAAGTTTCTTTTTTTCTTGTCATTTTCTATTTTTAGAAAGTGTCATTTTAAGAACTAATGGGTGAATTTGGGAAATTTATATTTTTAGGAAGTATTAGTATGGGTCTTAAGGTTTTGAGGTCGATCAAGTAAAAATTAAAAAGGTTGTTAGGATATCAAGAAAATAATCTAGAATGCTAAGTGGTAGCAAGCCAAAAGTTGGGAACAAAAAACTCCCTATGAGGTTTGACATTCCACTCAAGGCCAAAAACCAAATTACCTATGGGGGATCACTTCAAGAGTTGGGAGAAAAGTTGGAAATAAAAAATCTCTATGATGTTTGATTTTCTACTCAAGGCCAAAAATCAAATTACCTATGGGGGGTCACTTCAAAAGTTGTGATAAAAGTTGGAAATATAAAATCCCTATGCAGATCGAATTTCCACTAATGAGGATCAAGTATCCTTATAGAAGGCAATTTTCCACCAATGATTGAAATCAAAAGCATTATTATTCTTTAAAAACAAGAGAAATAAATGCTAAGGGAGAAAGTCAAGAGTTTTCTTTCACAAGTTGCACACAAGGCAATAAAGCAAGTTTTTATTGAGAAAGTAAATCACGATTTTTTTATTTACAAATTGCCTACGAGAAGGAAAGACTAAGAGTTTTATTGATTTTTTTACTACAAAAAAAACATGGGCCAACCTCCTTAGTAAAGGATTCAAAAGTCTATGAATATGAAGAGCCATAACCATCTAATTCATAGATTCAATTCTCTTCAAGGCAATATCAAATCAAAATTAAAACTTGCTTCCATGAAATGCATAAGTTGGAATTAAGATGTTAAGGATTGTAAGGTGTATGTTTGTAAATCATTGGTAAGAATATGAAATAACATGACATGTTGATTATTTTTTTACGAGTTTGAAATGGTTTCTCCCGCTCTCGTTCGAGATGCAAAGTGCGGAGGTCTGTAGATGCTTCTACTCCCTTGTGGTGCCTTCAGTGCAGGGTCAGACCTCAGTGGTCCCCTTTCCCAAGGCTCGAAACCGCTCTACTTGGAATGGCATCCCTCGCTGTGTTTTCTTAGTATGCAACCATATCATCGTGAAGTTGGATGAGGACACCCTATTTGAGATCGATGGGACAACTTCTATTTTTTCTAAGCATGGGTTGATTTACAGATTCAAGGGGTTCTAGCCCTCTCTGCCTGATCTTCATTCCTGGATTTCCAGACATTAGGAACCCCTAATCTCTGGTACAGTCCATATTTTCCCAATGGCTAAAGGATTTTTTGTGGCTAAATTTGATAATGCTAAGGATAGGATAGAAATTTGTGTGAAAATTTCTTTAGCTGGGAGGATGGTTTTATGTTATGGCATCCTGATTTCTCTCCGTCTTCTGAATCGTTTGATATGCAACCTATCTAGGTTAGGCTTCCTCATGTTCCCCTCCATCTTTGTATTGATTCCATTCTGGAGACTGTGGGGGATGCTATTGGGGATATGATAATGGTGGATGAGAAGTCTTCAAATTTATTCCACTCTACTTATGCTCGTATCCTGGTGGATATTGATACCTTGAAGGGCCTGCCATCAGAGATTAAACTTTATTCTCCTCAGGGAAGAAGCTGGATTCAGAAATTGGACTATGAAGGCCTCCCCTTCAGATGTAGATGATGTTTTAAGACTGGTCATGTTTCTTCTCAATGTGATGTTTAGAGATTTAAGAAGACTGCTTCGTGGTGGAAGGGTGCCTCCTCATAGCACTATATGGTGGAGAAGGTGTCTTCCCATTGGAGCTTCTCGCAAGTGGTTGAGCAGGATGTTGTTGGCCTTGATTTTGCTAGTCCTTTGGTTGATTATGTTCCTTCTCCTACCTTGTTGGCTGGAAATGCCCACCTTTCTGTTGGTCCTTTTCTTGATTATTCGATGGATGGTGTTGGGGTCCCTGCTGGCTGCTCGGTGGGTGTTGTTTTTGTTGTCCCTGTTGGGATTTCGGCTGGTGCTGGTCTTGTTGTTGTTATTCCCTTGGCTAGGAGTAATGATGGTTCTTTGCTGGGCAATTTGCAGGATGTTCCAACACCTTTGTTGGGTGCTGGTTCTTCTATCTTGGATTCACAATGTTGGAAGGATGGGGCGGCTAGAGTTGAAGACGGGTGGATTACTGTTAAAGGGAAACATTCAAAGAGATCTCCTTCCTCTTTTGACATGACCCTTCGCTCCCACAAGAAGGGATCAAAATTTTAGTACCCTTCCTTTGTTCTATTGTTTTTCATTGGTCTATCTTGTGCAATAGAATGGGGTGTTCTTAGTTTGGGGTTTGGGGTGTCTAGGCCTCTGTTTTGGCTAGACTGTTGTACCTTTGGAACCTTTAAAGTTTTATTTTAAGTTCCAGTTATGTAAAGGGTTTCGGGGTCCCTTCAAAACCTATTGTTACCTTAATCAAAAACATCACATGTTGATTCCTTTCAAGTTCTTGATCAAGAATTTTAACGATTATTTCATATAAATAGTTTATTTCTAACACGAATGTTCTCTCCTTTGCTAGCAAGGATTAAATGAAGATGATTGTTGGAGATGAGGTTCGAGAGAATACATCAAGATAAGAAGGCTAGCTCAAGGACAAGCTTGAAGAAGGGATTCAAAGTCAAGGAGGAAGGCGAATTCAAGGATCATACAAGGGGAAAGGATAATGTTCAAGATTGTGTATTTTATGAGTGATGACGATTAGTATCTCAAGATCAACAAGGAAATGTTAAGGCAAGGGCCATTTCAAAAGATTTATCAAGCAAGAGAAGGAGATTCAAGTAAAGGGTTATATTCAACATGAAGACCAAGTACAATGAACCAAAATGATGATCATCTAGAGTCCATGAGCACCATGAAGATTGAATGAACAAGGAAATCCAAGCATGATAGTTTCACAAAAGTTGTTCAAGGATGGAAATTTGGAGCATCAAGAGATATTTTCGAGGTGCAAAGGTAGATTCCAAGAGAAGTAGAATGATGTGGCATTTTATTATTTTCAACCAATCAAACAATTCCACATCATCGCCATGTCAAGATGAATCATATTTTTCATCAAGGATAAGGATTAGGAATATATGCTTCTAGAAGAAAGTTTGTTGTAACCCATGTAGCAAGGATTTTCCTATTGTCCCATACATAGTTTCTATATTCTCATTAATTAGCATTTAATTTTTATAAGTGGTAGTTGTAGCAAACCTTGATTAGGGTATTTTAGAATTATTTGGGTCTTTCATATTGAATCAATCTGATTCATCCATTGTATTTGGGCCCTCTATATAAGCCCTCCTCTTTTCATTTTGGAAGAGAGATTCCTAGAGAAATTGTTTCAAAGATATCGCTTAAGTAATAAACAAAATTCATTGAAGTTGGGTGAATATTTGTTTGCTTTTTCAAGTTAACATGGTTTCTTGTTTCTCACTAGAATAGATTTATTTTGCAAGGTGTTACCGGATGAATGATGGTTGATAGTATTGCTTATGGTGAAATTATTGAGTTCATACCTTTTATAATTGGATGATTTTCAATTGTAGTGTAAGGTTAGCTTGGATTTTTTAATCATAAACTCAAATTCTATTACTTTGTTTATTGTTTGAAATGTTGGTGAACATGAGTGATGTGAAAATATATTGGGTACCTTAGAAGATTGCACCATCTTTGTGGAGTTGTTGAAATTGGCAAAGCATAGATAGGTTTGATTTCACCTTTGTAGTATTGGTCTCTTAAATTCATAGGATTAGTTGTTAGTCCTAAGGGTCCAAGATAGATGAGAAGGGGGGGAGGGGGGGGGGGGGGGGGGGGTGGGGGTGAATTAGTAATCTAAGATATCTGATACTTTTTACCTCTTTAACACAAAGATAACATTCACTGGCTCACCAATTGATAAGCAAATGAAACTAAACCAAATAAACACAACCACCACCACCACAAATCATGCAACACATAACACAAATATTTTTCCCGTGGAAACCCAAATGGGTGAAAACCACGTGTGAGCTAAAACTCACAAATTGTGTACTCTTCTAAAAGTGTGCCCTATTAGGAGCTTAACCATGTTAGGAGTTTTACAAAGACACTGTTATGTGCCACCCAATTATGAGATTTACCTCTATCCCTGTTAGGAGATTTACTCGGTTAGGAGTAGCCTTGTTATAGGACTTCAGACACTAGCTAAAGTGTCACCCAGTTAAAAGATTTACAAATAAGATCAGTTAGGATCTACCCGGTTAAGGGATTTACATATAAAAAGCCTAGTAGGGTCTTGTGATCTAGAAATATAAACTCCTTTGCTTGATCAGATCCTCTGTAACACATTCAATCTTTCATCAGACAAATTTGGAATACCATGGCTTGATCACACCATTAAAATCATGATCTACGTACACAAATCTTCGATTTCATGATATAAATATCACCTCTCAAGCCCTAATCCTACCATCGACCTAAAATATCATCCAACACATTTAAAATCACTTTTCCAATCTTTGCACCCAAAGAGATCACGCCAAAACACACATCCCAATGTAACAACCATCTTCATCAAATAGGTCATCCAGAGGATAGACCCTTACAATTTATTTATCAAGAATAGTCAGCCATGTTTTGACCAACTCAGCCTTCCTCTTGATAAAACATCTACCTCGATCAATGTAATGTCAACACATCACCACAAATGAATTGAGACACATCAACATAACAACTGGAACACAAATAATTCATCACAACTCGATCATCGGTCGCCAATAGAATATCTAACGTCGGTAGCTCAGGAACACAATCACCTTTCACATAAATAACTTCTATAACCACAAAACATGCTTATTGGTCATCCAAATCAGCCGCAGTCAAAACCATGAGCTCAACACAACATCAACAACATAATTATATGATAGTGTTGATAACCAGCAATTGATTGAATATCTTGAGGAAAGTTTGACAATGGAATGAATATTTGAAAGACAAGTGATTGATGATCATTGAGCTACTAAAGTGTATGTAAGACAATTAAATTAGTTAATGTATTATCATTGATGTCAACTAGTTTTGACTGTACTTATCATGATGGTTACAAACATCTTAAGAATAAAAATGGTAAAGGAATGAGATATCTACATGAATATGAGATGGATAAGAAGGATATGGATATGGTATACATTGGATAAGTTATTGATGAGTCTATGAAATTATGTTAGTTATTTGATTGTATTACATGAATCTATTATGTATTTCAGATCAAGACTGAACAAGTTTATGAGGTCGGTAAATGAAGAATTTTGTATACATCGAGCAAGTGTAGTGTATACCGAGTATAGTATTAACCGAGTTAGTTATCACTGAAGCATTACGGTATTGACCGAGTGAAAGAAATAAATGGAACTTATGATTGCCGACTAAAAATGATGAGCTGGACAATTGTTTATGTTTCCGAGGTAAAAGATAATGTTTGTTATGATGATCAAACGAATGACAAAATTCTAAGATGATTGGATGAAGGAGAATGAAACGTGTTATTGACACAACTACTGAGGAAGGTTAAAGAGGCAAAATCTACGGTGAAGATTAAGAGGAAAAATCTATGGATAGAAATAAAATAGTTTGCGATGTCTACATAAGGAGACATGAGATTCATTATTGAGTCTTAATGTTGCAGGAGAATTCATGTGAAAAGATTGATTTCATGCAACATTGATCAAACTGGTTGAAGATAGACTCGTGCAAATTTGCAAACAATACTGAGCGATAGAGAAAGCAATTACCGAGCAAAACAGAGTTGGAGGAAACAAAGATATTGAATTTATTATTGATCAGAGGTATTTTTGAGCTTAGCATAGATATGAAAATCTGCAAATCAAGTTGTATTTGAATAAGATCATTATTGTATTAGTTTAACCATTGCTACAGATAAATCTCTTAACCAAGTGGGACTTAACAGTCTTTATATTTTAATATAATGACATTCAATGAATGTTGATTGTTTTCTTGTTGACCCCATAGTGAATGTTTGGTCAAGGGAGAATTATCAGTGATAAATCCTCTAACCAAGTCACACCTCACAATGTTCTTTGTAACATTTAACAGGGTTGGCTCCTAACCGAGCTCACTTCAGAAGAGTGAATAGTTTTGGGTTACCAGTCCCAGGTGGTTTTTCCCCTAATAGGGTTTCCACGTTAAAAATTTATGTTATATGTGTATGGATGTGTTGAATTGTCATTTTACTTTACACATTTCTGTAACTGGATAGATCGGTAAATGCAGTACTTAATTTACTAGTAATCGGTATATGAAGAGAAAGGCAATTGATATTTTACCAAGTTGATTAATTGATTTGAAAGTTTTGATATATACATCTGGGAGTTTTGGGAACTATAGGATACCTAGACTTAACTGATTCACCCCCCCAGTTATCTAACAAGCACCACCTAACTCACCATAGATTTGATGAACCAATCAAATCACTCATTGCTAGTCACAAACTATTCTAACAGTTGCCTTGTCACACTTCAATCAATCATAACTCACACAAGTCATACTTTTAATAGTTGTGATCATATAGTTATCATCTAGAGACATTCCCAAGTCTCACTTAAGAATCACGACCATTGGAATCACTTACAACATACTGTTCATCCTTGTCACATATTGACAACACATTAAAAATATTAGTCAATACTTGACATCAATGGCAACACAATAATTGATCATCAGAATCACCAAATCTGTACCATCACATCACTTACCATCACTACGTCAATTATGCCAACATTAGTTTAGGGTTAGAGTTATCTTCATAAAACCCTCCTCTTCTACATTTTATTTTCAAATGTTTCATAGATTTAAGTCTAGAGAACTCAAAGCAATATTATTCAAATTAAAAGTGTTGAAGGAAATTGGCAAAACCTCGTATTGAGTAAAAATCCTACAACAATCACGTAAGTCCCCCTTGGATTACCAGGATGCATCAAACCAATTATGTGTATCCCAAACAACAAAATTACCTACATTTGAACCTTAGAGTCAACTTTGTGATCACATAGTTTAGCACATTGGAGATTTTGTTCAAGAGAGGATAGATTACTTGTGGTATTTTATTATATGTTGAATGTGCTTAAAAACCACATCAACACAATCACACAACAATGCAAGGGGTTTGTCTTTGTGGTAAAGGTTTCACCATATAGATCTAGAGTAAAAACTTGTGTTGTCTTCTTTGTTATAGAAGTCACAACTTTAAACCGTATTTTAGACCAATTCCCAAGGTTTCTAGATTCTCTTAAATACATTAGAGCTAGTGGGGACCACAAAATTTACCAAATAGAGTCATCTACTTGAATGTTAGACAAATTACAAAGGTAGGTAGCATTTGAACAATGATACTAATATTCTTTATAGTTGATGTTAAAAAATTAATCTACTAGATTGCTAATGACAATAATAATTGTTCATAATTGTAACAAATTTGAAGACAACTAGTCAATAGTTGAACATTTGAACCAAATAAGTCACAACAACCTTTTCAAATTTGAGAATTACAATTTTAAGGCATGACATCTATGGATGCATAGGTGCATTTTAGGGTCTGGATAGTCATTGCTAATTTAGAATTGACTCTAAAGAAGTATTTTGCTATTTAGAATCTCACCTTTTATTTTCTTTTCTTTTTTAATATATTTTATATTTTATTTGAAATATTTCTTTTTTTTTTGTTACTCAATAATTTCTTTTTCTTTTTTATAAAAAATTTATCTTATCTAATTTATATTTTTAATCAAGAAACACTAAATATTTATTTATTATTCTAACATATTTAAATTTATAAATTTTTATAATGTCAATCTAAAGTAAAAATGACCCCAATTAAAAAAAAGTGCTTCAAAGTTTGTTTAAAAAAGTAGTTTCAATTTTTCACAAATTAAAACTTATTAGATGAAACATTAATCTATTCATATTTCAGCTCATACAAATGTTAAAACAAGATGTTACTACACACAAGAGTTATGAAGTAAAAACTCAAATAAAGAGTTACTAAAAAGAGAGACAAAAAATAAATTGATAACTTTAAACTATTAAACAAGCAATAACAAATGCCATCAAGCCTTTTTTTAATAAGGTTATGTAACTCTTTCTTATTTTTGTTTTAAAATATAATTTTTATTTGTTTATCTTTAATGTTAAATCTAAGAGTTGAAATTTTAAAAATCTAATTTGACTCTTTTTATTGACAAGATTAAATAGGTGTTGTCCTTGTCATAATAGAGTTCAAAAAATTATAATTTTAATTGTAAGTTAAAGAAGGAATAGTTGTGTCATCATACACAATGATTGGATCAATACAAAAAACAAGACATTGTTGAAAATTTTATATCTTTTAAATAGTACAATTTTCTTAAAATTCAATTGCGCTTCAAAAAATGTAAATAATGTTGATTTTCTTATAAAATTATAAATGGAAGGATTTTGAATGACCATTAGATGGTTTAGAGAGGGATCGAAATGAGCTAGCTCAAATTCTTGCTTCTCAGGAGTGAAACTCCTTGGTAGAACCAAATGTTTTGGCTTGGGGCAATGACTTGTTTGGCAAATACTCTATTTTTGTAGGGTACTTGGAGATTAATAGGTAATTGTTTGGCACTTTCGAGATGTCTTGGTGGAAATGAGAGAATAAATTCTCTTGACCCAAATGTAATTTTTTCATGTGACTGGTGGTTCAAAGTCATTGTCTTATTTGGTATAATTTGTGCAAGCAAGGGCTTTCAGGGTCCCTTGATGTGCATCTTGTGTTGTAATGGCAAGGAGTATGTTTCTCAACTTTTCTTTTAATATTCCTTTGCCAAGGAGATCTGACACTTTTTGTGGGGTGTTTGGAGTTAGACCTATTGGTATGTCTCCTTTTGTTTGAGTTTTGGGCATGTTGGGGTAAAGCCCCTTCTAAAACCACTTTTCTTTAGGTTGTGTGGACTCTTGGACCTACTTTTATTATATGACATATTTGGTTGGAGAGCAATCAAAGGATTTTCAGGAAGCTAGGATGGTTGTTCAACACTTGTGGTCGAAAATTATTCATTCTCTTCATGAGACTATCTTGGCTAAGTGTAAATTGACTAGAGGGAAATGTTATTTGCAATCATCTCAGTTTTCCTCTTCAAGGGGGTGCTCTGATGTTTGTTGGTAAGGTCAAAAGTAGTAGATACATACATCCTTTGCAAAAGATCAATCAGGAGGGTTGATAGACTCCTCATAGAATTTTAAAAATTAACACTAATGGTTCATCAAGAGGGACTCCAAGGCATGTCAACATTGGTGGAGTTGGTCGGAATAGTTCTAGCGATATTCAATTTGTTTTTTTGTTTATAAGGGCCTTCCTCCTCCTCTTGCCATTTTGTATGTTGAGTGTAGTTGTACTCTTGGTAGAAGGATTATTTGTAAGCCTCATTTTGAGGTGGTGTGAACCTACTTATTGGGCAACAAATTATTGGTGTTAGTTGGCACTTAACTTCAATTATTAGATAAATTCTTTAGTTGTGTAGGTTCTTGAAGTCTATTACTTTTAAGCACATTCCTAAGGAGTAGAATGATGTAGATCATTTGGCCAAATAGCCTTCAAATCAAATGCAAGCTTCAAGAACAGTGGATAGGGGGCAATTGCCTCATGATATGTATCATATATTATATCAATTAGTGGACACTGATAAGGCTCTGTAGTGCTCTTTTTGCTAGGCACTCTGCCCTTGTTTTAGGTATCTTTCTTGTGTTTGAATAAATTTGTACTCCTCTTTTAGTTTTATAAATTCATATCATAGCCAAATTGTGTGAAGTAAATTGTACAAGAAATTATAAAAAATGCAACAAACTAAAAGATCCATAATCTTCTAATGATCATATTTTAAACATTGCAAAATAAATCTACAACTATAATTGTCCTTGACTACATAAGACAATACATAAATAGAAGGGATTTGGCTCATCCCGACACATTGATTATTTTTTTAATGTTAACTTTACTAATTTTATCGTATATAATTCTTTCTAATGTTTATAATTTACTGTTATTTTTCTTTAATATTATTTAACTATTCATTTATATTATTGTTTAAATACAATTCCAAAAGCTTTAGTTGTCCTCCATGTTGTTGACGGAAAAAACTCCCAATAGATTGTGTATGACAACAAAGACAAAACCAAAGATGAATGCTACTCTTTGTTGAGACATCACATTGCAATCAAACATGAAAGTTGAAATTGCAGAAGAAAATTCATGTCCTTATTTTGCTATTGGGTATAGAAATATATCAAATTTGGCATACTCATTCGAGCCAGAAGCTGGTCTTAGTTGGAACTTGACATTGGAGTAGCACCTAATAGCACGGAAAGAATCTCATGCGTTTGTTTTGCTGTCAGCCATTGAGACAGTTCAGATTCAATACCACTTATGCAAGATGTACGCTGCTCTTATTTGGTACTTGTCGTTGAGGTGAGACCCAAAACTGCAGAAAGAATCCCATATGCTTCTTTTGCTGTTGGGCATCGAGATGCATTAGATTCAGTCCATGAGATGAACAAATCAGCCGAAAGTTGAATTGGATCTTCACTTTCTTCAGGAAAATTGCACTCTTTTCTGAAAGCTTTTTATTTAAAGACTTTTATTGAATCAAACAAATAAATGTAAGCAAGAAAAATGTTGTTGATAAAAGTTTATCTCCAAGGATGATAGTTTATCTGCTTATCATGCTTGTAAACAACGATGAATCTTACCAACTGATAACCCTGCATAAGGTTTTTGTAATGTCAACAATTCCAAGATAAGACATCCAAAGAACCAAATATCAACTTCCTGCACAAAGTGAAGAAAATCTCAGGTTAACAGCATGCATAACATTACAAGATAACAGAAATCATTGCAAAGTATAATATGCCTTCTCAACCAAAACAACTGGTCCCAGCAACAGCTCTTTGCACGGTAGATATATTCAGAATTATCAGTACCATCAAAGCAATTTGACACAACAAGATCAAACAATGATGGTCTCTTATAGTCATCAATGTTGTACATGTTTACAAAACACCCCTGCCCAAATAATTGCCAACCAGAAATGACTTGCTAGGCATACAGTGTGATTGTATCCAACTCCTCATCTCTTTCCCTAAAAGCACAGACTAAAATATCAAATCCATTAATTTTACAAATCATAAAGAGTCGCTGAGGGACCACAACTTACAGATTGCACACGGAGTATAGTCTAAAATGAGTGCATCAAGAAAAGAAACATAACATTTACTTATCTGTCAACCAAAATAAACTCGCGAGTGTCTAGGCAAAACGGCCTCATTCTCAAAGTTTCTCAATGGCTCAAATGATCAATCTTGACCAGCATCACAAAAGCCATCAGCCAAAATATCATTAACACCACAAAAGGACTCCTTGCTACTTTTGGGATGCCCTAGAGAATCCTTGCAGAGATCTTAGTTGCTTGTTGGGCTTAGAATTATATGCAAATGCCCTGATGGCCACGTGTTTTGAGAAGAACATCATTCTTAGCCTTGGGGCAGCCATCAACACATCAGGGAAGGATATTATTCAATGTGAACCCGTTAGATCTTCCATTGAAGAAGAGTTATTTGTCTGTATATGTGAGGAAAGGGTAAATCATTCATTAGAAGGAAAATTTGGTCATCCATCCATCTCGAGCAGCATTCTGCTCATCTATTGGTTTGTATCCCAGTAAAGCTAAATTATTTTGGGAGGTTTTTGCATGTATGACGGCCAAATCTGAAATTTATTTGCCGAGCTCTTCTTCTAAATATGTTGTGAGTGCTATTTGTTCCCATCAAGAGGTAAAATATAATAATATCCTTCCCTAATGTGTATATCAAGCTTTGCATTGTCGTTCCATCCAATTTTTACCTCTTGATTGATGGGAACAAATATAGCAGTCGCAACACATTTAGAAGAAGAGCTCAGCAAAGAAATTTCAGATTTGACTTTCATACATCAAAAAACAAGTCAAAACACTTTAACTGGGATACAAAACCATAGATGAGCAAAATGCTGGTCAAGATGGATTTAGCTTTACAGGGATACAGAATGCTACTCAAAATGAATGGATGACCAAGATTTCCTTCTAATGAATGTTTTCCCTTTTCCTTACATATAAAAGGTTCACATTGAATAATATCCTTCCCTAATGTGTTGTTTCCTTCCAAATTTTCATGGCATATCTTTAACATAAGAAACTGCAAGAATCCTCTCAAATTCCTTCATGAATAAGCTGCAATGTTTACCCACAATATAAATGACAAAAATTTGATGACAGCAATGTTTACCTGTACATGAAGTTTCCTGAGAGCCCACAGGGAAAACAACTCCAGGGGTCACAAAGATGTCAATCTATTATTTGATGAATCGACAATTGTCAGGCTTGATAAGTTAGATATACCAAGTGGCAATTCCACCAGTTTATTGCTTGCAACTTTCAAGGATTTCAACGAGACCAGGTCAGCAATACTGTTGGGTAAAATCTTCAGTTTATATAAAGATAGGTCAAGCTCTTCCAGTTTATTACAGGAGACAATTTCTGGAGGAGGAAATCTGTAAAACGTTGCAATGGGATAGGAAAAGAAGTAAAACTATGTTCTTATTAAACAAATGAAATAGGCATCTAAGTTGACACATAATAGTTATCAATTTCACTGATGTTGATACTGCTATAATTTAAAGTTCATAGTAGCAAAAATCATTCCTAGTAGTAAATTGGTAAACCCAAAGATTAAAAAAATTGATAAAAATTCATGATTTAATAAGGAAAAAATCAGGTAAGAGTTAGGTTTTGGGAAAAAAAAAAGTGCAACAAAAAAAAGGGTACAGGTAAAGTTGGATTTTCACTCACAGACTCAGCAGAATCTGCTAGTTAGGACCTGCAAGTTTGCAGAAACTCTCTAGCTTCTACAACCTTCCTAGACCAAATAAAAGACTAGCTAATTCTGCCAAAAATAAAAAACAGATAACCAATTAAAAATATTTTAAAAACATTAGAATCAATTCTTCGTATGTTACACATTTTTGTAAATTGTCAAGTTTTGGCTAGAGCTTGTTTCACATAATCCGAGTCAGGTTCAGAAGCAGGCGCATGAAGAGGATCGAGAAATCTTTCCCTTCTATACACTGGTTATGTGGTCTTTCTTTCAATAGCAGTTCAAGACTATGTGATGTAAAAACAGAATTTGGAATTGCTTTTCTCTCCTTGAAATGTTTGAAAGCCAAACATAATAATTCTCATTATATCCCACGCACCATCCAATTTGAAAATTCATTAATTGATGACACACACCTTTTGCGCTTACAGCTCATCCATCCATTAGAAACAAAATCCCTCTACATTCAGGACAGATAGCACCAAACACCCCAAATAAAGAAAAATACTCATGGTATCTTATGCATATTTTAGCATTCTTATTACAAGTTGTTCCTTCACTAATATTAGAAATAGTTATTAACTTACAAGAAATTATGATTGAAATTATTGAAGCCCAACCAAAATAACTATAGAGTGATCGATATCTGCACCTAACTCTCCTATTCTTAGGAAGAATATTTGGAAAAACTGAGGTTCAATAAGAGCCCGAGGATGCTACCTTGGCAGTCTTGTGTAATGTTAAGAAACTCAGAGATGGTGGTCATTATAATTCGGAGATTCATACCTTAGTTTCTCATCTTCATAAACAATAAAAAGATCTTCCGATGTCTGAATCCAGCTCGTATCGGGTTTTGCCAGTGTTACAAACAAAAACAGATGCTGTGGATCACAAATTATGTAAGTGGTAGGTAACTGTAGATGAGATATTGGATAATAGAAATGGGCTGAAAGTGTAAAGAGATGATGACTTTATTAACCATATTGTCAGCATTGTTGTGCCCATCTTTGCATTTACTGCCTCAAAAAAGGAAACTCCAATTAAACTTCCTTCCCAAGATGCCCTATTAAAGCAGGGAACGGGGTATTGAAATGAAAGAATGACGATGGCAACAGATGCCAAAGTCTAAGCAGGAGATTGCAATGTCAAGCAAAGTTTTAGAATAAAGTAGTGAGAGTCAACCAAAAGAATAAGAAGCACTAGTAGCAGCCAAAAGCATAGCATGCAGACATCTCCTTCCTTTGCTAATGGAACCCATTTCTTATTGTAATCAAGGCCTTAAAGAATAATGCATTCACTTGGCAACCACAGGCCTGTCTCCAGGCTTAGTCAGCATTCCATCAAAGCTTAGCTGATTATCATGCTTTGATTCGTAGCTGTATCAGACCATTAGTTGGTGTCTAAATCACATTTCTGTTTACAGAACTCAAATTAATGTAGAAATGTTATGTTAAGCCCACCAAACTCTTCTAGGTGATCAAAAGTGTCCATTAGAAGCCCCATTTATCTAGCAGAAATTAAAAAATTGCTTGAAGAAGAAAATAAATTTCATTAAGAGAATTACACGGTCTAAAAATCTCTTGGAGAACAAAATTGAAAATTACTAAAATAATTAGCAATTTCCTGCGTAGTTGATTGATTTGAAATGTCATAATAAGAAATCACTCAATTTACTTCCATTTAATTTATATTTTTGAACGCTTAACAGGAAAGTCATGTCTAAGATATCATGCACAATAGACTTCAACACTAGTCAGTTTTCGTATCACTTATGCAGGTCTTCCCTCATCAACTTAAAGGATGGCATGGGGTTTCAAATAGAGCAAAGGAATCCGATTTTGGGAACTGTGGGGAGCTGGCTATTAAAATAATATATATATAAATTTAAACAATATTTGAAACTTTAAAATGCAAAAGAATTAAAAATTATCTGAAATTGAATTAAACAAAAAATTTGAAAACTTCGACATTTAAAAACATCTACTGAAAATATAAACACGATGCTATACAGAGCATACAACTCTTCAAAAAAACTTCTCTACATTTCAAAAGGACAGAGACCATGGGTGCCTGAGTCAATGCCAGTCTGATGTAAGTTTACGCGAATAATAAATTAAGAGTTCAATATATTTGCCCAAGATCTCACACTTTAGTAATTTAAAATCAACATAATGTCTGATCAAGGTTTTCAGTCGGCATTCATATAAACCTTTGACCATCAACAATAAGATACATCAAGTTTTCTTCCCATTCAACACGTACCCAACTTTCATTAATACTTGTGCATTTTAGGAAAGAATAAGTGCACATGCTATCTTTCTTTTTCTTTTTTGGTTAACAAGATTTAAACTGATGGGCCGTTCCTAATCCCATCTTTTAAACCTGTTTAAATTTACAGTCCTAAAAAATAGGGTCTGTTAATTTTCAGAACAAAATTTGAATTAATCCTGTAGCAATTTTTACTTCCTAATATTTAAAAATAGATCCTAAATCTTCTCCATAGAACCCTACCCTAAATTATTTATTTTGTTCCAAAAACAGATCATTAAAACTCCTCCATAACCTCATCCCAAGCTTTTTTTGTTCAAAGCTAGTATACAGAGTTCTCTTCTTGTCCAGATATGAGTGCGATTTACCCAATCATCAAGGCCTGCACAATTCATTATCTTCTAGAATGCCTATATAGATAAGCTGCATGATTGTCCATTTTTTACATTAAGTACCTACTCACAGCTAAGTATTTTGCTGAGAAGCGAACAAAATTTTCAAACATAATTTACCTATTTAAAAGAATGAAAAGAGAGATTTTATAAAAGCAAGTGTAACCCATCGCTGCCTTTCGAAATTTGAAATAGGACATGCCAGAATCTCATAAAAAGGGGAAGAGGATATGAACACACTGCAGTTTTGAATTTGGGTAACTTCATAGAAAGAACACGCACAAAAAACATTCACAAAAGAAAATTACAAATCCTTAAATACTTATACTAAAATTATAAAACAAAAAGAAAATACTTAAGAAAACTAAACGTCCAAGAGATCAGTGCAGTGAGTCAAATACAAGAAACTTAAAGCTGTGTAAAACGAAAACAAAGATCCGAAAAGAGAGAGAAGAGACGACTTATGATAACTCAATGCCCAACAGGTGAGGAAAATAGGTAAAGAATAAAAAGCTGAAAAATGTGCAAAACAAAACAGGAAGCAAATCCCTTAAGCTCTGAAAGTGGAAACAGTATAACTAAGAAATATTCATAAGAAATGGAGAGGTGACAGGGTGAGAAGCATAGAAGCGATTTCAAGCGAGAAATATGTGGAGAAAGAGATGAAAGGGAGCTCCATTCATCTAAAATGGTGAATCGACATATTACCTAAATATGTCGAGGCACCATTTTAGATGAATGGAGCTCCCTCAGTGATGTGAGGCCTTTGAGCGGAGGCAAGCTCCCCAACCCCCACGACTCACATAGCCTCACCTGAATCTGCTCTTCCATTGCCTCAATTTCTCTACTCTACTCTCCAATCATTTTTGAATTTCTGAAACTAGGATTCGTCTCTTCAAAGCAACAATTTCGATAGAGAGCGCGCCGAATTTCATTACATAATTTTCGTAGAAAAGTGATTTTGGGATTTACAGTCCTTACCCAATTTATAGGGAGGCGCTCATGATCTTCCGGCACTAGATCCCCTTCAGTCGGTCTCATATGACAGAAACAACAAAACAAAAATTAGAGAGTGAATTGCGAGCATCTAGCATCAAGATTTCAACCAAAGCAATGCCGGTCGTAAGAACTAATAATGCAGATAAGTTTCCATTAGTCAGTAATGTATATCCCCCGCCTTTGCTGCCTGGATCTGGACACGAACTTAAAAAACCCAGTTGAGATTTTGACGAAGATTATGGGGACAATTTCTAGGGTTAATTTTATTGATGGTGCTAGGGCTAGTGTCAGTTGGGAAAAATCGGATAAAGGATGGATAAAATAAATTTTGATCATATTTTTAAAGGGAATCTAGGGCTATAAGGTGTTGGGTTGTGGCATGTGACATGGAAGGTAATATTGTGGTAATGGCTATAAGCAAATTCTAAAATGAACTAATAACAATGCAAAAGCGAAGGTGACACACTTTTGGTGGTTGAGCTAGCTCAAAGGATTGAGGTGGAGCGCTTGGAAGGTTATTTTCAGATCATTGTCAATGTCATCTTGAAAGGAACACTACATGCTTAGAAGATTGAAAAAATTGTGAAGATTATTTGTTAGAGGTTGAGACCATTCAAAAACTATAAAATTACACACATTCTTTGGAAAGGTAACTGAATTGCAGATACTTTGTCAAAATGGGTTGTTTCTTTCCAAAATATGGGGGTGTTTTTGAAGACTTGAGAGGGATTAATTTGTAGGGTTTGATGCTACCATCCCATTTGGAAATCCCCTGCAACTATTGGAGTTAGGAGCAGTCAAGTTTATAGGTTGTAGTTTGACACTCCTAAGACACTTATGAGCAACAGTAATCCTAATATATCAAGGAGATCTATGACATAGGAGGATGGACCATATACATCATGGAGCACTCAAATTGCTTTGTGAGACAGTGATAGGTGTTTCCAGAGGTGAGCACAAAGCATGATGATGTATGCAAGGGATGTGTGTTGGGGAAGTTTATGAAAGTAGCTTTTCCAAGGAGTGACACTAGATCCAAGGGTGTTCTTGATCTAGTACATTCAGACATATGTAGACCAATGTCAACAAAATCTCTCATAGGATATGAGTACTTCGTTACTTTTATTGATGATTTCTCCAGGAAGACCCATAAATACTTCTTGAAGACTAAGGATGAGGTCTTTAGTCGCTTCCAAGTGTTTAAAGCTCTTGTGGAGAATTCGAAAGGTATAAAGATAAAGGTTCTTCAGTCAGACAGTGGTGGGGAGTATAAAGGGAAAGAGTGCCAGGAGTTTTGTACAAAGGAAGGAATCAAGAGAGAGTGGATTGTTCCTTACAACCCGCAGTAGAATGGAGTTGTTGAGAGGAAGAATCATTCTATATCAAAGATAGCAAGGGTTATGTTGCATGACCAAGATATGCCATGTTACCTATGGGCAGAGGCATGCGGTACGATAGTTATATATAGAATAGGGTTCCACATTTAGGTAGTGGGGAAGATGACACCAGAAGAAGTGTTCATTGGGAAGAAGCCACATGTTAGTCACTTCAAGATATATGGGAGTTTGGCTTATTGTCACATTCCAAGGGATACACGTACCAAGTTAGATCAGACTACAAAGATGGAGTGCTTTGTGGGGTGTAGTGAGACCTCAAAGGCATATTAGATATTTATTCTAGGGACCAGGAGGATTATTTTCAGACGTGATGTCAAATTCCTAGAGGACAAGCCATTTAGGAGGTCTAGAGATTTCCCAACAGGTGATCACAGTGAGTAGCCGATATAAACTCCAAGGATCGTTCAACTGAATCAGGGGCAAAAATGTACAAGTACAATTACTAGCACAAGATCAAGCTTAGGTGTTGAGAGTTCATAGAATATGAAGTAACATGTGTAGAAAATCCAAGAGATGTATTAGGAAGACACAAAGGTTGATATTCATCTTCTATAGTTGGTAGCAGGAACTGTGAGGCTCGACAAACACTTAGGGATGCTTAGGAGTTTGTGGGAGCTCCACCTAGGATGAGCAATAGAGAACATAGACAACTAGCCATGGATAATGGCTATATGGCATTAATTAGTCAGTTGGTAGATAGTGATCCTTCCAGCTATTAGGAGGCCGCACAACATCAAGTGTGGCGAGATGCGATGGTTCAGGAATATACCTCAATAATGCAGAAAGATGTATGGGAGCTTGTGCCTAGACCAACAAATAGGGCTATGGTTGGATCACGTTGGATCTATAAGATCAAGCATGGTGTAGATGGTAGCATTGAGAAATACAAGGAAAGGTTTGTGGCAAAGGGGTTCTCTCAAAAGGAGGGAATAGACTATGAGGAGACATTTTCTCTAGTGGCCAAGTATACTTCTATACGAGTTGTGATCTCATTTGCAACATAAATGGGATGGAAAGTCCATCAAATGGATGTCAAGACAACATCCCTTAATGGCAAGTTGAAAGAGGAGGTATACATAGAACAACCAGAAGGCTTTGTAGCACATAGCAATGAGACCCACGTGTGCAGATTGAAGAGAGCTTTTTACAAATTCAAGCAGGCTCCTAGGGCGTGGTATGAGTGTATTGACAGTTACTTGTAGGGAATGGGCTTCGTGAAGAGTGAGGTTGATGCTAACCTCTACTACTTGGTGGTTGGAGGTGAGGTTCTCATTCTTGTTCTATATGTGCATGACTTGTTTTCAATAGGTTCATTGGGGCTCATAAAAGAGTGCAAGAGGTACCTTGCAATAGAGTTTGAGATGAATAATTTGGGACTTATGCACTACTTTCTAGGCATAGAGGTGTGGCAGACAGATGGAGACATTTTCCTTGGACAATGGAAATATTTCATCAAAATCTTGAGGAGGTTCAGGATGGAGGATTGTAGAACCATGTCTACACCTATGATCACAAATTGAAAGAAGATAGACACATTCAAGGAGAAGGATGTAGATCCCACCTTATACAGGTAGTTGATTGATTTCTCTCATTTATTTGGTCAACACCAGGCCAGATATATATTTTGTAGTTAACTCTCTTAGTCAATTCATGGTTGAGCCAAAGGGAGTGCATTGGACAACAACAAAGCATGTGTTACATTATTTGTGTTGTACAATTGAGTATGGGATTAGATATGCTTGAAGTGAAGGAATCAAATTGATAGGCTATACTAATGCAGATTGGGAAGGTAGTATAGTAGACAAGAAAAGCATTGCAGAGTGTTGCTTCAGTTTAATGGGATCAAGAGTTGTCTCTTGGTATAGCAGGAAGTAGAAGTTTGTGGCTCTAAGTTTTGTAGAAGAAGAATATATAGCAGCCAACATTGAGAGGTGTGAAGTTTTATGTCTTCGAAAGTTGTTAGTAGTCTTGTTTGGTTAGAGGGTTGAGACTATGGTGATACACTACGAAAATCAGAGTTGCATTAGATTATCTAAGAATCCCATGTTTCATGATAGCTCTAAGCATATAGACATCAAGTATCACTTCATTAGGGATTGTGTACAATGAAGGATTGTTTAGCTACAATATATACCTGCAGATCAACAAGTAGCAGAAATTTTGACAAAGGCATTGAGAAATGCAAAATTCATCTTCTTTAGAACTAAGTTGGGTGTTGTGCATAAAACCTTCCCTGCTAATAGGGAGTGTTAGTTTGTGTAGCTCAGACAAGTGTCTCCATGTCTAGGAAAAGTGGTTGTTTTTTCTCTAGTGACTTCCAGAAAATGGAAACTTCTAGAAATTGGAAACTTCTAGAATCAGAAACTTCCAAAAATTGAAAACTTCCAGAAGTCGGAAACTTCCAGAAAATGGAAACTTCTAGATTTTGGAAACTTCCGAAAAATGGAAACTTCTAGAAATTGGAAACTTCTAGAAGTCGAAAACTTCTAGAAAATGGAAACTTCTAGAAATTGGAAACTTCTAGAAAATATAAACTTCTAGAAATTGGAAACTTCCAGAAAATGGAAACTTCTAGAAATTAGAAACTTCTAGAATCAAAAACTTCCAAAAATTGGAAACTTCTGAAAGTCAGAAACTTCTAGAAAGTTCTTGACGAAGTCAAGATAATATTTGCGATTAAGATTAGATTGTCGAGGGATTATAAGATGAGATTGATGTGCATTTGGAGAAGTAATATTCTAAGATATATTTGTAGTGATAGAAAATAGATTTGCAGTATTGGCAAGGGTGCAGAGATAGCATTGAAGGTAGCAATAGTGGAATTTTAGTAGTAGAAATTGAGGGAAGAATTTTTGGAGAGGAAAACATTGTTGGATCTTTGCTACTAAGAGGCAAGGAGTTTATGTAACTCTTGATTTGTTGAAGTGTAAGCAAAATTCCTCATATGATGAATTAGTTTTCCCTTAGGGGTTTTCCTAGGGATAATTCGTCCAAAAATGTTTTGTTTATTATTTTGCATATTTTCTTCCTGTTCATATGATTTTATTTGTGAAATTGCGGTTGTGTTATTTATAATATATGCTGTGAATTAATTTTCAGCAGTCAAATAATCGGTTTAGATAGAGGTTTAATAATTAGTGACTACAATAGATTTTTCTCATAAGAGAGCTATTACATTGGATACGTGTGCCCCTATTTGCTAGGGTATGTTACTTATAATTATTTGAGCCTCTTTACAAAATCGAAATAAGATTGGTGTGTATAAATGCATTATAGTTTATATATATATATATATGATTACTAATATAATATGATAGTTGTTCCTCTTCTCATCATCTTCCCTTTTTACCTCTATTTCTTCATCTCCCCCTTCTTCTCCTCGCATCTCCCCTCTTTATATATTTATATCTATCTCTCGCATTGCCTCTATCTTTCCCAAGTTATATCTATATTTGTATCTATCCTTCTATCTTTATTTCTTCCTATTTCTATTGCTATCCCTCCCCCTCTCTCCCTATCACTCCTAGTCACATGCACCAACTTTTACCACCGCAAATAACCAACCATTCTCAAATTATCTAACCAAAAATATGTGTGTCCCTCTTTCCACCTCTCTCTATATATTATTCCTTATATATTTATCTTTATATCACTCTACTTCTCTCTCTCTCTCTCTCTCTCTCTCTCTCTCTCCTCTCTCTCTCTCTCTCTCTCTCTCTCTCTCTCTCTCTCTCTCTCTCCTTACCCCTCCCTCCATCTATCTATCTCTTTCTCCCCATTGCCCTCATTTATTGTACAAATGTATACAAAAAAGACCATTTTTTCTGATTGAACTTCCTTAGCTTTCCCTCTCTCCCTATTGCAATGTTAAACTAAGTGTATTGCTAATAGACGTTGATTATCTTCTGAACTCAAATGTTTTATTCCAATCATATGTTCAGATATGTGTATGTGGATGGATAATTAACTTGAAACTGCCACTTCTCTATTGAAACCTTTGTTGCATAAAAATATCATTTTCTATATGACTTATCAATTGACCACTCATATTTAGAGCCTATGTAAATTGACTTCTTTAGACTAAGTCTCTCTCTCTCTCTCTCTCTCTCTCTCTCTCTCTCTCTCTCTCTCTCTCTCTCTCTCTCTCTCTATCCATATATATGTATATGTAGATGTATATGTACATACACACACACACACACACATTCTTATTCACTTATAAAGATATAAATAAGAATATATATACCATACTAATAAAGAGGAGAAAAATTTAAAAATATGCTAGAATAGGTGCACTAGTCAAATGCTCCTTGAGGTTCTGAAAATCCTCTTCACACTTCTTTGTCCAAACATACTTCTTCCCTTTCCTTTGAAGAGAAGTAATATAATATACAACTCTAGAGAAGTTCTGAACAAACCTACAATAATGAAACTATGAACCTCAGACACATTGGTGAGGGTTGGCTAGTTTACCATAGCCCGAATCTTTGAGAAATATATTGAAAAATACTCTCATGTAATCATATGTCCCAAGTACTGAACCTTTGATTGAAAGAAGTCAAACTTTGTCGCATTGGCATACAACTGATTGTCTCGAAGACATTGCAAAACCATTCGTAGATGTTCCTCATGCTCTTTTGTGGATTTAGAATATATCAATATGTCATCCAAGAAGACAAGAAAAAAATGGTAAAGGTAAGAACAAAATACTCCATTCATCAGGGACATGAAAATTGATGTAGCATTTGTCAAACCAAAAGGAACTAATGTGAACTCATAATGTCCATAGCAAGTGCAGAATGCAATCTTGTGAATATCTGCATCCTGAATATGTAACAGATGATATCATAATTTGAGATCAATATTTGAGAATACCTTGGCCCCCTTTATCTGGTCAAATAGATCATCAATCCTTGGCAAAGGATACATATTCTTGATCATAACCTTTTTCAACTATCTATAGTTGATGTACAAGCATAAAGATCCATTTTTCTTCTTAACAAAGAGTACAAGTACTCCTCATGGGGAAACACTTGGCCGAATTCTACTCTTTTCCAAAAGATCCTCTAATTGGATCTTAAGCTCACTCAACTCCTATGTGGTCATCCAGTAAGGAGCTCTAGATATAGGTTGTACTCTTGGAACAAGATCGATACAAAAATCTATGTCATGCTTTGGTGGCATACCCGAAATCTCACTAAGAAAGACATCAACAAATTCTTGAGGAATAGGATGATCAAGCCTTAGTATCAACTTCATCAAGCTCATTCATAGTCACAAAAAATACTTGAGAACCCTTTTTCATGCTCCACTTGAATTTTATAGTGGAAATCATACGAAGAGATATAGGACGTTGAACTCCCACAATCTCAATATCCTTGACAACATCATCCTTGCATTTGATAATCTTTTATCTACAATCAATGTTGGCTCCATGAGAACCTAACCAATCCATTCCAAGGATGATATCATATGATCCCAAAGGAATCATGCGAAGATCAATCGAGGTAGTGAATGTAACCAAGTTTAACTCACATTTATGCAGTAGAGAGTCTATTGGTACCCTTGCCCCAAAGGCTAACTCTACTTGCCAACCTATGTCCTGCTTTACTGCCACAAGCCCACATCGATGTACTATAAAAGGAGATATAAAAAAATATGTAGCTCTTGAATCAAACAAGATAGAAAGAGAAATACCAAATAACACCTGATGTTTCTATTATCGTGCCCTAGTGCTCTGCCTGACGATAATTCACTGCTGCAAATACCCTATGAAATATGCCAATAGTAGGTTCAGAAGCTGCAAGCCTCTATCCTAAAAACTATGATGCACATTGAGGACAATTCATTGCAAATATGTCCAAACTAACCACAAGAGAAGCAACCATTACTTCTACCAAAACCTCTCCTAGAGGAGGGTGCACTAGACTGTTAATAGTTGTCTTTACTAGCAACTGAATGTGTGCTTTGTGTAGGTTGACTAGGTTGGTTGAGCTGAAAGTTATGGAAGCTCTTCAAATGAGAACCACCGCACAGAGCTAGAGGAAAGGACCTCTTCTACTGCTGATTTTGAGTATCCTTGAAAAATTTAGAAGGTTTCTTGAAGTTCCCAGCCCTTTGGGACTGATTACCTCTAAACCCCGAAGAAGTAGGTCCCCTAGTCTGAACACCCATATGATCACCATGCCATAAGGCTAGATTCATCTCCATTAGTGTGACCTTAATGACCACCTCCTTGAGGATCTTAGGTTCAAAAACCTTGACTCCCCCAAATGATACCACCATTGAGCCCTCTAATGAAGTGTTGCACCATTAGTGGTGACTTATCACTAAATCTTGCATATGATTTGAGCTCAAAAAATTGATGCTCATACTCTTGAACGTTAATGGTAACTGTCGCAGATTGTGAAACTCATATGTGCACTGGTGCTGCCACTGGTTAGACAAGAAGCACTCACAAAATTTCTTGAGAAATAATTCCCAAGATGTAGTCTCCATGGTAAGCCCAAGCTTCTATTCCTCTATCTTCCACCAAGTAGCTGCAAAAATTTTGAGGTGCATAGTGGCACACCTCGCCTTTACGTTGGTATCAAATTGTTGCATAGAAAAAAAACAATCCAACGTAATAAGCCACGTCTCTATCTCAAAACCAGTGCTAAGACCATTGAAGGGAGGTGGTCATGATCTAAGGAGGTCTCTCATTTGATTGGCCTTGGTGGCCCCCTAATCACTTGTAATGTCCCTCCTCCTCATGTTCTTGGATCTATGTCTGGCCTCCTCTCCAGTATGATGAGGCCCATCCCTTTGTTCCCTATTTGCCTCGAGAAGGTGATCCAGAATGGTCTAAAGTAAATGTCTAGTATGAGGTTCTGACTCAACCTCCTGCTCTCCACCACATTCCTCCCCATTTTCCTCATGCATACTCTCAACTCTGTCACCCACAAAAGGGCTATGATGCCTGCTCCTGCATCCTCTACCATGGCTTGCACTACAACCTCCAGCAATAGATCTAGTCATCTTCCTACAACATGCCATGAAGAGGGATGATATCTCAAAATGAAGTCATACAAATAAAGACATGATATAAAGTCATAAAAAAATAGTCTGAAATATAAGAGTGTTATATTTCTAAGTTTATTTCAAGTTTTCAACTACTAGACATCTAATGGGTGTATGTGATTCCCAGATTTCACAGTGTAGAAACTTGGGCTCTGATACCAAACGTAACACCCTGCTAGGGAACCTAGGAGAATATAACCCATAACATGATACTAAGTTTACAAAATAAATTTTTCCCTAATAGTTTACAATCAACAAGAACATTAATGCCTCTGCCAATAATCTAATGGTTGTGGATGATGACAGGCCGCTGTGTTCGAAGGTTTGGTATAAATTTTTAATCCCTGAGATTAACATCTTTTTTTGGCTTTTAGCCCAGAATAAACCTTTGACTTTAGATAACCTTTCAAAAAAGGGCTTCTATCTGCCTAATAGATGTTACTTTTGTATGGAGGAAGCTAAGTCGTGTGATCATATTATGTTGCATTGCTCTTATACTTGTATGGTCTGGGAGATAATTTATAGAAAATGGAACCTTTGCTAGTTTTTTCCCCTTTTATGGAAGGACTCTATAACTCAATGGAGTTGTTCATACTCGAATAAGATGGCTAAAGAATTATGGAATTTTTTCCTCCCTCATTTTAGTTGGCGCATTTGGAAGGAGAGCAATAACATAGTGTTCTAGGAGAAATATGCTAAAGCTAAATTGGTTGGTAATCAAATTTGCAGAGGGCTGGAGGAAAACTTCAATATTATTGCCAACAACAATCCTACAATGATATCATCCTAGGTGGATATTGAGAAAATTAGAAATTGGCAATTCAACAAGACTTCTCCTAAAATCCCTCATCCTAGAGATGACGCCCAGTGGTCTTCCCCTCCCCATGGATGTTTTAAAGCCTCCTTTGACGGGGCTGCCAAGGGAAACCCGAACATTGCTGGTGGTGGAGGCATCATTAGAGACTGGGTTGGCAACTGTGTTGGGGCTATTGCCTTTCCCTTGGGAGTTAAATCTAATCACAGAGCTGAAGCAATGGTGGCTCTCAACACAATTATGCTAGTTGATGATTTGGGTTGTAAGAACTTGTGGTTGGAGGGAGACTCTCTCAACATCATCAATAATATTAAAGGTCTAAGTAAACCCTCGTGGACAATGGAGCATATAATTGACAAAATAAAAGTTATTGCTCTTCAATTTAAAAAATTCCACTTAACCCATGACTATCGCTAAACCAATATGGTTACAAATGGACTTACTAATATTGGGGTTACAAATGACGTCACCCGCAAGTGGCTTGGGATGAACAATATTAAAGATGATATTAATAAGTTCATTTATTATGATAAGATTAACCAAAAGGAGGGAATCATTCGAAGTAATGATGATTTTGAGTAATATGAAGTAGATTTTATGTACTGATGATATGAATTGGCAAGCATAGTGCAATATCATTAAGACTCATCCTTTCACACATGCTTTATGGGTATTCAAGACAACTCTTGCGCTGAAGGTGTATAATTTTGTGCTTTGTGTGCTCTATTTGAGAAAGTCTACTCTCAAACTAATGATGCACAAATCTAGAAACTATTTTCTGGAGGCTAATTGCATGAAGGAAGAAATGGGAGGGGATCTGAAGAGAGAAGAACCAACAGAATGTAAATGGGCTCAGGGAAAAAAAGTCTGGAAGAAAATTAAGAAGGGAAAGGTTGACTAGTATCTTCAACGCTTGCATGGTAACGATAAAGACATCACTATGGAGTTTGCCTTTGGCTGGGACAATGGTGTGGTGCACTTTGCGGGTAAGTCTTTTCCTTTGACTCTAGACCTGATTGTAGATATTATGGCTCTCCCACTTTATGGCATGAATTACTTGAAAGATAAGGAAAATTGGTAATAAGGCATACGAGGATTTTCCTAAAACTATTGAAGAGAGGGCAATGCTTGTTAAGGGTAACGTTAATTACATCATTATCAACAATATTAAGCTCATTTGGGCATAGGTCTTGAGGGTTATTATGGAATACTTCACTTTAGACAGAAGATTCTCTAGGGGTTATAATTTTCATTTTGTTCTTGTGAACCATTTGCGTCATAAAAGTAGGATTTATTTCCCTTACCTCCTGCTGAGTTCTTTGAACCAGAGTATCATGGATAATAGAATCAAGTCCAGTTCTCCTATCCTTCATGAAGGGTTGATTTTTCTTATTGCTGAGTACGCTAGAGACAAGATTTCAAAGCTCCTGCCTAAGCAGATTGGTAAACAGAAGCACAAGAGTGCTGAGACCACTTTAGGGAAGAAAGTTAGCTCGTCTCCTAACAAGAAAAGAAAGGCTATTCCCAGAAAGAAAGAGGAGCCCCTCTCTATTTTTGATGAGGTGGAGGGTATGAAGTCTAATGATGATGAGGAGGACAACACTTCTAAGGAGAAAATTCTAAAAAAAGAGGAGCCCAAAAACAAGGTGATTCTTGAGAAGGATATTACTCTTATGGCTGAAAATGATGAGGAGGACAAGAATCTCCTAGTTTTTTTCCCTCCTTCTCTGGATGGTACTAGTGATATTAGCCCCGAGGCTCCCAAAGATGTGGCTGGAAAGGAAACAGTGTTAGATTCCCAGTAGGAGATCTGAGGACACCATAAATGTGCTAGAACAACACCGGATTAAAGACAATAATGCCTAGGAGGGGAGTGGTGAAGATAAAGAGAAAGGAAATGTGGAAGACGAGAATATCGACAGGGAAACT
>BSBK01000179.1:487500-665000 GCA_027943335.1 Chamaecyparis obtusa | reverse complement strand
CAGTCTGTGTATAATGTTGAAACTGATGTTTGAAATTGAAATTGATATGAAACAGAAACTGATTGAAAGATTCGAAGATATGAGGATAATAGGTCCTGAATGACCAAAGCTAATGTTAACTATAACAGCAAATGAACCGATGATTGCGAAGAAGTGTCAAAACACCTAATTCTTAACCTTATGATTGCGAAGAAGTGAGTGACCAATTCCAAACCCAATTGTTGATAAGAATCACATTGGTATCACATCTGAACCCTTCAGTTATGAAGAACCAAGAAAATAACAGTATGAACTGATGGTTACAAAAAACTGATACAATTTGCAAGATTAAGAGAATACTAGATTGATATGGATCTCAATGAATCTGATATGCCCCAAGCGATGAGGTCTTTTGATGAATCAACAACTAGATGTGGTTATTGTCTTGATTACTGAGGAAAGATATGATTTCAGATTTAGATTACAGACTTTGAATGATGTGCAATACCATGCCTCCTTCGGGATAAAAATTGAAATCTGACAAGAAAAGTCAGCATTGAATAGTTCAGAAGCATGTTAATTGATTTGAGAAGTGGTTAAACATGTTCAAGAACACATTCTACATCATTTGGAGGTCCAGAGACCAAGTTTGACTAGGTTAACCATGAGTTGACCATAGTTGACCAAGTTGAAATTTTGATAGTTTGATGTAAGATAATCAGTTAAGTTGAATACTGGATTTCTATGATGATGGAAGGTCGATGATGCAAGTAGTGAATAATATAAATGATCTCAGATTTTGATTTTGATCCCGAAAAAGGATTCTACTTGCTGTTTCATTGGAGGAACCTTCGTGTGAGATTCAAATCTTGTTAGATTTGAAGATGCGATTTGAAGAATTGTTCTAAAGTTTGTTTAGCCATTTGTGAGATCATGCAAACATGCAAAATGCAAAGAGATATGCAATATGAAATGCAACCTAAGACCTAGGACCTAGTCACTGATCATGTGTCGGTCATTCTCATCATTGAATTTTTAGGTAACCGAATAAATCAATACAATGCCCACTAGTTATGAAACCATAGACATATGAATATCGATTTGTATGCGTAGGAATCAATACAACACCGATTGATTAGGAAACCATGGATATATGAATATTGATTTTGTTTTCAGAATGTCGGATTAGATATAAGCATCAAAGCATAAATGCCAAGATGACTTGAATATCATGTTCATTTTGATATAGCAATTTGTATAAGCATCAAAACATAAATGTCATGATGACTTGAATACACCTTGCATTACAAACACATCAAGCAGTCAAGAGATCATTCTAAATCCAATGTGAATTACCCGTAGTGACCCTTTATCGTTCACATCCTTAGGTAAGATTGCGTTTCACAATAGGAGAAAGAACTCACTCAAAAAGATAATAGTTAGATCAAACTTCCTTGAATTTTTTGGGTATCAATGGTCGAGGTACGCATGGCCATCCAATTCAAGATAGAGGCTCTTACAGTCAGACACCATTTCAATCCAGAATTTCCAAAGTTGTTAGATTTTCACATACAAGAAAAAGACAAAGAAAAGATTATGCCCCCAGTCATCACTCTCTAAATCCTATAAAGGACATCATCGAAGAGCTCAAAAGGACATAATATGCAAAAATCTCAATGCGAATCAGTAAGCATACAAGGAGATAAAAGCATGCAAAAAGCATAGATTGTTTTCAGTTTGTGTTGATGTTTGATTGCGTTGTTGTAGATGCAAAATCCTTTCTGAAGACAAGACGGACCGACTGAATCAAATGAAGCTTCAAAGGACCTTGACTGGATATGACACGTCTAATATATACTGGACGCCATAGGATATGACATTGATTGCCCCCAAGTTTTAACATTGATAGGATATAGACGCTTGAGCTGATTGGTGTACAGATCGACTTATTGAAAATAGGAATGCGAAAACAAACTGAGAGATATGAACAAACTAAAGCAAGACTGAAAGCTAGGAAAGACCAATATTGTGCTGATAGATGGAGTGTTTTGAAACAAGTGGCTCTCGTTTGCCAGGTTTTCACCATCTTGGCAGAGATTCTATTTTTGCTACCAAGGCGCCTGTTTCTAGGTTTTCACCAAGGCACTTTTTCTTTTTCTCATTTTTTTGTATTTTTCAATTTTTTCAATTTTTTTGTACTTTTGATATTTTTTTACTTTTTTTGTGAATCATCAAGGCACCTATTGCTAGGTTTTCACCAAGATGTTCATTTTTTCTGGACTTTTTAAGATTTTTAAGATTTTTTTTCTAGGACATTTTACCATAGACTGAATGCCTTAGGCATAGAATTTCTTCAGATGGAGAACGTTGATTGGTTCTCAGAGCTGTTCTCCTTCAGTCATTGAGAGTTGATAGGCACCAGAGCCAAAAGTAGTTGTGGTTACAAAGGGACCCAACCAGTTGGGTTCAAACTTCCCTTTGCGTTCTCGATGTGATTGATTTTTAGGATTCTCTCTCAAGACTAGATCACCAACCTGAAATTTTCTATGTCTGACCTTCTTGTTGTAGCCTCTAGACATTCTCTTTTGATATACTCTGAGATGATCATACGCTACTTGTTTGTGCTCATCTAGTAGTTCAAGTTCTTGCAACCTAAACACTCTGTAGTCATCATCAGTTACTAGACCATGCATTCTGATTCTTAGTGATGGGATTTCAACCTCAATAGGTAGTACCGCTTCAGACCCATAAACTAAAGCAAAAGGTGTAGCCCCATTAAGCATTTTGATACTTGTTCTATAGGCCCAGAGAGCTGGATTAATCATGAGATGCCAGTCTCTTCCTGTTTTATTAATTGTACGGTGCAAGATTTCAATAGATTCTGTTAAAAGCCTCTGCTTGTCCATTCCCTTGAGGATAGTAGATAGATGACCAATGTTGTGTAATCTTGAATTTGTCACATAGATCATCTAAGTCTTTATTCTTGAATTGTCCACCATTATCTGTGATTATGGAATGAGGTATCCCATATTTGCATATGATATAGTTCAATATGAACAAAGATATTTTTTTTCCAGCTGCTTGTGTCAAAGGGACTGCTTCTACCCATTTTGTAAAATAATCTGTAGCTATGATTATATGGGTATGTCCATTAGAAGAATGAGGATGTATAGCCCCTATAAGATCAAAGACCCATTGATGAAAAGGCCATTGTGTAGTAAAGGGAATTAGATCTCTCCCTGGAGCATGAATTAAGTTGCCATGCACTTGACACTTTTGACAATTCTTAGCAAACTTGATAGACTCTTTCTCCATTTCAGGCCAATAGTACCCATCCCTAATAAGTTTTCGAGCTAGTGTTAAACCGTTCGAGTGTGACCCACAAATACCATCATGGATTTCCTCTAACACATGTTGAGACTCTTCTCATTCTAAACATCTAAGTAGCGTACCATCTAGACCTCGTTTGTACAGATCATGACCAATGATGACATATCGGGATGCATTACAGATAAGGTATCTCTTTTCATGGCGGTTGAAGGTATCAGGAATGATTTGGTCTTGGAGATAGGAGAATAGGTTTTTGTAACTGGATGAATCATGACCAACAATAGTGTAGATCATGCAGGTTTCAGGGGAATCATATGCAGGATAAGATAGTGCTTCCACCAGGAACTCATAGCGTAGCTCATGTTCAAGCTGCTATAATAAAGTAGATAGTGTGGCCATTGCATCGTCAACCTTATTCTCTATTCTAGGAATTTGCTCAAATGTGATAGATATGAAATACTTCTTTAGATCATCTACCATTCTTTTGTAAGGAATGAGTTTTTCATCTTTAGTTTGGTACACATCATTGACTTGATGAATAACAAGTTGTGAGTCTCCATGAATGTGTAATTCTGTTACTCGCCACTCAATTGCTAGTTTCATGCAATTAAGAAGGGCTTCATATTCTGCAATATTGTTTGTGCAAGGGAACTTTAATCTGAATGCTTTTGGGATTGAGTATCCTTGAGGAGTTATAAATAATATGCTTGCTCCTGATCCATTCTGTGTATAGGAGCCATCAAAGAATAACTGTCATTCGCTAGAAGAACGAGTCATGATAGAGGAATCTAGAAATTCCATTTGCATTGGTGTATCATCAATCATAGGTGCATCTGCTAATTGATCAGCAATAACCTATCCTTTGATAGCTTTTCATTCCACATATTCAATGTCAAATTCACTTAAGAGCATGACCCATTTAGCTAATCTACCCATGAGGGCAGCTTTGCTTAGTAGGTACTTGAGTGGATCAATCTTAGCTACCAAATGTGTGGTATGAGCTAACATGTAATGTCTCAGTTTCTGTGATGCAAAGATCATAGCTAGACAAGATTTCTCAATCATTGAATAGTTCTTCTCATATGCAACCAATGTTCTACTGATATAGTATATATCTCTTTACTTTTTGCTCTCATCATGTTGTGTAACAATGCCCCCAGTGATGTATCTATAGCGGAGACATATAGGATCAAAGGCTTCCCTGGAATGGGAGGCATCAAGATAGGAGGATTTGATAGATACTTCTTGATATGATTACAGTTATTCTCACATTCTTCATTCCATGCAAAGGTCACACCTTTATGTGATGTTTTTGTAAAAGGTTGTGATATATCTGCTAGCTGTGATATGAATCTTCTGATAGATTGAACTCTTCCTTGCAATGTCCTCATTTGACTAATATTATTTGGAGCTTGCATCTCCATGATAGCCTTTACTTTAGCCAGATCAACTTCAATGCCCTTCTTTGAAACTATGTATCCTAAGAGTTTTCTAGAAGTGACACCAAAAGCACACTTCTTAGGATTTAGTCTAAGACTAAATTTTTCCATTCTGTCCAGTACCTTGCTCAAGTCATTTAGATGTTCAGCTCTAATCATAGATTTTTCTAAAGTATCATCAACATAATCTTGCATAGTCCTATGCATCATGTCATGAAAAATAGATGTCATGGCTCTTTGATATGTAGCACCAACATTTTTAAGCCCAAATGGCATGACATTCCAACTGAAGGTGCCCCATGCACATGTAAAAGCAGTTTTCTCTTGATCTTCTGGAGCAATTTTTATTTGATTATATCCAAAAAAACCATCCATTAAAGAATACATCTCAAAGCCCGCAGTCATGTCCACTATCATATCAATGTTAGGTAGTGGAAAATCATCCTTAGGGCACGCTCGATTTACATCTCTAAAGTCTGTGCACACTCTGATGGATTTATCTGGTTTTGAAATAGGTACAATATTAGAGATCCACTTTGCATAATCAATAACTTGGATGAATTCGGCTTTTAGGAGCTTCTCTAATTCAGATTTTACCAAGAGTGCAACATGAGGATGCATCTTTCTCAATTTTTGCTTGACAGGTTTGACATTTGGATCTATAGATAAATGATGCATTATAAGATTAGGATCCAACCTTGGCATATTTGAATATTTCCATGCAAAGTTGATCTTCTTTTCTGTTAGGAATGTATTTTCTTCTCTTCTTCTGATAAAGATTGCGCTACATGGATCAACTGTGGTTCTTCTGCTGTTCCCAAGTTGATGGATTGAGTGGGCTCAATTAGAACTGGAGATCTGTCATGTAAATGACTCGAAAGGACATCAAATATCTCATCCTGAGGCACCTCAAAGAGGTTTTCACCTTTGGATACATCTTTTATTTTTACTTTTGTAGGTTTTGAGACTGCCACAAAGTGGTTTTCACCCTCAAAACTCTTTTTCTTTTTATTCTTATTCTTATTTTTCTGACTAAGATACTTGATGTTTGACTTCGTCATGCTAATGCTTGGTTCATTGATGGAAGTCCTCATAGGATCAACTGCATTGAGGCAACAAGCAAGGGCATAGTCATTCGGGAAGGTATAAATATCATGACTCGGATTTGTGGAGGTTTGATCAAGAAGTTTAGGATGTTGGATAGTCAAAATGGGGAAAGATTGGGAGATAGTGTTTACAGATATGGATCTGTCATCATTGGTCCTAACCCAACGCTCGAGTTCAAAGGTGATATTACAACTTAAGACATTCAATTCATGAATAGGCTCAATGTCATTGTGGGAGTCCACTTCAGCCATCAGTGGATCAGACTTGATAAGTTCATCATTTCACTCTAGACTTACGTTGGGTTTAGGTGCATATTGGTGAATAACATCAACATATTTCTCTATAATAAGCTCATCTTCTTCTGGAATGGCTCCCCATTCATAGTCATTAGATTCTTCATCTATGCCTCTAGGAAATCTAAGAACATGAGTAAAGTCAGGATGAATACCCCAAGAAGGGTTACCCTCATATTCTGATTTGAATTCATACTCATGAGAATCTGTCTCAGAATAACTACCACCTTCCTCTTTGTCTATTTGAGTGTCTTCAAGATTAGTTGGTTTTTGTGTTGCAACTATCTCTTGCTCTATAGTAGGTTCTTGTGTTTCTACCACATTGATTATTTTTATTGGATCATTTTTAGTTTCAAGGAGATCTTTGATTTCTTTAGGCAAACACTCATAAGGGATAAGTTCTGAGCTATCTGAATCACTATCTGATGGTTTAGTTTCTTCCTTCTTAAGAAGAGGTTCACCTGGTGCGATCTACTCTATGACATGAGAACAATTACCTTTGAGGTGGAAGGGTTTCTTTTTAAAGCCTAAGCCAACAGTATCTTTGTTTTCCCTACCAGTATGTGAAATAGGTGTTATAAGACCTTTTCCTCTGACTCCTAGAGGTCCTTTACCTGAATATCCCATCTTAGCTATCAGTTTATCTCCTGGACCATATGCCTTAGAAGGGATTTTGGATACTGTAGAATCACTAGTTGGGACAGCTTGAGATTCAGGTTCATCTTTGTAAAGCCATGCAAGCACAGCTTCATCTTCTTCAAATTCTTGCTTGGAGACTTGTTCTGCTACAAAAATTTTTTTATATGCCTCAAGAGGTTCTTTAGAGTCTGGTTTGGACTGTTTTAAAGATTGTCCATAAGACTTAGGTGAGACAGGTAGAGATGTCAAAGATAAGACTGGCTCTATAGTATATTCTCCCATACCATTTTCTTTGATATTGACCTCTTTTTCAATGTCTTCCATTTTAGATGTGGATGCTTCTTTTGTTGGCTTAATGGAAGATTCTTTGTTATTAGGCACAAGTTTATCTACACTTTCTTTCAATGTATTACAAGTGGTGGATATGTTTGCTGGAATAGTGACCTTTAATCCTTCATAAGGAAATTTCAAACATTGGTGGAATGTAGAAGGAATAGCCTTCATCTCATGTATCCATGGTCTTCCTAGAAGAATGTTGTAAGCCAAAGGTAGATCAAGAACTTGACATATAGTATCTCTGATAATCGGACCTGCTCTGATAGGTAAGACAATGGTGCCTTTAGAAGATCTTTCTTGTTCATCATAGACTTTTATAGTTATTTTCTTTCTAGGATCAATAGCCAATTCTGAAAATCCCAATTGTGTGACCAAGCTGTAAGAACAAATGTTTAGGCCAGCGCCCCCATCTATCAACACACGTTTGACTCTACGGTTCTGGATCAAGACTTCTATATGCAAGGGCTGGTTATGCAGGTGACTTAAGGAGTTGTCATCTTCCTCTGAAAAGGATATATACTGTGGAGATGTAAGATGTCCAACCATAGTCTGGAACCTATCTAAATCAAGGTCATCAGGAACATTGGATCTAAGCAAAGCTTTGTCTAAAATAGCTCTATGAGCTGGAGATATCCGAAGCAACTCAAACATGGAGATTTTTGCATTAGTGTGTTGGAGTTGTTAACAATGCTATAAGATGTGGGCCTCGTATCTTTAGGATTGGAAGATTTAGAAGTAGCCTTCTGTTTGGAAGCGGAGGAAAGATTGAAGGGCATCTTAGGGACATTTGATGAATTTGGGATTTGTCCATTCAAATGTGCCTAAGCTTGTGATCGAGTAACTGTGTTAGCTGAAGTATGATCTCTATCTCTTCGCACAATTGTGATGACATTGCAATGCTCAGAGAGACAAGGTCCAACCATATTGATAACAACATTATTTCCAGGGTAAGCATAATTGACCTTTGCCCCCATATTAGGCTGAGAAGATGAAACTTCTTGACCATGTTTTGGAAATGGTTCTATGAATGTTGTATGATCATTATTGCTCTTGTGATTGTCGATTGTGATATCTCTCTTATCAATCAGATCTTGAATAGTATGTTTCAAGTGTAAGCAGTTATTAGTTTTGTGACCTTTACCCCGATGGAAATCACAAAATTAATTCTCCCTCCACCATTTTGGTTTAGGATTAGGATCAAATTGTCAGATCTTAGGCAAAGAGATGATGTTATTAGCCAGCAGAGTTCTCATAGTTGATTCTAAAGATTCTCCAAGAGGAGTGAACTTTCATTTATTATCAGCGGACCAAGATTTGTATTCTGGCTTCTTTTGAGATGATTCAGACACCTTTTTCTCTGAGGATTTGATGGCTTGGGTGCCAATAGTTAGATTGAAAGCTGGTGCCTTTGATGGGGAATGGAGAGTATCAACAACACCATCTATGACAATGCCTTTATTCTTGTTCCAGTTTTTGTTCTTGTCTTTAGAACTGGATCCTGATTTGTCCTTATCTTTTTGAAGTGTGATGTCTCCTTTTTTCACAAGTACCTTTTCAATTTTGATCGCATTGTCTACCATCTTATCAAAAGATGTATGATCTTGCATTTGTAAAGGGTAGTTGATCTCTGGGATAAGATTATTGATGAAGATTTCTAGCTTCTTAGTTTATGGAATAGGCCTAGCATATAGAGAAAATTTCTTCCTCCATCTCTTGAGAAATGTCAGGAATGGTTCTCTTGGATATTGTTTGAGATTACAAATATCAATCATGGTGATTGGATGTTGAATGTTGTAGGAGTATTGTTGATATAACAATTTGATCAACTCCTCAAAAGTTTTGATAGTAGAAGGCAATCTAGAGAACCAATGAATGGCTGCTCCTCCTAGAGATCAAGGAAAGAGATGCATCAGATAGGTTGGTTCATGCATGAACTCCATAGATTGTGTACAAAATTCTCTGACATGATCTTGATGATTAGAGTGTCCATCATACTTATCATATTTTGGCATCTCCACTCTTTTCGGGAATGGTGGCATGTACAAGTCTTTGTCAAATGGAAAAGGACATAGGGCCTCCATGAAGAACTCCTTGGGTTCCTTTTCTTTGTCAAGGTTATTAAGTTTGACTTGCATGGTATGCATCTGTTTCATCATAGCTGTGAGTGGAGTTTCTTCTTCATGTATAATGATATCTTCAACATTAAATTTGGGAGGAAGTTTAGCTCCTTGATGAGCTAATTGTAAAAAGTATGCCTCTCTGTCCTCTTTCAAGAAATGCTTCATCATTCTTTTGAAGTTATCATCATTTTGATATTGAGCAATTTCTTCAGGTGTGGGTTCCTGATCTGCACCATGTTTTGATTGAGCTCTTTGAGAGCCAAAGTTTGTCCCTACTTGAGACATGGTAGGAGTTCTCCCTGGGATAGATTGAGGAGGAGTTTGTTGATTACCTCTGTGAGTTGATGAAGGAGGAATGTAACCAGTTTTTAATCGAAAGTTGCCAAGACCGTCGTCTTCATAAAGACCAAAATTATAGAGTTGCTCAAGAGTTGGACCCTTGACAACGGTTATAGGTAAGGTATGGGATGCTTCTCCAGATTTCTTGTGAGAGGAAGCTCTAGTTTCCACCATTAACCTTGGGTGAAACAAAAGAATATGATGAAGACAACTGAAGAAGGATCTGATTCAAGAAGATCAAATGATGCAACCTTGTCAAGGTTTGATTGATTGAAGCTTAGATTAGACGTAAATGAAGGAGACTGTGCCCTGGATGTATGGGTAGATTTCCAAAAGATAGCAGACACGAGTTCGCAACACTTAGCCATTGTGATGATTGATTGAAGATTGATAGTTATGACAAGGTTTTGACACAAGATGAAAAAGACTCAAATCGATTAAATAGAAGGCTAAATCGGATTCCAAAGGCCACTTTAGAAAAATGATTGGGTTCTCATTATTTGCTGCTCTATTCCTGACACAGTGATTCTTTTGACAGATTCTAGAAATAGGTTGGAATAGCTGGGTCTCTGATAGTTCTGACAACTTTCTGGCAATTTTTCAAAATTTCTCAAACGACTTTCTACAGGCTTGTACGATAGTGGGTATAGCATGAAATGACAATTGAAAAACTCATACGACTATTGCAAAACTTGCACGATAGTTGATAGCAGGGTTTTTGACTTTTTGGAATTGATTGGCAGCAAAACTTGTACAATAGTATACCTGATACCATACGACAATCTGGGGGTTCTGAAATGACAATAGCCAAAATTCGTATGACTTTCTGACTTTACAAAATGACTGTTGACTCTAGAAAGGTGTTTGACATCAGATTTTGCAATTTTTGAGGTTTTCAGTTTCAGATTGTTCACAAAATTATTTGTCCAGATTTGAAGGTTATATCGGATTGATTCGTTCTTAGTAACCAGATAGATAAACAAGCACACAAAATAGCAAGCAAGTGATTTCAAGCACGTTTGAAAATAATGAACAGGGGACAAAGCAACCCTATGCATGAACAATCAAGTGACTGAATTATGCTAATCCCTAGGAGTGCTAACAATTTATGTTCCAAAAAGTTTTGCAATAATGCACATATTCCTAGAAAATGAAAATTTGGCCTCACTAGGGTTTTTAGTAATGGTTCGACTCTACAAATTTTGTGATCTCAAGAGGGCGAACTCCAATCTAGGCGCACTGAGGTTTTGACACAGTCCGAGAACTTAATCTTCAGGATCTGCTAGGGAGATCTGATAGCCCAACAAGAGACCACACCTGTGGAGATTTCTTCCATAAGGACATTTATATAGCGGTTGTCACTACCACGGTGAAAATAACTATTATCGCTTGACACTAATACATTTGGGGGCATTTTGCGACGGCTATGTGTCATAATTGCGACGGCTATGTGTCGCAATAGCAACACTCATAGACGTCGCTATTTTTTAGTCACAATTTGTGACGTCTATGGGTAGCCGTCGCAATTGCGACACATATCCCGTCGCAATGTGACTAAGATTTGTTAGCGGCATGGGCGTCGCCCCCCCGTCGCATGGTTTCGGAGGGCCGTCGCAATCGCGACGGGCGCCTGCATCGCATTACGACGGGTTCCCGTCGCAATTGCGACGCCCGTGGGTGGATTAAAAAAAAATAAATTTATTTAATACATTGCTAATGAACCACATTAATGCTTTTTTATTTCAACAAATGAGGACAGCCATTGTAAAGACAACATGATAATGTACACTCACTGTAAGGACAGTCACAAATGAGGACATCTCACAGTGATTGTCCCTAGTGTAATTGCCACTTGAATGTATTGCTATTCAGCCACATTAATGCTTTTCTTCTTCAACAAATGAGGATAGTCACTGTAAAGACAACATGATAATGTACACTCACAGTGAGTGTACATTATCATGTTGTCTTTACAGTGACTATCCTCATTTGTTGAAGAAGAAAAGCATTAATGTGGCTGAATAGCAATACATTCAAGTGGCAATTACACTAGGGACAATCACTGTGAGATGTCCTCATTTGTGACTGTCCTTACAGTGAGTGTACATTATCATGTTGTCTTTACAGTGTCAATATATGCATTATTACTTAAACTGAAGAGTACTCTAAATAATATGTCATTGTGGAGTTTTGATTGCTTCCAATTTGATATACGCTTGTTCTACTTATGTATCCAGCATCATGTAAGAAAAGTTGATGCTTTTAAAATAGATTCATTTAGCCATGAAATGCCTGTGCATGTTACATACAAGATTCCAAGGCCCAAAACTGATTACTCATTATAATTCATGTACAGAATGATAATCAACCACAACGAGGCATGCGTAGGTGCTGCTTAGATTTTGAGGCATCAGAAGCTCGTAGAAGAAACTTGACCAATGGCTCATGGAATGCAACAAACTTATTGCCTAAAACAGGAGCATTGGTAACCACAGATGATGGTTTTGAAAAGAACACTTCACCATCAATGTCACGTGAGGGAACTGCAATTTCTGATGGCAAGCAACTTGTAGTATATAAGAGAGATGCAGGTACAGATGCTGGGAATACATTGGTAATGAACCACATTAATGCTTTTTTCCTTCAACAAATGAGGACAGTCACTATAAAGACAACATGATAATGTACACTCACTGTAAGGATAGTCACAAATGAGGACATCTCACAGTGACTGTCCCTTGTGTAATTGCCACTTGAATGTATTTCTATTCAGCCACATTAATGCTTTTCTTCTTCAACAAATGAGGATAGTCACTCTAAAGACAACATGATAATGTACACGGGCTGTAAGTGTACATTATCATTTTGTCTTTACAGTGACTGTCCTCCTTCAAGTGGCAATTACACAAGGGACAGTCACTGTAAAGGCAACATGATAATGTAGAGAAACGTTGTCATTTGTATTTTCAACAGTGCCGAGAGAGATTCCCTCCGCGAAATCACAGCTACAATTTTTGAGTACGTTGGGTTTATTTTTCTTTGTCATTATTATGTAATCTGGTATTCAGCTGTTACAGAGCTAAAATACCCAGAAATGAGGACATATCTGTGTTGAATTTATTGTTAGCGGCTTTGGTTATTTAGAAGTTTAATTTTATTTGTTCATCTTTCAAGCACAAACGTTTTGTGGACCGTAACATCTTCATTATTTCGGGTATGCAATGAAACAGCCGTAACTTGCAACTACCTTCACGGTACTTGTGTACATTATCATGTTGTCTTTACAGTGACTGTCCTCATTCAAGTGGCAATTACACAAGGGATAGTCACTGTGAGATGTCCTCATTTGTGACAAGGACAGTCACACATGAGGACATCTCACAGTGACTGTCCCTTGTGTAATTGCCACTTGAATGTATTGCTATTCAACCACATTTATGGGCCCGTTTGGACCACAGCACACAGTAGCATCTATAGAGAAGAATATCCCAGGTGTAACAAGTTGTAAGAATATACCAACAGTTCTAAGAAGTTCCCTAGCACATAGTAGCATCTACAGAGAAGAATATACAACATGAGGGCAGCCACTGTAAAGACAACATGATAATGTACACTCATTGTATGTGTACATTATCATGTTGTCTTTACAGTGACTGTCCTCATTCAAGTGGAAATTACACAAGGGACAGTCACTGTGAGATGTCCTCATTTGTGACAAGGACAGTCACACATGAGGACATCTCACAGTGACTGTCCCTTGTGTAATTTCCACTTGAATGTATTGCTATTCAACCACATTTATGGGCCCGTTTGGACCGTGGCACATAGTAGCATCTACAGAGAAGAATATCCCAGGTGTAACAAGTTGTAAGAATATACCAACAGTTCTAAGAAGTTCCCTAGCACATAGTAGCATCTACAGAGAAGAATATGGGTCAACGAGGTTGACTTCAAAGCCATGCAATCTAATGGTAATAGTAATATCATAATTTGACATACTATTAGAAATACTTCCTAAATAGACTATTCAATCTTATAAGAGATGGATTCATGAGAACTATTATTATGAAATATGAGTCAATGACTTTAATTAAAAAAATTACACAATCTAATTCTTGTAAAAATATCAAAATTTGACACATTGAAAAGACCTTCCAAAAGTATCATTAATTGATTAATATGAATCACTACTCATGAAATATAATTTTATAAACCTAATCTAAAAACTACACAATAAAAATCTTAATAGCAATATTGTAAGAAACTATTCCCAAAAGCAAGCCTAACAAAATTTGATGAAAATAATTTTTGTTTCACTCAACTTTGACATTCACAACTTCCTCTTTTATTATAATAAGAAAAAAAATGTCTTTTTAGATATACCTCATGAACCATACTCGAATAATCTATCATTTTTCTTCTCAAAAACATATTTGCAGAGCCTGCTTCTTTTACTTGTTTGTACTTTTATCTCTCTGATGGAAAGGGTTCCTTCAGGACACATTTTTCCAAGTTCACTGCTTGAGATATTTGAGGAGGGTTCCCCTGCTTGAGTATCCATCCAACCCATATTCGAGTAGTTCTACAATTGCACAGTCTAAATTAATAATACTGACAATTGAATGACGAATGATGATACATAGAATTGATATAAACTAATCCTAAAAACACTAAAACATTATTAATATATTTATATTTCATAAATAAAATTGATATAAAAGATCTGGAAAGATACATTAAAAAATAGAAAAATAGTAATTTATAATAGAAGGAAACTTAAATTGCTATTTAAAAAAAAAACAAGAGTCTTAAATCTTATCATTTTGTTTCATTATCATCCATAAGTACACACCTCTAGCATAATAATTATATTTTACCACCCATAAAATGAAAAAAAGATTTTCACAAGAGAAATTGAAGCTAGATTATAAAAATGAACCATCTTATTCGAAACTGGAACTGTTATCATACCCAAAAGGACTACAAAATTTCACCTTATCATACCCAGATTGTTGCTTTGCCTGGCGGAGGGAAATTTGATCAGTAAAATTGACACAGAGTATGTTGTCTCCATTGTCATGCTGGATAACAAAACACCAACTTTAATGGGCATGTACTGTCCCTTGTGTAATTGCCACTTGAATGCATTGCTATTTGATGCAGGGGCATCCCTAATGCAAGCCAAAGACACCATGATTGAAGGAAGTTGCCATGAAGCCAAGGAGTCAAATCCTATCAATTGGAACATAAGATTTTCACCTTGGAGCTTTGAAGGATTGACTGGTGAAAGGTCCTTTTGATTGACAAATCAGAGTCTTTTTGAATGACAAATCAGAGTCTTTTTGAATGACAATAAATTAGAATAGGAGTTTTAGATGTTTTCTTGGTTTGTAATAAATATTAAGGATTGATTTTATCTCCTTATAAACATCCACTTGTTGGACACAAGACCCCTTGGTGACTTATAAACCTTGGGCATCTTTTGAGTCCTTGGATGAAATGAGCATCGTAAGTGTTTATTAGGTGTCTTTTAGATGTTGTTAAGAAGTTTGAAGGTCCAAAATAACTTTAATAAGGTTCCTAAAGTTTCACAACACATTTTTAACCTTCTCGGCAAAGTTGTTTGCAAAGTTGTAATGCAACTTTAAAAGTTGCTTAGCAAAGTTGACATTTGTTGGATAAACTATTCTAACCACCTAGATGGTTGAACCAACATTTGGAGAGCCTATTTTAGGCTTCAAATGGTCGAAGACAGACAAAGAACCAGTATTGTAATCATTTTGCTTTCATAAAAAATAAAAATAACCCTGTTTTAGTGCATTTCTGGTGAAAAATGAACTCTGTACGGCTGTACGGATGGTGGTTGGATGATAAAATTTGCCTGGAAGTTGTAATAGTGACATCTGATGCTTTGGAAGTTGGTTTGATTGATTCTCTTTGTTTTATATCTAAGTTATTTCAAATTTTCTGTGCATTGTTTACAAACCCTCATTTTCAGGGTTTGACTGATGTAAAGACCTTAACTCACATTTCAACCATTGGAATTCCTTCTTCCTTGGTGGAATGAGAGTTAAGGATGTATATTTGTATATTCTAAAAGCCCTGACTACTTTGCATCACTATTGAACCACATTAATGCTTTTTTCCTTCAACAAATGAGGACAGTCACTGTAAAGACAACATGATAATGTACACTCACTGTAAGGATAGTCACAAATGAGGAAATCTCAGAGTGATTATCCCTTGTGTAATTGCCGCTTGAATACATTTCTATTGAACCACATTAATGCTTTTTTCCTTCAAGTGGCAATTACACAAGGGACAGTCACTGTGAGATGTCCTCATTTGTGACAAGGACAGTCACACATGAGGACATCTCACAGTGACTGTCCCTTGTGTAATTGCCACTTGAATGTATTGCTATTCAACCACATTTATGGGCCTGTTTGGACCACGGCACACAATAGCATCTACAGAGAAGAATATCCCAGGTGTAACAAGTTGTAAGAATATACCAACAGTTCTAAGAAGTTCCCTAGCACATAGTAGCATCTATAGAGAAGAATATACAACATGAGGGCAGCCACTGTAAAGACAACATGATAATGTACACTCATTGTATGTGTACATTATCATGTTGTCTTTACAGTGACTGTCCTCATTCAAGTGGCAATTACAGAAGGGACAGTCATTGTGAGATGTCCTCATTTGTGACAAGGATAGTCACACATGAGGACATCTCACAGTGATCGATTGTCCCTTGTGTAATTGCCACTTGAATGTATTGCTATTGAACCACATTAATGCTTTTCTTCTTCAACAAATGAGGACAGTCACTCTAAAGACAACTTGATAATGTACACTCACTGTAAGGACAGTCACAAATGAGGACATCTCACAGTGACTGTCCCTTGTGTGATTGCCACTTGAATGTATTGCTATTCAGCCACATTAATGCTTTTCTTCTTCAACAAATGAGGATAGTCACTCTAAAGACAACATGATAATGTACACTCACTGTAAGTGTACATTATCATGTTGTCTTTACAGTGACTGTCCTCCTTCAAGTGGCAATTACACAAGGGACAGTCACTGTAAAGGCAACATGATAATGTAGAGAAACGTTGTCATTTGTATTTTCAACAGTGCCGAGAGAGATTCCCTCCGCGAAATCACAGCTACAATTTCTGAGTACGTTGGGTTTATTTTTCTTTTGTCATTATTATGTAATCTGGTATTCAGCTGTTACAGAGCTAAAATACCCAGAAATGAGGACATATCTGTGTTGAATTTATTGTTAGCGGCTTTGGTTATTTAGAAGTTTAATTTTATTTGTTCATCTTTCAAGCACAAACGTTTTGTGGACCGTAACATCTTCATTGTTTCGGGTATGCAATGAAACAGCCGTAACTTGCAACTACCTTCACGGTACTTGTGTACATTATCATGTTGTCTTTACAGTGACTGTCCTCATTCAAGTGGCAATTACACAATGGGACAGTCACTGTGAGATGTCCTCATTTGTGACAAGGACAGTCACACATGAGGACATCTCACAGTGACTGTCCCTTGTGTAATTGCCACTTGAATGTATTGCTATTCAACCACATTTATGGGCCCGTTTGGACCACAGCACACAGTAGCATCTACAGAGAAGAATATCCCAGGTGTAACAAGTTGTAAGAATATACCAACAGTTCTAAGAAGTTCCCTAGCACATAGTAGCATCTATAGAGAACAATATACAACATGAGGGCAGCCACTGTAAAGACAACATGATAATGTACACTCATTGTATGTGTACATTATCATGTTGTCTTTACAGTGACTGTCCTCATTCAAGTGGAAATTACACAAGGGACAGTCACTGTGAGATGTCCTCATTTGTGACAAGGACAGTCACACATGAGGACATCTCACAGTGACTGTCCCTTGTGTAATTGCCACTTGAATGTATTGCTATTCAACCACATTTATGGGCCTGTTTGGACCCCGGCACACAATAGCATCTACATAGAAGAATATCCCAGGTGTAACAAGTTGTAAGAATATACCAACAGTTCTAAGAAGTTCCCTAGCACATAGTAGCATCTACAGAGAAGAATATACAACATGAGGGCAGCCACTGTAAAGACAACATGATAATGTCCACTCATTGTATGTGTACATTATCATGTTATCTTTACAGAGACTGTCCTCATTCAAGTGGCAATTACAGAAGGGACAGTCATTGTGAGATGTCCTCATTTGTGACAAGGATAGTCACACATGAGGACATCTCACAGTGATCGATTGTCCCTTGTGTAATTGCCACTTGAATGTATTGCTATTGAACCACATTAATGCTTTTCTTCTTCAACAAATGAGGACAGTCACTCTAAAGACAACATGATAATGTACACTCACTGTAAGGACAGTCACAAATGAGGACATCTCACAGTGACTGTCCCTTGTGTGATTGCCACTTGAATGTATTGCTATTCAGCCACATTAATGCTTTTCTTCTTCAACAAATGAGGATAGTCACTCTAAAGACAACATGATAATGTACACTCACTGTAAGTGTACATTATCATGTTGTCTTTACAGTGACTGTCCTCCTTCAAGTGGCAATTACACAAGGGATTTGTGTTTTCATTTGTGTTTTCAACAGCGCCGTAACCCTCCGTGAAATCACATCGGGATATAAGGGCAAAACAAACAAGAACGTTGTCATTTGTATTTTCAACAGCGCCGAGAGAGATAAACAAACTTAAAACTCAGACTTAAGAAAGATGAAGGCAATGCTTCAAAAGGCCGATGCCCTAAATACGGGAAAACACAATACCACCATTAAACGATGCCCTAGTCACCGTATCAATGCTGCCAGCTCCGTACCAGTATGCTGACTGCTCACTTTCATCCTGTGATAAAGGTAACTTCATTAATCATACTTGAAATGGCAGCATACGAACTAAAGCTGATGAACATTTATAAACTAAAAGTTTAAAACTACAGATTACAAATGTAGTAGTTTCATACGAAAAGAACTTGATGTCTGAAATTTACCATTAGAAGTATCCAAAGGAATACCACAGTACTGTTGAACTTGGAGAATCGGAGATGATCTACACAGCAAGGTTCAACAGCTGTAAGGACTGTTACACCATCTTTAGCATTTGAATACATTTTCTCCTTGGCTTCTGGTGGATCCTCAAAGACCCCCAATGACGTTTTCCCTACAATTATCAATTGTTTGTCAGTATGAGATATTAATAAATAAACATTAATCACAATATTAGGCAAACAATGTTCTTGATGTCTGAATCTAAATCACAGAAAGCTCTAATAAAGCAGTTCTCAGTTTCACATTAAACTAAGTTTCAATTTCAAATGGTTATAATAATTTTTGCAAGTTATAAGTAGCTGGTTACAGTATATGACATAAAAAGAAAAAAAATCATTTCTATTCTTTTCTTCTTTTTCTCTTTCAACGAAGCTTTTGCACCACACAAATGCATACCAAGAATTTCTTAGGAGGTTTCAAGACCATTGCATACCAAACTTCTTCTCTGTAGATGCTACTGTGTGTCGTGGTCCAAACGGGTCCAAATAGACCTAGTGACTCTAGTAGGTCTCCAAAACCTATTTTGCAGCACTAACTCTTCAATTTGACAAAGGACCTTATGAACTTATATGTTTTTTGAGTACCCTTTTTGATGTTCTAACAATCCTCCAACTCCCAGACCCTGACTCCACTCCAGCATATCAATGTCCTTATTGAGTTCGCAGACCTAATGCATGCCTTTGGGTGTGGGTTCCAAAACAAGGCATTGAAAATGGGTGCATGAAACCAAGATCAGAGTTTGAAGATGTCCACCATACTCTAAAGATCTAGATTCAACAAGGTTTGAGGTCCTTTACTTGCCGCTACCCTCTGATCTTGCATAATCCATCAACTCCTAGTCAAGAACATTGAGATTCTTGACCTAGGGCTTGCTCTTGAAATTCTCTGGCTTAGTATCCTGTTCCAAAGCTTTTAAAATATGAAAATAAACCCCCTTAACTTGCATTTTACAAAGAACAGAGGATATCCTATGGTTTATTTGCAAGTTAAGGCCATTTGAATGCAATAACCCAAAAAATGAGGGTTTGACAGAACAACAGATAAGAAAAAGGAATAACTTTGATATAAGGTGTCTTGAATCTACCAAATAAACTCTCAAAGCATAAGATATAAATACTCTAACTTCCACACTGGTCTGCCCTCCCTTTCACATCCGTACACTGTACAGTGCTTGAAGGAAATGCACAGAAAAGGCTCTGAAATAGTGGCTCTATCTGACAGAGAGTCCATGCTAGGCTTCATGACTAACCTAGAGCACATTCCTTGTTATGGAGGAAGTTTTAATGGTGAAGAACTTATGGAATTCCTTTTTTCATGTCGGCTTTATACTTTCCATCCAAAATCAAACCCTGCCACTCAGCCTCAAGAACACAGGGCGGACGCTCGTGCCTTGGGTTAACCTCTAAATATTTCCTGTACTGGTCCCTAATATACTTCAAACATAAACCAGCTCTTTCAAGGAGCTTGTTTCTCTCGAATGCACGAGGTCCAAAAAGCTGGTTCATACTATGTACAAGATCATCCTTCAACTTTTTATCTTGGTTATTCCACCTTTTAAGTAAAAAAAAACATGTTAGACTCATAAATGAAGAGAAGCTACCTTTAATATAGTTCAAGAAATTGATGAAAAGGAAAACTATTCTAGCAATGATATGAAATCAAAATAGTGGTTTGGGGTTTTAGTTAGGATATGATGTTCCACCATGTATGTATGGTGGGCCCGAATATCCGCAAACACTCGTCACCAAGTTTTCGCCAAAAAATATCATTCCCTACAAAATAATCATGGGATCATTAGTCGATGAAGAGTGATCAAAAACTAAATTACTATTATATCACTATAGAATAATAATAAATTTAAAGTACCTGGAAGTTTGGCTACTTTTAAGGGAATGCCTTCATCGTCGCTGATGATCAATATCAATCCTTCACCGTTCCCGTACTAGGAACACGGGAACATCCAGGAAATGATGTTGCATCGGGACTTGTTGCATCTCCTATTGCAAAAAATGAAAACCATTATCAAATGCCTCCAAGAAATAATACTTCAAGGGAAATAAATTGGTGCAGAGCACCCATGGCACAAACACAATCAAGGGATCTACATCGTAAACACATAACACTTAAACACATAACAAAAGAGAGAAAAAGAGGGATTTGTGTACCAGTAGATGGTGCAACAGTTGGTGCATTTAGGCTGTGTGTTGTTGACATGGCAGTCGGCAAGACATTTGTGGCTGTCCTGGATGGAGGCGGCGTTGTCATATCATCATGGAAAGGAGCTGAAGAATAAAATTGTTAGAGCATGCATAAATATAGAACACGTGGACTAGCATGGACAAGATTGTTAGAGCATTAAAAAAAAAGATTGTTCGAGCATGTATTGTCAATGATTATGATCATTCCTATATATATTCAGTGGAAAACACAAGTGGGGAATGGAACATGTGATCTACCTGAACCACTTGCAATACCGGCCTCATCATGGGAATGGGGTTCAAAATTACGCAAATAACTCTGTAAAGACAATGCATCCATATTTTAATTAATGTCATAAAAGAGCATAACATAAAAACCATTATTGAACTCTTGTAATAATTAAAAATTTCATTAATACTTACTTTAAAATTTTCAGAAGTGCGCAACAACTCAGCTGCCCTGTCTTTTATTTTCTGAGTCTGAGGATGTATGGATACCAAACGTAGAAGTTCTTTCCCAATTTTCTTTAGCAGCTTTTTAATGGAACCGATCGGGTCATCGGTCTTTGCTAAATCAATAAAAAAAGGGTCCACAAGGGGGGACTCCTGAGGGACTGCAGGTTGCTTTCCCTCTCTCCGACCACCGGCCCTCTGTGACAACAATAGTATTAGTATTATCAAAATTACTCCAAAACAATGAAGAAAATAACATTAAAAAAAATAACATTTTGCTTCTATCTAGTTTGCACAATTACAATGAGTTTTACCTGCTCATGTGTAGATGAGCTAGGAATATTGTCACCATCACCTTCGGGCGGTTGCTCCATATTGTGCCCCTGTGTCAAAGATCAAGTATAAAAATGTTAGCCAAAAATTTAATAACTAAATGGTATGTTGGAGTCATTGATTAGAAGTTGGTTTAATAGTATGTACCACCCCCATGATAGTAGCCTCGTTTGTATCTATGCGGTTCAAATTGTAATCAATAAGCAGCTCTTCCCCTGCACATATTGATTTTATCACACAGATGAATACACGATTTCCCTCGCGCGCCTCAAATATGCAATTGGGTTGCTTTATAGTTGACCCAGGTCGTGTACTATTTATAAAACCCGCAATATTCCCTGTTGCTTTTGGCCTTCCGTCAATGTATATAGCCACACTTTTACTTTGATTATTGTCTTGCTGTTGTATATAATTTTCCGAGAGTGCATACCTACGCATACTTTTTTTATATTGAACAATATGCATCCAACTTTTGTAATCGTAACATGGTCCAACATACTCCATCAATTCAGAAACTTTGTTGTAAGACACCTTTATGCCATCCATAGAAAATAGGCCCAAACCATGTAATGATGATGGTGCTATGCGATATATCCTCTCATTAACACAAAAATCAGTATTTATTGGAGGAAGTTCCTTGGGTACCCAATGTTTCTGTAGATGTTGGTACGTCAAGGGCACCTCGATGTCGCCTTTCGTCTCATCATCATAAGAACATGACCCCCCTTGAGCAAGGAAAAATTTCATGTGTTTATTGAATTTCCTTCTAGTCCTTTGACCTCTAGTTAATCTCCCTATTCTAGATAAACTGCATGTCTCACTTTCCTCTTCTATTCCTATATTTCCCTCACTCGAGGAAGACACTTCTGACAAATACCTATTTGCTGGTACCTGCAAATGGGAGAGATCTTAGAAGACATCAATCTTACTATTGATAAGTGTATTAAATAGACTTTCTATAAGGTGTATTGACTCATACCTGTCGATCCATGAGACTGTGCGGGATGCTCTTGAAAGGGGTTCAATTTCTTGCAAATGTAATTCAATTATCGTGAGCATAATCACATCATAATCATAATCACATCCATCATAAGCATCACATAAAAATTAAAAACATTAAAACGTACACATTATAACACTTAAATCAGGCTCACATTAATATGTGTTTTAAATAGTTTTATTTAATTAATTTAGATTAATAGTTAATTTAGATTAGCAGTATTCTATTTGTAGTTGAAACTTGTAGCTTTTAAATAGATAATGAATAAACTATGTAACCATTTAAGACAAATATATTTCTATCAAGAAATGAATATTAAATACATTAAGGATTGATGGCATACCTTTAAATTTCATCATCATCATCCTCATCATCATCATCATCATCATCATCATCATCATCATCATCATCATCATCATCATCATCATCATCATCGTCATCATCATCATCGTCGTCGTCGTCGTCGTTGTCGTCGTTGTTGTCATCATCAACATCAACATCAACATCATCTTCATCATCATCATCAGTAGCAGCATCATCGTCATCATCTTCTTCTTCTTCTTCATGAAAATTTGTCTCAGGAACATCATCCAATAATTGTCGATCGTGATCATCATCTACATCATCTTCTACTTCTTCGGTATCTTCTTCTTCCATCGCATTATACTTTATCGGCCTTCCTCTCGGTTCATGTCTAACAACAAATGACCAACCCGGTTTATGTGAAACCTCTGAGTAAAATACCTGCTCACATTGGCTTGGAAGAACATAGGGCTCATCCCCAACTGGCTCAAACGACCTTGTATTAACCATTGTAAATCCATTATCATGTTCAATAACAGTTCTATTAGGATCATTTGGATTAAGTCGTAGCCTGTACCATTTGACAACGAAGAGTACTAATTTGAAGGAACTAAAGTCGCACTCAAGTATATCATCCAAAATGCCATAGTATTGATTTTTAGACTCTTGAGGATCTAAGTCATTTCTAGATGAAATATTAGTCACTTGAAAGACTGCAGTTATTCCAGAATCACAAGTTTTCTTCGTGTCATCCAACACTTTGACGCAAAATTTTTGACCATTACAGAACATACCCTTGTGGTGTTTAACCTGCAATAATATGTGAAATATGTCAAAATTATTATATCGTGAGTTGATAAACATACGGGTGATTAATAATTTTGTACGTACCTGGAAATCTCTTAAACCATATGCTAAATCTATTTCCCTTTGCGTAACATTAGAATCTCCATTACGATGAGCTTCTTTAACCAATGAAGATACACCTTCCCATGTTAATGTGTGACCAGAATGTTGACATCGTTCAATCCATACCGTCATCCAATCAAGATTGTTTGCAATATACAAATGTAGTGCATCCCACTCTCGAGCAACTGTACAAAAAAAAAATAGACGACTTACAACCGATTTATTTTGAAGATTAAGAAATAATTTATTACAATAACATTTTATAATTTATTACCTGTCACTTTCCTCAATCTACCTTTCCCCATCAAGTACTCCCCTTTGAATTTTTTAAAAGGGTCGAGATCCCAAATGCGATCTACATGGATATTTGAAGCAAACTTAGGAAGATATTCAGTAATGTACACCATAGTCTGGTATACCATGTATCCCTCTACCATAGAACCCTCAGGATGTGCTCTTTGTCGAACCAAAGCCTTCAAAGATTTCAAGTGCCTCTCAACCATCCACATTGACCTAGTGTGTGCAGGTCCACACAATTCAATCTCCTCAACTTGGTGTATGAGGTAGTGTTCTTGTGCATTGAAAAAAGTTGGAGGTAGACACTTTTGCATTTCACACAATAAATGAGGAATTCTTCTCTTCCAATAGTTTATATCTTCTTTATGGATTTCTTTAGATGACAACCACCTACATTAAGAGATTCAAGTCACAAAAAATATATAAATACGAGACTTTACAAAATAATATACAATAGATTACATAGCAAGAAAAACAAATCGCGAATATAATAAATATATACAACAAATTGAACAGATATTACTGCTTACCTCATGTATTTTCCAAGATCATATATCACTTGTTTGATGTTATTGTTGAAGTGCTCTGGGAGAGATAGAGGTAGCACGTACTGCAGTAATTATAAACCAATCATTTCATTATTTTCTAACATAACATAATGAATAGTACACGTAGTTTATGAATATATTGTAAATACAAAAGAACATAACTTACCTTGATGAAAGTATGCCAATCATGCGTTTTGAGCCCTGGCCCAAATTCACTTTTCTTTGATATGAGATTGCTTATGTTCCCAGCAAATCCTGTGGGAAATCGAATTTTTCGTATGACTTCTTTTATGGCATCACTTTACTACTCCGTTAATAACCAAGGAAGGGCACTTATATTAATCTGATCTCTATTGCTATTTGAGTGAATGAAATTCTTCAGTGCATGATTGGATTCATGAATGTCATTACAAATTTTGACAATTTTTTCTTTGTCACGCCTTCCATCCAGTATTTTCCACAATGTCTCTGTTATATTCTTTCCAACATGCATAAGATCAAACAAATGCACAATTTGTAGGTCCTCGTAGTAGGGCAACCTACTAAATTGTCTGGGATAGCTTTTTAGTCCCTTTGGAAGGTTGTCAGTAGTGCCTTGACGACCTTCACGATCATCAATTACATAATTAGTAAACAAAAATCACAATAGAAATATATAAATTACAAACATAAACCATTAAGTGGAACGACATTACCTCGACGATTAATTCTATTATATTCCAACTTCCATAGGTGAGGTGTCATTCTTCGTGGCTTTGATGTAGTCTCTTCTTTCCCATTGAAAAGATGTTTTTCCATACTTCGATACTTATGATTCCTGTGGAGGAAGTGTCTGTACTCATCAAACACATGCTTTCCTAAACTTTTTGAATGACGAGATTTCATCTTTGGACCACAAACTAGACATGCAAATTTTCCCTTTGTTTGAAGACCTACAAGATAATGATATAATTGGATTATTAAATATGTTGATTTTTATAATTAGAATTATCATGCGCAACTTGAATTCACTATAACATACCACAAAAATGTGTTAGCCCTGGGGCATCATGTATTGTCCATACAAGTATTGCATGGAATTGAAATTGTCTTTGTCCTATTGGTCTAGACACGTCATACATAGTGACACCGTTCCATAACTCCACCAACTCGTCAATAAGAGGCTCAATATATACATTCATATCTTTAACTTGATATTTACCTACTTGAATGAACAGTAACATTACATAATTATTGTGACCATTTTACTGTAAGATTTGTAAGTACATGTAAATTAATAACTATCAAATGATAAAATACCTGGAACAATCATTGCCAACATAATGTGCTCCCTCTTTATTGACATCCACGGAGGAATGTTATTGTTGATAACAAAAACAGGCCACACCGAGCAAACAGATCTCATCTCTCCAAATGGATTGACACCATCCGCTGCCAATGAAAGCCTGAGATTACGAGGTTCTTCTTTGAAGTGTTGCCACTTTTCCTCTATGTGCATAAATGCCGAACCATCCGCAGGGATTCGAATAATGTCATCTCGACTTCTATTGCGTGCATGGTAATCCATAAATTGTGCCAAGCTAGTACACTTGAATAATTGTCGCATCCGTGGAATAATGGGGATGTAACGAAGAACCTTGTGAGGCACCTTTTTTGTTATTCGATCTGTTCGATATCTACTCGTATGACATACAGGGCATTGTGTTGCAAATTCATGTTCTTTATAATATATAATATGATCATTGGGACAAGCATGTATTGCTTGATACTCCATTCCAATATCTTTCATAATAGCAGATAATTCTCGATATGAGCGAGGTAGAATATTTGATGGTGGTAACAAAAACTCGCCTATCAATCTACAGCAAAAAATACAAGTTGTTAATATAAACAATATTAGTGGTACATTATTCACCCTTTGTTAACTATAAAGACATATATGACATACCTTAACATACGTGACATTGTTATGTTGGATAAACCATTCATAACCTTCAAGTTCAACAACAACAATACAGCAGAGAGAAGAGTTGTTTGGGAGTCTTTGTATAGGGGCTCGTATGCCTTCTCAAGTAGAGGTACATCGAGGCTATCATCATCATCATGATCAGATCCGCTTGGACTAAATGTGTCATGGATCAATGTATTTATACCATCATCTTCAATTGTGTTTTCTGGCGCATGATCGTCATCTTCCATGGGATCATTATCTTCACCTTGGATATTCGCACCCCCATGTTCCTCCATATCATGTACTTCCCTGGGGAGATCAACCTATATAAAATTGATTAACATAAATAAACCATGATCTTCAACTCATCATCAAGTGATTTCATATGTATATAAATTGTTAAAATGATATAATGAACAACTTACCAGTGGATGATAGTCATGCCCCCCTTCAATGTGACCATTCTCCCTACAATGTCTCTTAACTGTTTTGATTAGCAGTCTTCTACGGTTTAAGCCCTTACAAATTTTGCAGGGACAATAACATTTTCCATCACCTTTTCTTTTCAAGTTAGACCACAATCTAGCGATTGTCTCCCTATTTTGTTCTTCACTTATATTATCTGACATGATCGTTCTTCGTAGGAAGCAAAAATTGGGCTATGAAAACTTCGGTCTACAACTTTCAGTGACTAAGCAAAATTGTCAAAAGTACACAAATCTTCTTAGACCTAGTTAAATCCTTTAATATTTTAAAAGTCTAGTTAAAATATACATTAGATTAAAAAATATACAATTTTCATGCCTGAGCGCGTGGCTACAACTAGTGCAATGGTCTTCTTGCTTAGCTCTAGAAGCTCTCTAGCAATCAAAACATATAAGCTACAAGGCCTAACAGCAATTTCAAAACATATAAGCTACAAGGCAAGACATATTACATGACATGGCAAAAGGATTAAAATATACATTAGATTAAAATATATACAATTTTCAAACCTGAGCGCGCGGCTATAACTCGTGCAATGGTCTTCTTGCTTAGCTCTAGAAGCTTTCCAACAATCAAAACATATAAGCTATTAGAATTCATTAACTTTCTGTAATTGGAAAACTCTATTTGATATTAGACCGTAAACTACTACTATTCTCTCCATAAGAACTAAGTACAAAATTCTTTCAAGTTCACATCCATGATTCCCTTTAGATTAAAATATACAGCAAAAATAAGCTAAAAGTCTAGTTAAAATATACATTAGATTAAAAAATATACAATTTTCAAACCTGAGCGCGCGGCTATAACTCGTGCAATGGTCTTCTTGCTTAGCTTTAGAAGCTCTCCAGCAATCAAAACATATAAGCTACAAGGCCTAATAGCAATTTCAAAACAAGGGTCATCAAAAGAACCAAAAACAATGTGTGCAAACAATACCTTGTGAAGTGGTATAGACAATTAGAAGATGCTACTATGTGCTAGGGAACTTCTTAGAACTGTTGGTATATTCTTACAATTTGTTACACCTGGGATATTCTTCTCTGTAGATGCTACTATGTGCCGTGGTCCAAACGGGCCCATAAATGTGGTTGAATAGCAATACATTCAAGTGGCAATTACACAAGGGACAGTCACTGTGAGATATCCTCATGTGTGACTGTCCTTGTCACAAATGAGGACATCTCACAGTGACTGTCCCTTGTGTAATTGCCACTTGAATGAGGTCAGTCACTGTAAAGACAACATGATAATGTACACATACAATGAGTGTACATTATCATGTTGTCTTTACAGTGGCTGCCCTCATGTTGTATATTCTTCTCTGTAGATGCTACTACGTGCTAGGGAACTTCTTAGAACTGTTGGTATATTCTTACAACTTGTTACACCTGGGATATTCTTCTCTGTAGATGCTACTGTGTGTCGTGGTCCAAACGGGCCCATAAATGTGGTTGAATAGCAATACATTCAAGTGGCAATTACACAAGGGACAGTCACTGTGAGATGTCCTCATGTGTGACTGTCCTTGTCACAAATGAGGACATCTCACAGTGACTGTCCCTTGTGTAATTAAGTATTGTGGGGAAGCATTCTAAATAACCAAAGCCGCTAACAATAAATTCAACACAGATATGTCCTCATTTCTGGGTATTTTAGCTCTCTAACAGCTGAATACCAGATTAAATAATAATGACAAAAGAAAAATAAACCCAACGCACTCAGAAATTGTAGCTGTGATTTTGCGGAGGGAATCTCTCTCGGCGCTGTTGAAAACAAAAATGACAACCCGCTTGATTTCGCGGAGGGAATCTCTCTCGGTGCTGTTCAAAACACAAATGACAACCCGCTTTGTTCAAAACACAAATGATAACCCGCTTGATTTCGCGGAGGGAATCTCTCTCGGCGCTGTTGAAAACACAAATGACAACGTTTTTTCTTTTTTTTGCACTTATATCCCGACCAACATAAGGTCCATTTGTAATACAACATGATAATGTACACTTACAGTGAGTGTACATTATCATGTTGTCCTTAGAGTGACTATCCTCATTTGTTGAAGAAGAAAAGCATTAATGTGGCTGAATAGCAATACATTCAAGTGGCAATTACACAAGGGACAGTCACATGAGATGTCCTCATTTGTGACTGTCCTTACAGTGAGTGTACATTATCATGGTGTCTTTAGAGTGACTGTCCTCATTTGTTGAAGAAGAAAAGCATTAATGTTGTTCAATAGCAATACATTCAAGTGGCAATTACACAAGGGACAATCACTGTGAGATGTCCTCATGTGTGACTGTCCTTGTCACAAATGAGGACATCTCACAATGACTGTCCCTTGTGTAATTCAAGTGGCAATTACACAAGGGACAGTCACTGTGAGATGTCCTCATTTGTGACTGTCCTTACAATGAGTGTACATTATCATGTTGTCTTTAGAGTGACTGTCCTCATTTGTTGAAGAAGAAAAGCATTAATGTTGTTCAATAGCAATACATTCAAGTGGCAATTACACAAGGGACAATCACTGTGAGATGTCCTCATGTGTGACTGTCCTTGTCACAAATGAGGACATCTCACAATGACTGTCCCTTGTGTAATTCAAGTGGCAATTACACAAGGGACAGTCACTGTGAGATGTCCTCATTTGTGACTGTCCTTACAATGAGTGTACATTATCATGTTGTCTTTAGAGCGACTGTCCTCATTTGTTGAAGAAGAAAAGCATTAATGTGGTTCAATAGCAATACATTCAAGTGGCAATTACACAAGGGACAATGTCATGAGCCGTGACATATTGAACTTAGTATAATAATAAAATGATTAGATGATATATAATAATCTATTATTAACGGTATATAACAATAATATATAATTATTATCAAAAGATAATAATAATATATAGTTAGCATAATAAGTAATATGTTAATTAAATAATATTAAAATATTAATAAATAATATAATTATGATTATAATTATAATATAAATTAATAATAAATAATTATTAATAAATTATATATATTATATTATAATAATATATTAAGTAATAATATTAAATCAATTATTGATATAATAATTTTAATATATAAATAATATTAATAAACCTGTCAATATAAAACAATATGTTATCACTATAATAATATTTATTATAATATTATTAATATTACTAACATCATTAATTATAATATTTAATAATAACAATAACATTAATAATAATAATAATAATAATAATAACGTTTAAAGCAATATCGAATATCTGTAATCGATATACATCTACATTAAACATCTGCATTATCTATCACGATGAGGAATGAAGAAGTGATACAACAATCACTAGTCATTACACATCGATACCATGAGAGGATGATTAATGAACCAAATACTATGAAGTCAAGATCAACATGATATGAATAAGGGATAGGTCGCTATGTGTTTTAGAAGATGTATTGATAAGCAAGAAGGATAACCATTCATATATTATAAATAATCATTAATTGCACAAGTTTAGACAATGACATATCCGATAAAGCAATATCAAACATGAAGACCCGCTAGCAAATATGCACCATCACTTCCTATGTTATCATGACAATAACATAAACTAGATTGAATTCTACTATCTATATCAATAGACACCACATAGAGGAATCGACTAAAGGATTGAAAGATTATCGATTGTCTGAGATAAACCACATCTTGTAGAAACACAAAAGCATCAGTGATTATATCACAAGCTATTGATGAATGAGGCATCAGTCATGGATAATAAGTACAATGTATCCTTAAGTATTAACAGGAATGGAAGTCAATTTGAAGATCAAACTCCATTACCAGCAATCAACCAATAAATGGACAATTATCAGAAAATGATATCGACTTATATCAGAGTAGAAAGATTGGATATAATCATAACAATATGGGATAAGGCAAGAGTTAATATCGATTGACTAAATACTAATGATAGTTAGACCAAACTAATACAAACACAATGGATGTTAACTACTGGTTGCACTACCAATTAGGGAAGATTACCTTCATAAAAAGATTTGATATTGAGTCAATCTGGGAGTTATCTATGATCAGAAAATAATGAAATAATATTATGTGAACTATCAGATTATGGAAAGGTGTGATTAACAAAGGGACATGGAGGAAGAAACAAGACACGTCTCATTCATAGCATCTCTTCATTTGTTAAAGACAATATAAGAATGCATTCTCGTCAGTCACTCAAGGCATCATTAGAACTTTATTTACTTATCCATATTTGGATATACTCAATAGAGCATCTGCCTTTGGCAGTTTGGTTTCAAGTTTATCATTGCAGATCAGAGACAACACCATGATTGCACAGATAGAAAGGATAGTCAGAAACAACATCAATATTTGAAGTTGCAAGCATATAATTCAGAATCTGAAATAGCAACATATCACTCATAGCGATATTACACATTTGCATAATTACATCATCATATCAGACACAGCAAATACATTGCTGTAAGCAATACTTATTGATTGTATATCGATATTGTTTATATCAAACATACCATCATTATACTATCACTATAAGTGATAGGAAACATCATATTCATAGCATATTTCATATCATTATATCCGACAGTGCTATTAAACATATTGGTATCAATATCATCTTGCACACATATTGTGATTGAATCTGAAATAGCGGTTGATATCTTAAGTAACCTCCATTACTTAGTTTAATTGTAAGTATCTGATAGAGAAAGTCTGAGAAGTGGAGTAATTGTTCCTGTTTTCCAAGTTAGCCAAAAAGGGGACATTACAGACAATCACTGTGAGATGTCCTCATGTGTGACTGTCCTTGTCACAAATGAGGACATCTCACAATGACTGTCCCTTGTGTAATTCAAGCGGCAATTACACAAGGGACAGTCACTGTGAGATGTCCTCATTTGTGACTGTCCTTACAGTGAATGTACATTATCATGTTGTCTTTAGAGTGACTGTCCTCATTTGTTGAAGAAGAAAAGCATTAATGTGGTTCAATAGCAATACATTCAAGTGACAATTACACAAGGGACAATCACTGTGAGATGTCCTCATGTGTGACTATCCTTGTCACAAATGAGGACATCTCACAATGACTGTCCCTTATGTAATTCAAGCGGAAATTACACAAGGGACAGTCACTGTGAGATGTCCTCATTTGTGACTGTCCTTACAGTGAGTGTACATTATCATGTTGTCTTTAGAGTGACTGTCCTCATTTGTTGAAGAAGAAAAGCATTAATGTGGTTCAATAGCAATACATTCAAGTGACAATTACACAAGGGACAATCACTGTGAGATGTCCTCATGCGTGACTGTCCTTGTCACAAATGATGACATCTCACAATGACTGTCCCTTGTGAAATTCAAGCAGCAATTACACAAGGGATAGTCACTGTGAGATGTCCTCATTTGTGACTATCCTTACAGTGAGTGTACATTATCATGTTGTCTTTAGAGTGACTGTCCTCATTTGTTGAAGAAGAAAAGCATTAATGTGGTTCAATAGCAATACATTCAAGCGGCAATTACACAAGGGACAGTCACTGTGAGATGTCCTCATTTGTGACTGTCCTTACAGTGAGTGTACATTATCATGTTGTCTTTAGAGTGACTGTCCTCATTTTTTGAAGAAGAAAAGCATTAATGTGGTTCAATAGAAATACATTCAAGTGGCAATTACACAAGGGACAATCGATCACTGTGAGATGTCCTCATGTGTGACCTTTGTGAAGGCAAGTGCCAATTTGTACCCAAGTTACCAATATTGTGGCAAAAGTGGGAATGAAGCATTTAGGGGTCAAATTGGGCAAAGAAGTGTAGAAGTGGCCTATGTGAGGTCTAAATAGCCTAACTAAGTCATGGTTAGGGTCTTATGGTGTTTGAACAATAAGTTTTGAACCAAAATCCCAAAGGTTGTAACAAGTTGTCAATGTTGTCATTCACAACATTGACAACATTTGTGCAAGGGAGCATTTTCGAGTAAGATGGTTATGTAACTATATGAAACCATTGAATTAGGCATCAGATCAACTATAAGAGGCCTCCATCGATCTGTGCAAAAGGTTGGGGGGAAAAACATTTGGAATTAAGAAGATTTGTAGAGTAACACGGTTTTAGTGAATTCTTGAGTTTTTTTGTTTCTTTGTTTTCAGTTGATTAATGGATTAGATAGCTCGCAGTGTCTATTGGAAAAGTTAGTACAAGTTGTTTTTTTATTCTGTGTTGTGTTTTTTTTGAGTTTTGAAGCATTCCAACTAGTTTGTTAATTCTTTTGTTAAGTACCCTATCATTGGTTTGAACCAGGCAGGTTGAACAAATGGAGTCTTAGCTCATCATTCCATTGTCAATTTTGTACGGGCTCTTGGAATGGGTGAGGAGACTCCATGTACTATATGTTTGGAAGGAGGGGCCCAGGGAAGCTCATTTTCTATGTTTGCAATGATGTCCTAGGTGAGTCAGTTGAGCACAGTTAGGGATGACAAATCATTACAAGAAGATTACAACAAGTTGAATGCATTGGTTGCTACAACTAAAATCTCATGGAGAGGTAGACACACATCTAAAGAAGCCCCAAGTCAAATTAGAAGATTGGGTGAGTTTCTTTGGCTGCTAAGAAAACAAACTCTTAGTCAGACTGTCCAAGTTGTGTCAAAATACTTGTTTTCAGGCATGGCTGTAGCAGGTGGTGTACAAAAAATCTAGGAGGAGAAGACCTTAGATATCTTGGAGTTCTCAATAAAGGGCATCTGAATCCTAAGCCCTTTAGGTGGCTTAATATAAACAAAAAGGCTTGACAAAGGCCTAATTGCTAGCAGCCTATTTTTGGGTGCAATTGGCATGGTTTGATGAACCAGATTGAAGTACTGATGAAAAGTATAGGTGAAGGAGTAATATTGAAACCAATAGAGGTCCTAGTGGCCAGCCTCTCCATGGAGTAAAGTTCTAGTTGAATGTGTTTCAATTTGTGAAGACAAGACTAGGAGTGTCCTAGTAGCTGGATTGGTATTGAGCAGAGTTCGTTGTATTTCTTGTTGGTGTGCACTAGTTGAAGGAGTGGGATCTTGGGTAGAGATACCTAAAGAGTGTAGGGATAGTTAAGTACCCTATCAAGTCAAAACATTGGCCTAAAGAGACCCTAGTGAAGGATAGGGAGTGAGCAAGACAAAGTGTTACATCAATTAACAAGATCATTTTTTGGTAATTGTGTACATTATCATGTTGTCTTTACAGTGACTGTCCTCATTTGTTGAAGAAGAAAAGCATTAATGTGGTTCAATAGCAATACATTCAAGTGGAAATTACACAAGGGAATATCACTATGAGATGTCCTAAGTGTGACTGTCCTTGTCACAAATGAGGACATCTCACAGTGACTGTCCCTTGTGTAATTGCCACTTGAATGAGGACAGTCACTGTAAAGACAACATGATAATGTACACAAGTACCGTGAAGGTAGTCGCAAGTTAGGGCTGTTTCATTGCATACCCGAAACAATGAAGACATTACAGTCCACAAAACGTTTGTGCTTGAAAGATGAACAAATAAAATTAAACTTCTAAATAACCAAAGCCGCTAACAATAAATTCAACACAGATATGTCCTTATTTCTGGGTATTTTAGCTCTCTAACAGCTGAATACCAGATTACATAATAATGACAAAAGAAAAATAAACCCAACGTACTCAGAAATTGTCGCTGTGATTTCGCGGAGGGAATCTCTCTCGGCGCTGTTGAAAACACAAACGACAACGTTCTTGTTTTTTTTGCCCTTATATCCCGATGTGATTTCGCGGAGGGTTATGGTGCTGTTGAAAACACAAATGACAACGTTCCTTTTTTTTTTTGCCCTTATATCCCGACAACATCGCAATTGCAAGTTAGGGCTGTTTCACTGCATACCCGAAACAATGAAGACGTTACAGTCCACAAAACGTTTGTGCTTGAAAGATGAACAAATAAAATTAAACTTCTAAATAACCAAAGCCGCTAACAATAAATTCAACATAGATATGTCCTCATTTCTGGGTATTTTAGCTCTCTAATAGCTGAATACCAGATTACATAATAATGACAAAAGAAAAATAAACCCAACGTACTCAGAAATTGTAGCTATGATTTCGCGGAGGGTTACGGCGCTGTTGAAAACACAAATGACAACGTTCTTGTTTTTTTTGCCCTTATATCCCGATGTGATTTCGCGGAGGGTTACGGCGCTGTTGAAAACACAAATGACAACGTTCTTATTTTTTTTGCCCTTATATCCTGATGTGATTTCGCGGAGGGTTACGATGCTGTTGAAAACACAAATGACAACGTTCCTTTTTAATTTTGCGCTTATATCCCGACAACGTCGCAATTGCGACAGTGCCAAATGTATTGTCGTCACAAATTGCGACGGTGTCGGGCTATATTTGAAAAAAAAAAAGCCAAAACCGCATGACATTTGCCTGCCGTCGCAACTTGCCGTCGCAATTTCACCCCAAATGTATTAGTGTGAGATTTCGTCAACGTGGTTGACCCAATTAAGGGAATGTCCACTATGGTTAACCCTCTTTAAAGGTGACTCACAAAATATATCACATGGAGACTGGTTCCAGATTCAAGGATCTGAGTTTTTGGTACTACCCAAAAAGGGAGCAGCGCATAGTCCTCTATCCTTTTCACTTTTAACCCAAACAAAGCAGACATATTAATCCATCACGCTAAGACCAAGATTATGTCACAAAGATCTATGATGTCAACCACTCATGATCTATCAACCTCTCTGGAGAGAGAATGTATCAATTAGAAGCTGAAGACGCACAAATCTAGTAGAACGTGAGACTCTCTCAATAACCTCCCTACCTACAAGGGTTCCTTCGTTGAGAAGAGTTTCACTGGAAACCCACTCTCTCAAGAACCACAAATAGTGTTCATAGGGCCTATTTACTATGTGTAACAAAGATGTTGAAAAGCAAATCTATGTTCATTTTTACAGCCCAAAATAAAATATGTGATATGAAAGCAATAAAAGTCACACAAGCTTGACATGCAAGAATTCTTTTTAATCCAAATCGAAACATTATCAGCTGAAAAGATTACTTGAATTCCTCGCAACGCGCTTAGTAGATTCTTACCTATTTTTAGTAGTTCTTACGCTTTTCCCAATCAAAATCAGCAGGAATCAATCAGAAATAGAAAATTTCAATCGTTAAGGTTAGCTGTTAGTCCAAATCAGAAAAACAAATCTGGAAAACTGCTTGGAAAAGTGAAATGACAATTGAAACTTGGCACTAAAACTCGTACGACAGTGGGTCACCTCCCAGACGATAGTCCAGAAACTTGTACGACACTGGGTATCAGGTCATACGACAACAGAGCTTCCGAACGACACTGTGATCCTGATGGTATGATTCTCGATCAAATAAACTATCGTATGACAATGGGTATCTCCTGATACAAGTTTTTGACAAAACTCGTACGACAACTGTACAGACATAAATTAAAAATCACAGCTGGGAATAGAAAATGACAAGAAGATGATAAAAATTAAATGGAAACTCGTTTCAGGGCCCCACGGTGGGCGTCAAAAATGTGTGTGTGAATTTTGTACCTAGCTGTAGACACAACAATTCAGTAAAATATTAGAGGTTAGTTGAAATTGAAATCGTGCAATGAAATGAAAACTAATCTAACCAGGTGATTTACTGCCTTCTAGTATATGCGAGTATGTATTCTCAGATTGGACCGAGATCAGTGACCTTGACGACACCTAAATGAAGGATTTGAATGCAGAATCTAGCTATGAGATGAATGCAAATTAATCTATTTTTTTGGATTTTAGATGCAATAAGATGAAAAATGATATGAAATCTAATCTATATGAAAAATTGATATGTAATACAAATAATCTAACAATGATATGCTAAATATGAATGATCTCACAAAAGTTGTTGATTCGCAAAAGAAGCTTCAATTCTTCAGATTTCAATTCGCCAGCATAAGTTTGCAAAATATGAGATCTGATTATGAAGAGCTGAGCCTTGATTTTATAGAAATCCAAGGCTTTGGGGATGCATGGAAAAAGCCATAAATCACTCAGATAAACACAGGTTGATTTTTGAGTTATCAAAGAATAAAAGATAATTAATTCACAAAATCATGCAAAAACAACTTTTTAACTCATATCAGAGTTGAGTTTATTTTTAAAACAACTTGAATTGATCTTCTGATTTCAAGTTTAACTGTTTTTTTTTTGAATGTGCATAATAATTATGAATTAAATAAATAAATAAAGTGATTTATCCTCAACTTAACTGATTTTGAAAATAAAACAATTGATTTATGGGTTAATCAATTATTAAATCAAACTTTTATTTTAAAATAATATCATTAAATATGACAACTTGCTTTAATTAATTAAATAATAATTTAATCAATTAATGATAGGAATTTTAATTTATTGTCAAATTTAAATATTAATAATTAGGAATAAATATAATTAAATTCAATTAAATAATTAAGTGGCAGTATTAAATCTAATTAATTAAATATTTAAAATATTCAATTAATCAAACTTTAGGATAAATAAGATTTATCACCAAATAATCATTAAATTAAGAATAATTATGATAAATTAAGAATATTACTAAGAATATTCTCCGATGCAGAATTTAAGATAATCAATTATGATTCGATAATGTGTCGATGTGCCTTAGGTTAGGACTTCGATGTCGATTTCGTTTGATGTGTTGATATAGGAGATTAATGAACCTATAGCCCATTTTTGGGGTATTACAAGTGTTACTGCTATGGTTGGTTCTAGTATTTTGGTTAAGGTTAGTGGTAGGGTTATGGTAAAGGTTAGTGTTATGGTAAAAATTAGGTTCATCAATGCAAATAGGGTTAGTGTTAAACCTAGGGCTATGGTTTGGGTTAGTGTTAGGGTCAAGGTTAGGATTAAGGTTAAGATTAGAATTATGGTGAGGATTTGGTTTAGGTTTATGGTTTGGGTTAGTGTTAGGGTGAAGATTAGGATTAAGGGCACAATTAGAATTACTGTTAGGATTATGATTACCATTTACAATTGTATTTTAGCATTTATGATTAGGGTTTAGCATTTAATGAGTATGATTATGGTTAGGGTTAGGGTTTATGCTTATGGTTACGATTATAGTTACACCTAGGATTTGGTGTTAAGGTTTAATGTTAGGACTAAGTTTATGGTAGGGTTAGTATTTTGTTTAGGGTTAGGGTTAGAATTATGGTTAGACTTAGGATTAGGGTTAGGCTTTGGATTATGGTTAGGCTTGGGGTTATGATTATTGTTATAGTTAATATTTAGGGTTAGATTTAAGATTATTGGTAGGGTTAGAGTTAGGTTTATGGTTATAGTTATGGTTATGATCAAGGTTTAGGGCTAGGATTATGATTAGGGTATAGGGTTTAAGGTTAGGATTATGGTTAGGGTAAGGACATATATTGTAGATAGTATTATGGTTGATATTAGAGCTTAGGATTAGAATTATCACCAAGGTTAGGGTTTACATCATGGTTAGTATTATGGTTAGGGTTGGTATTTTGATTAGGGTTGGGATTAGGGTTTAGAATTAGGATTATCATCAGGGTTAGGATTTACATCATAGTTAGTATTATGGTTAGGGCTAGGATTTTGATTGTGATTGAGATTAGGGCTTAGGATTAGGATTATCATTAAGGTTAGCATTTACATCATGGTTAGTATTAGGGTTAGGGTTAGGATAAAAGTTTAACATTAAACCTAGGGATATGGTTTGGGTTAATGTTAGTCTCAAGATTAAGATTCATGTTAAGATTAGAATTACGGTTAGGATTTGGTTTAGGTTTATGATTATGGTTTACCATTTACAATTATATTTTAGCATTTATGATTAGGGTTCAATATTTAATGAGTATGATTATGGTTAGTGTTGGGGTTTAGGCTTTTGGTTATGGTTATAGTTACATTTAGGATTCGGTGCTAAGGTTTAACTTTACGATTAGGTTTATGGTTAGAGTTAGAATTTGTTTAGGGTTAAGGTTATAATTATGGTTAGACTTAGGATCAGGGTTAGGCTTTGGATTATGGTTAGGATTAGGGTTATGATTATTATTATAGTTAAAATTTAGGGTTAGATTTAGGATTCAATTATTAGGGATAGAGTTAGGTTTATAGTTATAATTATAGTTATGATCAAGGTTTAGGGTTAGGGTTAGGGTTAGGATTAGGATTAGGGTATAGGATTTAAGGTTAGAATTATGGTTAGGGTAAGGACATACATTGTAGATAGTATTATGGTAATATTAGGGTTTTGATTATGGTTATGGTATAGGGTTAAGGTTAGAGTTAGAGTTGATATTAGGGTTAGCCTTAGGATTATTGTTAGAATGAGGGCTTAGATCATGGTAAGTATTATGGTTAAGGTTAGGGTTTTGATTAGGATTGGGATTAGGGCTTAGGATAAGGATATAGATTATCATTAGGGTTAGGGTTTACATCATGGTTAGTGTTATGGTTAGGGTTTAGATTTTGATTACAGTTGAGATTAGGGTTTATGATTATGATTATCATTATGGTTAGGGTTTACATCATGGTTAGTATTAGGGTTAGGGTTAGGATAAAGATTTAGGTTCATGGCATGGTTTAGGTTATGGTTATTTCAAGGGTTCATGTTAGGATTAGGGTTTAGCATTTAGGTCCAGGGTTAGGATTACGAATATGGTTAAAGTGAGGGTTTAGATCATGGTTATTATTATGGTTAGGGTTGTGGTTTTGATTAGGGTTATGATTTAGGGTTTAGGATTAGGATTATCATTAGGGTTATGATTTACATCTTGGTTAATATTAGGGTCAGGGTTATGATAAAAGTTTATATGCACGACATGGTTAGAGTTATGGTTATATTTAGGGTTCATATTACAATTATAATTTAGCATTTAGGGGTTAGAATTTAGGTCCAAGATTTAGCATTTGTGATGGGGGTTTACCTTTAAGGTTTATGGTTTAGCTTAAGATTTAGGATTTAGGGTTTAGCATTTAGAATTAGGGTTTAGCATTTAGGATCTATGACCTATGGCTAAGATTAGGGTTAGGGTATGATGGTTAGGGTTAGAGTTTTTAGGGTTAGGGTATTATGGTTGTATGCACCCAAAAATGGTCGCCTAGACTTTGGGCCCCATTTATTTGATTTATCAATCCTGAATCATTTTGATCATTAATCAATATTTTCAACAATATCAATTTCTTGATCAAATCCTAAATTCGATCATATATTGGATTTTTATCCTATGGGCTAACCATTTATCCTAAGTCTTTATTTATTTAAAAGGAATATTTCCTCCCCTTTTAATAAATAAAAAGCCCCCACTTTTCCTCTTATCCTAAGTTGCACAAATAAAGCACTATTCATATTTTATAAAAAGGAGAAAAGCACTTTTTGTCTCATATGGATATAAAGTCAACTCTTATTTTCCTATTGGAGGATATGTGTGCACATGGATTGCTCCTCTTTCAAGCTCCACTGCTGATTAAGATCTTTTGCCTCTTAATCTCCATGGTCCATTTCACCTCATTTCTTATAAAAGGAGATCTCTCTCCTCCATTTGCATATAGATAGATACATCCATATTTTATGCTATTGTTATGCTGCAGGTTTTGGAGCTCTCTTTGAAGACACTCAAGCTTTGAAGCCTTGACATTTTTAGTTGCATTTCATAATAGTTTTGCTTTCATAGTTACATTCATGGCATCATAGATTAGATTTCCTTTTATGCAATAGAATAAGCTCACATAGTTTAAATAGGAGGCATTGTAATCCATTGCTATTTCTCTTCATAGCTTAGTTTGTACTTCCATTTTCATAGCATAGCTTGCACATTTGCATCTTCATTTTAGTTGCATTGCATTGCATTTCATATTAGATTCTTGGAGATATTGGCACTCTTGCCCTTGTCTTCACTTGAATCTCTCATTGTATGGTTGACTAGCAAGGTCACCTTCTTGTAGCTCTAGCTGAGAGCAGAACTCATAGTCCCTTGCAACTCCATGCATAGAGAGCTATGAGCCGCTTTGTGAGGCCTCACTCTTGAGTAACCTTGCATGTAATGGTTCATAGAAGTGCATATTTTAGTGTGTACATTTCTGGCGCCCACCGTGGGGCTGAGTAGATTAGCTTTGTCCCTTTAATTTTGCATTTTTCGTCATTTTCGGATTAATTTTCAGAAAAATCTGGGTCTCTAGTTTTCTGTCTCAGATTATCGCGCGACACTTCTCAGAAATATCGCGCGATATACTTCCTGTCTTGGGGCGATAGTTCGCGCGAAAAAAGTATCGCACGCCTATATTGAAGTCTATCGCCTGGCATTGGGCGAAGTATCGCCTGGCATCGTGCGAAGTATCGCTCGACTGGGGAAGTATCGCCTGACTATAGGAAGAAGTATCGCGTGATACTGGTGAAGTCTGAGGTATATCGCCTGATCTAATAGTGAACTATTTTGTATCTTGCAAGTTTTGGGTTCTTAGCTATCTTTTTGAAATTTTCTGAAATTTTCTAGCGTTTTCAAATCCGTGCCACTCTGGAAAATGGGTGCCCATTTTTTTTGAAATTTTGCAAATGGTATCAAATGTTTAAGTGTGATATATCATTGGAAAGGTCTTTCCGAGCCTAATCCAACCATGATGGTTTCATTTTCAGATTTTATCATTTGATTAGATATTTTTGCAGATTATCTAATTTTTCATGTACTAATCATTGGTAGATTTTAGATTTTGATTCTCCTAACTCTTGTTGGTCTAACAAGTTGTGGTTGTAGGTGCTCTCATTACTTGAAATTTGTCAAAAGAACGCATGTCAAAGAGGGCTACTAATGGTTTTTGTAGGGCTGCCCAAGCATAAAAACAAAAAAAAAAATAATTTATTATTTCTTGCTTGTTTATTTACTTTCCTTTCAAGTGTGGCATTCACTAATTGTATTAGAAATCTTAATACCTTGTGAAAGGGATCTTGAGGTGGTAGGAGAAGTATGCTCTTCACCTTTAGGTGAATCAGAAAATCTTGACCCATCTTAAGGTTTTGGAAGCAAGGGGGTAATTGATCTCTTTGCTTGGTGTGTTTGGGAGAGATTCTTGAGATAGGGGAGTATGCTCTTCACCCTTGTGGTGAATCAAAAACCTTGAACCTCAAGATTTGATCCATTTTTGTTTAGTTTAGGAATCCTTTAGCGGGCCTGCTCTTGAGTAATCAAGAGGAACGACCCAAGTGGGGACAACCTTGTCATCATTTTCCTTGGTGGCGAGTGATTCCAACTCACTATAATCTCAAGGCTATTGAGGACACAAAACCTTGGTAGACATAACACTTGTCTTCGCTTGATGTAAGTACTTGTGGGATTGTGACCATGAGGAAAACATTGAGCAAGAATGCTTAAGGTACTCTTGAGGCCGCGAGGTCCTAGTCCTTTACGAGGAGCAAGAGGGGTGTTGTGAACGGAAACCCTTATTAAGAACCATAGATTAGAAACCACCTTTTTTAGCCACTTATCTTCTTAGTGCAAGGATTGATCCAAGTGGAATAACCCGGATCACCCCAAGATACTCACCATATGTGTCCCTTTGGTTGTGTTGTTTGACACTTCCATGACAAAGCCAATATCTCTTGTGGGCAACCACTTGGTGTGAGGCAAGGGGGCATCAAGTTGTGGGCTAAGTTGATGAGTAATGAGCCTTGTCTTGTAGGTAGATATTGCTTGAAGTGTTTTCGAAAGTGCTATACCAGTGTAAATGTTCTTAACATACAAACAATCGGTAGCATTCATAGGGTGCAATTTTATTTTTGATATCATAAGTGTTTGTCTTGGCAAGGTTGCTTTTGCCCTTGTTTCAAGTGTTTGAAGACATGTTTGATCCTCTACTGTTTGCAAACCTGTCCAAATGCTGTTGAATTTGTGATTGAAATCAGACATTTTCACCCTCACATTCGGAAACTTGAAATTAGACCTTAAAAAAATCAAAATTTTGCACAAATTGGTCAAGATCAACATTAGTATCACATTAGCCAAAGAGAAATATTGCATTAGAAGGTTGTTCTTGGTGAGAAAGTTTATCTCTAGAATTGTGAGCTACATTCTTGGGAAATTCTTGTACTCTTATTGTCCAAATAACTTTCATTTATCTCAATTTTAATTATATTTTGGCCTAGCCCAACCTCCTGGTTCAAAAGTGCAAGGGTAGTCACCCTTTGATTTGAAGCACCTCTTTGACAGTGTTGGTAAAGCCCCTGCTTCTATCTTTTCATTTCTCTTTGGACAATAGAGAATTTTGATTATCCTAGTTTGGTGTTGACATTTTTTGAGGTCATCCTATTACCAGTCTTCCTTGGTCAGTCCAGATCTTAGATCCTAGGTGTTGTCATGTTGCTCAACATCTCAATGAACGTTATGGTATCAATTGCACAAGATGGCTCTTAGTCTTCTTCTTTCTTCTCCATTTCCCATGTTCTTCTAAAGTCTTCTACTCCCATGGGAAATTCTTCTTCTTGTTCTTGATTCTTTCCTCTTATTATCTAGTCTACACTCTTCTATTCATTTCTTCCATGCTTGATTTCTCCTCTTTTGGAACCATGAATCTTGACTATCTAGCTTTGGAACCTTTATTAAGAATAGATGATCTTGAGCTCATTGACATATTCGAAAAGTGTTGTTCCTCCAAAATTCTCATGAGTGATGAATTTATAGCAAAAATAAAAGAAAAGATGATTAAATCAGATGCCTTCACTAGAACCATAAACATGATCATATCACGATCTTCTTCTTCCAAACATTCTTCATCATCTAAATCTTCTCATTCTTCTTCACCCTCCAAGTCTTATCATGACTCTTCCAGACATCATTCTCATTCTTCATCTTCTAAGTCTTATCATGATTCTTCTAAACACTATTCACATTCTTCATCTTCCAAATCTTATGATGACTCTTCTAAACATCATTTGAATTCCTCATTATCCAAGTATTCTTCTTCCACTAGGTCTTCACCTTCCTCTTCTTCACAATCTCATTCTTCTTCTACTTCTCCTAAGAGTCTTACTTCTCTTCAGAAGACATACCATAAAGAGCAACGTGATAGTCCTTGTGATGTCTCTTCCACAAAGAGTGACACACCTACCTTTGATGACTATGATGACTATGATGACTATGATGATGGACAATGTAGCAATACTTATGACAACTCTATTCCTAAGAGTCCTCCTCATCGTGTGCTTAGGCTTACTAAAGGGTCATCCTATTGGATAGATTGTGATGGTGATCCATATGATTCTGATTTTGAGAGAAATTATGATATTTGTTGTGAACAATATGATACATCTACTTCTATTGAGGAAGAGAAAGCTTTCCGTGCTGATTATAAACGAAGATACTATGAGCATGTCTTGTCTAAAAACTCTCATGCTGAAAATAAAGATTACACTCTCCAGCAAGATCATGTTAATGCTGAACCTTTGTCTTGTGATGGTCTCCTTCCATCCACCACTTCCTCCAATACCCACACACTTCCTAAAGCTTCTGAGTCATCCAAATCTTTCACAAATCTTTCATCCAACAAAGATCCTAAGACTTTCCATGTGGTTCCCTATAGTTATCCTCAAGGGCCACCTCTTAAAGATACTCAAGATAACCTTCACTTGGCTGCAAATACTTTCAATAATGCTAAACCTAAAGAGCCTACACCTTTATGCGCTATAATGCCTACTTCAGCTAGTCCTTCGCCATCTCTTCCAAAGTCTTCCATACAAATCCAACCTGCTTCCTTGTCTTTAGAAGTGGCTCCATGTCAAAAGGACTCTAAAAATGAAAAAGAAAAGAATATAAATAAAGATCAAGATCAGGAACCCTCCATATCATCCAATTCTCTTCATGATGTATCTCCTCCACTTTATGGTTCTTTTGATCCTCTACGCTCTTCCGCATTCATTCCACCATCTCCTAAGCAAGATCAAGCTACTACTTACACCGTTGAGCTTATTGATAATCAAAATAACCTTACCACACTTGCACTTTCCAAAGATGATACTTCCATTAAGGTTATTAAAAATGGTGTCATTACTTATGATGTAAAACCTATTGAAAATCAAAATAAAGTTGATACGCTTATGCTACCCAACGATACTTGTCAAGATCAAAGTCTTCCATCTTCTTGTTCTACCACTCCATGTTCACTTCCGCTTTCTGCTCTTCCTAAATCTTTGCAAGCTACGAACAATCCTGTCAAAGAAGGTGCTCCTATTCAAGATGTGCATGATCCTGTTGAAAATCCTAATGCTCATTCTAAAGATGCTGATATCCTTGGTTGTGATATAGACGCTGATGAACTTATTGATTATCCTTTTGCATCTTCCACATCCATCCTTAGACCCCCTCCATCAATGCTAAGGGCTTCACGTCTACCTTCCATATTGGGTCCTTATATCCCTTCACTTTCCCCTCCTAACTCTCCTAATTCATCATCCATTTTGGGTCCTTACGTCCCTCCATCTCCTATCTTTCCTCAAGATCAACATAGATGCATACCCTTGAATCCTTTTCACCCATCCACCCATCTAAACCAGTTGTATTTTCCTTCTTCCACAAGTCCCAAGTCTTTTGGAAGTAACTTGAATGTTCAATACAAGAAAAAGAAGCAATATAATAATCCATCAAAAGAAGATCACCATGTCCCCTCTAATCGACATGGATATATAAAGTCAAAAGAGATATCTAAGAAGAAAACTAGAAGACAAGTATGGGTTCCAAAATCCATCATTGAAGATATTCTCTCTAAATCATCAAAAAGAAATGAAAAGCCTAAGGCTATATGGATTCCAAAGTCTCTCTTAAATGAGTCTAATATTGAACAAAAAGTGAAATTGACATTCAAGCTTCCAAAGGCTTCCACTTCATCTTTTTTTCAAAAACATTCTTCCATTCCATGTGCCTGAACCACAACCTCTGCTAAACATTTTCCATATTCCCTCTCGTATTCCTCCATTCACATGTGAGAATTATAACAAGCACACCAATCCTCTCTTCGAGGAGTCAGATAGCAATAATGAACTAGAATATGGCTCGCACTTGGACTAGAATATGGTTCATGTTTCCTCCATCCTCTCGCCACCCTTCAAGGTGTGTATTAATGTTGATCTTATCTTTCTTTCCATCTACCTTTTCACATTCCTTCCATTCATTATCCTTCTACCTTCTATCATTTTTTCCTCATTTGCCTATTCCTCATGCGTTTTCCTTTCCCTATCAGCATTTTTTTGAGCATATCATTTTGAATCCTTGGTATATCAATGATTTATCCTTTCAAGGAGCATTATCTAAAAAGCTTGCCTTCTTCCAAAAAATAGAAAAATTCAAAAAATAGCAAAAAATTGAAAAAAAAAAAAATTGAAAATGTGCCATGGTGAAAACCTGGAAACAGGCACCTTGGTAGCAAAAGTAAAGAGAAATAAATTCATCCTATGGTGAAAACCACTCTCTTGTGGTGCCTTGGATAAGTACCATGATGAAAACCTGGCAATCAGGCGTCATGCGTAGTTCTTCTACATGTTTCATCCATTCCATCTTCCATCTTTGATCTTGACAATGTTGACCTATACTTGAATATTTGGCTATCTTGTGAGCTATCTTACAATGATCTTGCTTTCATTCATTTTATGTTTAGCCTTCATATTCATTTTCCTCCATTCATTCTAGCATTTCGCTATCTTTTTCACCTTTGGTCTTGATCTAATAAAAAGAGTAAAACACGATGTTATGAAGTCTCTTGACATGTCTACTCCTTTGGACTGCATCCTTCCTTCTTTTGCAATGCACTTTTGTGACTTATCCTATGCCGGCCTTTCATTGCTTATCCAAATGTGCTTTGCATGACAATTTTTTTTCCCTAGCTTGGGTACTCTTGAGGAGTTTGACCTTGAGGATTTCTTCCCTTCACTCTCCTTCATTCTCATGTCTTCCATCTCATTCACTAGCTTGCTTATCCATCTTGTCCCTCACCTTCCGAGACATTGGGACTACATGATGTGATCTTGCTTTGGAGTTTGATGCCCATTCTATCTGGGGGTATCCTTTGTACATATTTTATGATCCTGAAAAAATTCTAAAAAAATTGATATATGATGCTGAAAAAATCCTAAAAAGCATAAAAAGTCCTGAAAAAATACAAAAAAATCAAAATATTCAAAAAAAAAAAAAAAGAAAAAAGAAAAAGTGCCTTGGTGAAAACCTAGCAATTGGCGCCTTGGTAGCAAAAATCCAAAAAAATGAAAAAATGAAAAAATGATTCCAAGTGGTGAAAACCTGGAAACAGGCGCTACTTGAGGCCTTTGCACCCCTATTTGTTAGCATGCGTCCTCGACACTTAGCCACTTTCCATCATGCCTTGACCTTATTTGGCCTAGTCTGGAATTGGTCTTTCTCTTTGTCTAGGGGGCATAACTGTTAGCATTGGTCCTTTAGGTGCGTTTGTCTCTTGGGGCATTTCACAACAGGTGTTTTTTAACACCACCCCAAATAGTGTTTTTCAACACTACCCTTGCGTCGAGTGTTTCTTAACACTTATCAGATGTCTTTCCCAATAGTCTAAGTATGATGCGATATTTCTCATTAGCAGATATGATACTCAGAGTTTGACTCTATGACCAACACACACGCACTTAAACAATCAACTCGCTGACGATATGATGACTTTATTTTTCTTTGTGTGCTGTCTATGAGGATTTCTTTGATGAGTGGTCTCTCCCTGAGAAGTTTTCGATGATGCATAGCTAGAAGACTGAGGGTATGAGAACATGTTTTCTTTCTTTATCTGCTTGTGGGTATATTTTGTTGATCCTAACTGTCATGAGCATTTATGTTGGTCCTACTTGACACTATGGATTGACAAGGTATTATCCTTGACTATTTTGCGAGTGCATGCTTCTAGTTATCCTGACTTTTATGTGTCTTGATACAAGCATAATCTCGCCATATCAAACTTAGGTAATCTTACTGCATTAGTCATCTTGACCTATATGTCTTTGATGCCTAGGTGAGATTTCCACATTTCTATCTGATAAAGATCATATTCATATCCACATAGTTATGCTAGTGTGCATTGTATGATCTTACGACGCTACCAATAACGCTCGATGATGATAATTAGATGTCTATAAGCATTGTGACCTTGCAAGTCAACCACTTTCATAGTAGCTTGCATTATTAGGTTCATGTTAGTCTACTTTTGCATCTTGCATATGGAGAGAGCTCTCATTTTTATCATCTACGGACTAGTTGGTCAACTGTGCTCATTTTCTGATTCTTCTTGATCATATCTTTCATTTCTGGTCTTTCATATCACATCATTTTCTATCCATTTTCGGACTCGAAATCGAAATCTGAGTCGCGTTTCCAAATTTTCCCTTTCTTCTGAGCAGTTGACTGACTTTTTGAGGCATAATTTGATTTTCAGTAGAATTTCTTCCTTTTCATGTCTCTCATTTTTCCAGTCTTTCATTCGCCCTATCTCTTTTCTTCTAGCTCATCGCTGGGGCATGTTTCATTGCCTAATGGTTATCCTATTATCATTTACCTTCAATTGTGATTTCATTCTGATTTGATCAAATCTTTATCGATTTGCTGTCTCTCCTCTACCTGATTTCGATTTCGATTCCGAGGGGGCAGTATTTATGGGATTCTCATCCCTGATTTCCTTGATTCTCTTGATTCAGACATCTTTTGTGAGCTTTTGCTCAAAATTTGAGATTCTTATCTCCCATTTTTAGACTTGATTATTGCCTAGCAGCGACGGTGATAGTTTTGTCTAAAGCTTGATTTGCACCTAGCAGTGACGGTGTTGGTCTAAGCTTTTATTTATGTTTGTCCGGATGTGATCCCGAATCGACCTCATATCTGAGTTGTCTTGTGATCCCAGATCAATCTCACATTTCAACTTCATTCTTTGACTACATGTGTTCCCAAATCGATCACACATTAGTCAAAGAGGGGCAAATGTATGCACCCAAAAATGGTCGCCTAGACTTTGGGCCCCATTTATTTGATTTATCAATCCTGAATCATTTTGATCATTAATCAATATTTTCAACAATATCAATTTCTTGATCAAATCCTAAATTCGATCATATATTGGATTTTTATCCTATGGGCTAACCATTTATCCTAAGTCTTTATTTATTTAAAAGGAATATTTCCTCCCCTTTTAATAAATAAAAAGCCCCCACTTTTCCTCTTATCCTAAGTTGCACAAATAAAGCACTATTCATATTTTATAAAAAGGAGAAAAGCACTTTTTGTCTCATATGGATATAAAGTCAACTCTTATTTTCCTATTGGAGGATATGTGTGCACATGGATTGCTCCTCTTTCAAGCTCCACCGCTGATTAAGATCTTTTGCCTCTTAATCTCCATGGTCCATTTCACCTCATTTCTTATAAAAGGAGAGCTCTCTCCTCCATTTGCATATAGATAGATACATCCATATTTTATGCTATTGTTATGCTGCAGGTTTTGGAGCTCTCTTTGAAGACACTCAAGCTTTGAAGCCTTGACATTTTTAGTTGCATTTCATAATAGTTTTGCTTTCATAGTTACATTCATGGCATCATAGATTAGATTTCCTTTTATGCAATAGAATAAGCTCACATAGTTTAAATAGGAGGCATTGTAATCCATTGCTATTTCTCTTCATAGCTTAGTTTGTACTTCCATTTTCATAGCATAGCTTGCACATTTGCATCTTCATTTTAGTTGCATTGCATTGCATTTCATATTAGATTCTTGGAGATATTGGCACTCTTGCCCTTGTCTTCACTTGAATCTCTCATTGTATGGTTGACTAGCAAGGTCACCTTCTTGTAGCTCTAGCTGAGAGCAGAACTCATAGTCCCTTGCAACTCCATGCATAGAGAGCTATGAGCCGCTTTGTGAGGCCTCACTCTTGAGTAACCTTGCATGTAATGGTTCATAGAAGTGCATATTTTAGTGTGTACAATGGTTAGGGTCAGGGTTTTTTTTAGGGTTAGGGTATGATGGTTAGGGTTAGAGTTTTTCGAGTTAGGGTATTATGGTTAGGGTCAGGGTTTTTTTTAGGGTTAGGATATTATGGTTAGGGTTAGGGATTTGTTAGGGTTAGGATCAAGATTTAGCATTTAGGATTATGGTTAATATTATACTTAGGGAGAGGTTTTAGGGTTATTTTTAGGATCGGGTTTAGGATTAAGATTAGGGTTATGATTGGGATTAGGTTTAGGATTAGGATTAGGTAAATAGGGTTAGGGTTTATATCATGGTTAGGATTAGGGTTTGGGTTGGGGGTGTTATTAGGGCGAGAGTTAGAATTATGGTTAGAATTATAATTATGATTAGAATTAGAATTATGATTAAGGTTAGGACTAAGTTAAGGTTTAATGTTGGAGTAAAGTCTCAATTTGGTTTAGGGTAATATTTCAAGAGACCTCTTGGTCATTTTTTCTTTCTTCCTTATAGGTCATTAATTCAAAAAATTATCACATATTTAAATTTGAAGCATTTCTCCATAAAATTTATTGTTTGCACAATGATCGAGATATGTTTTCCCCTTTCTATGTTAATCATATTATCTTAATTAATTAAATAATATAAACATAATAAAATTGATAATTGAATGTGAAGACAAAAATTAGATAAAAATAATATTTTTCTAATATGGTCCCTTAAATCCTGGACTTTATCATCTTTTTTTCTAATCTTGGTTATAATTTAATTGTATTAGGATTAGGGTTAAGTTGAGTGTTAGATTTCAAGGGTCATTTTATTTGGATTTTATATAAGTTAGGATTTAGCTAGGTTTAAAATTAGGGTTATAGTTCAATTTGATTTAGTATAATGGTTGGGGTTAAGTTTGGGGCTTAATTTATCAAGTGACCATATTTTTTTAATCTTAGTTAGGGTTAGGTTCATCTTGGGTTTTAATGTGTAATATGACATAGAGTTAAGGTTGGGATTCAATATAATTTTTCAAGGTTTGTGGTTTCTATTTATTCAATAGGTTTCTCCTCAACTAAGATTTTAGGTATAAAATTTAATTTGACTTAAAAATTAATTAAGATCAAGGTTAGGATTACATTTTTTTTAAAGCTTAGTGTTTAATTTGGTTAAGTGTTGGAGTAAAGTCTCAATTTGGTTTAGGGTAATATTTCAAGAGACCTCTTGGTCATTTTTTCTTTCTTCCTTATAGGTCATTAATTCAAAAAAATATCACATATTTAAATTTGAAGTATTTCTCTAGAAAATTTATTGTTTGCACAATGGTAGAGATATATTTTCCCCTTTCTATACTAATCATATTATGTTATTTAATTAAATAATAGAAACATCATAAAACTGATAATTGAATGTGAAGACAACAAATAGATAGAAATAATATTTTTCTAATATGGTCTCTTAAATCATGGACTTTCTCATCTTTTTTCATAATCTTTATGACAACATCTAGAATTCAATCATATCCATTAGATTGAATTTGTCTCACCCCTTGGCCTCACAATTTTATTTTTACAATGATCACCTCAACCTAGTTTATATGTCACATTAAAATTTCCAAGTTCTCCACTGATTCAAAAATATGGCCTCCAATGACATGCAATGATTGCAAAATTTGCATAAAATAGATTTGTTGAAAATGTCATTGACAGATTTTAAACCAAATTCTTTGGCGTCATTCTCCCTACTTTCAGTAGGATGTTCTGCACATTGCAAAATGATTGTGAAATAGTAGACAAAGCAATTGAAGAGGATTTACAAACTTTAAAGCTAATGCAAGCAAGCGTAGCCTTACTCAAGAACCTTTTTCAGCATCCTCCTTGCGTTTACTAAATGCAAGCATGCAACCCCTTCTCTCGATGATCTAGAGAAATGAATTATAGATTAAATCATAAATACTCTTTGCACAAAATATATATAAGATTTTGAAACTAATTATCAAATTTAATAAATTAAATAATATGACAACACAACCCTCCATATTATTCATCAAACATTCAAAACCAAATATAATAGTATAAATTAAATGTTAAATATAAAAATTATATAAACTAAATCTTAAAGATTTTCTAATTATAAATAAGGAAGAAGAAATATTTTTCACCATTGCAAATGAATAATCTAAAAAATCTAAATCTAAAGCAATATGGTGGCATTGGCCTCCATATTTAAATTTAAATCTAAATATTAAATAAAATAATGGTCAAAATTTAAATCTAAGAGAAAGATAAATCTAAATCTAACTCTAAAAGTAAAACTAAAACTAAATCTGAAAGATTTTCCAATTTTAATTAAGGAAGAAGAAAGATTTTTCACCATTTTAAACCATTCTAAATGAATAATCTAAATAATCTAAGTCTAAACCAATATGGCGGCATTATTAAATGAAATAATGATCAAAATCTAAATCTAAGAGAAATATAAATATAAATCTAACTCAAACTCAAACTAAATATAAATGTAAAACTAAAACTAAATCTAAATCTAATTCTAAATCTAAAACTAAATCTAAATCTAAATCGAAATCTAAATCTAAATCTAAAACTAAAATTATATATAAAAAAATTATTAAATATAAAATAAAATATCATCTTGATATTTGGTTGGTTGCTTTCTCTTGAAATGGGCTTCCTACAAATGAAATGAGGAGACACTCTATTATAATCAGAGAGCGTCTCTTCATGGTCCCCAAAGGTGTCTTTTCTAATTCCTTTGCCTCTTCAAATTCCAAAAAAAATAAAACACTCCAATTTTTTTAAATTTTTAACTTATTTTTTATCCATGTGGTGCCCTATTTTTTCGTGTCATATTATTTTAGGCCCCATTATTTTGGCTTGGCCATTTGTCTTCCTATTATTTCAGCCAGCTATTATTTCCTCCCTGAAATTGGAATTTATGATTTATTTAAATTTATAGTTTTGTAACTTATTTATTTAATTTAATAGTTTTTATTGTAGAAATTAAATGTTAAATATGAAAACTCTATAAAATAAAGTATTAAAACTAAATCTTAAATATTTTTCAATTTTAAATAAGGAAGAAGAAAGATTTTTCACCATTTTAAACCATTCTAAATAAATAATCTAAATAATCTAAATCTAAATCAATATTACGGCATTGTCCTCCATATTTAAATTTAAATCTAAATATTAAATGAAATAATAATCAAAATAAAAATTTAAGATAAATATAAATATAAATCTAACTAAAACTTAAACTAACTAATTCTAAATCTAAAACTAAAATTAAAATTAAATTTAAATTTAAATTTAAATCTAAAACTAAAACTAAAACTATATAAAAAAACAAATTATTAAATACAAAATAAAAATATCACTTGATATTTGATTGGTTGTTCGCTCTTGAAATGAACTTCCTACAAATGAAATGAGGAGACACTCTTTTATAATCTGAGAGTGTCTCTTCATATTCCCCAAAAGGTGCCTTTTCCAATTTCTTTAAATTTTTTTTAACTTGTTTTTCATCCATGTGGCACCCCTATTTTTTCGGGCTTGGCCTTGCCATTTGTCTTCCTATTATTTCGCCATGCTATTAATAGTTTTATAAATTGTTTATTTAATCTAATAGTTTTTATTGACAAAGAATCTTTTTTGGCATATTCCCATTGTATAGGTACGCCTCTCTAATTAATCAATAAATATACTAATTAATAATTAATCTCAATATAAATATTAATTAATTAAAAAAATATATTAATTAATATTAGTGGTAAGTAGCTTAGGCTGCCACGACCGGAGGCCCTGACCCCATATATAATTTTTTATTTTATTTTAAATTTATTAATTAATTTATTTTAATTAAACTAATTTATGTTAGAAATTTTTCTGACACAAAACCAACAAGCTATATATATATATATAACAAAACGAACAACAATAACAATTTTTTTTAATAACAAATGACTTTCTCCCAAGAGTTTGGTTATGCAACTAATTTCAATTTTGAAAACATAGTTGTAATTGTAAAAATATGCAATTGTTTTCAAATCAAAATTAAATCAATAACATATAGTTTTAAAACAATAAACTATATTTTTTTACCAAGAACAACCTAAGATTTTTACATGCAAATTTCTTTGTATTTTAACCACAAAGCATTCTAGATCAGGGTTTTTACCAGAGTTTGAATCCACCAATAGATCTGAAACAACAAAGGCCAAACCAAAGAATTGAAGCTTCCAAAATACTCCCAAGCTTTCACAAATTTCATAATCCAAAAACCAGAGCCAAAACATATAAACCTCTCTTGAAATAATGAACCAAGAAATCCTAATAAAGGAAACCTACTCAACCTAGAATTTCTAAAACTCATGAAAAACCTAAAATGTAATTCAACTTAAAATTGAGTAAAAAGATTTATTTTTAATTAATAATTCTCACTTTTTAGCATTTCACTCAACTTTAATATTAAATTAATATTTCAATTTTATAGAAGTGATTGTGCATGATAATTTTTAAATTAATAACTATAGCATATTAATATATGCAAATTGATAATTAAATATCAATTAATAAATTATACCTTTAATTTTATTTTTGGATTTAATAATTTATTAAATCCTCTATTACCAAAAATTAAACTTTTAATTAACAAATGTATTTAATATTTATATATTTAATAATTTGATCATTTAATTAGCCTTGATAAAATCTATATTCTATTTTAACACAGAAATCACCTCAAACCATAGGTATGCAAACCTAAAGAACCCAACTACACCAATAATACAATACTCAAGCACAAAAGAGGGTTCACGAATTCACGTCCCCTGCACAAATTCGAAAGGGTAACAATCAGAAACTTGTCCATTATTTCAAGACAATGAGTGGCTTAAGTTGAGATTTGGAAATGTCTGTTTTCTCCACCCTCTTACCATTGAGACATTGCGATAGGACACACTCACTCCTGCCAATTCAAAAAAGACGATGACCGATACCTACAATCCTGCAATCACAAAGACGAACATGTGCATACATATATATAACAAGTAGTGGTTGAGAACGATACATCGTGTGGATCTCGCAACCAAGTAACTACGACTCTATCTCATACCATATCAAACACATCATACAGAAAAGTTAACACATACATATAATCTATGTGCATATAAATATAGTGTTAGTAATCCATAATCATAGTGACATCATAACATAAATATAATCATAATAAAACTAACCATAAATCTAACTGTAAACACATGATATCTCACACTATGCAATGACTCATAATAAATCAATGCAATGAAATGTCATACATCAATAACCCAAATATCACTGAAATAATCAACGCACACATAAAAGTGGTCTGAAAGAGTTTGACAATATAAGCTGAAAGCAAACTATGGGTGGGCACTACACCCCTTATGCTCAAAAAAGAATAACAAGAGTATAAATCAAATTATGTAAACAAGAATCACAATATCACGAATCCATAACAACATATATGAACAAATGAAACTAATTTAGGAACTTTTACAAAGCCTTTTACATAAGCAAGTCCTTAACTCCAAACATAAAGCATATCTAAATGAAACTATCCACAACATGCACATAAAGTATATAGATCATGAAATCACATCAATCTAATCATACAAACCTAGGTGTCTGATAAAACATGGCATAGATTGACTCCTAAGCCTTTAGTATGCATTAAGACGCCCCATGGGCCAACACCTAGCCAAAACTCATAATCTACGCACTTGACCTAAGACCTGCACACTTAGGAGAATTTGTTGCGCACTCGAGAGAATTCGTTGTGCACTTGGGACAATTTTCTACACACTTGGGCCAGTTTACAATGCACTGGAAGCTGATAACTATGCAATTGCACAAAAAGTTGTGCAATTGGACATGGTCAACTTGGGTTCCCCAAAAAAGCATCAATTTGGCCTTGGAAGAAAAACAAGGTAGAGACCCATTTGAGATAATCCCTCTTTTCCTTCCAAAAGACCAATCAATTTGATGCCAAGTCACAAAAATAGAAAACTAATAATGTTTTACCAATACATCTTTTTAGAAAACTAGGAAAGAAATAAGGCAAAATGAACAAATTTAAAATAATACTTTCAAAATTAGATTGCAATTCAAAATAAAGATTCAACGTGATATTATAACACCAATACATTTCCAAATCAATGGACAAGCAATAAATATGAGGGTTTCAAACCCTACCTCAGGGCCTATGGAGAAACAAGGAAGAGGAAGGAAGAAGAATGAAATGGAGAAGTAGCCCAAGAAACTCCTCAATTGTGCTATGGTGCTTTAAATTGTATCCTGTGATTTAATAGCTTCAATGGCAGCCTTACATTTTATTGTTCAACACAGGTGTTATTGACCATTATGTATGTGCTTGACTATAATTGATGGGATACAATATCTTGGTTTTTGTTTCATAAGTAACATGAATGTGGAACTGATCACTGGCGCTCAATTTGATTGGTCCTTGTGTTGAACATGATAAAAAAACTGAGCGACTAAGACTCATGTGCGCAAACACTCGTCATTTTTGTCTTATGTGTGGGTGCAATCTTCAATGTTGCGGTCATTTTCATAACAACACCAATACATTATGGTTTTCTAATTGTTGACACCCTTTACCAGAAGAAAATATAATCCTGATGATGAATAATTGAGTGATTTGAAATGACGAGTAAAAAATTCTCTATGTTGATGTAAATATATGCCTATTACAAAGCACTTTTGATATGTATAATGTGTGGTCTATTTAGACATTTGATTATTGACATGTGTTGACGAATTGACTGCTTCACCATGCCCATTTCACATTCCAGCTCCACTAATGACCCCTCCCCAAGAACATTTTTTTTAATAAATAAAATAAATACGACTTTCTGGTGATAAACAAATAATACTATACTGCTATCTGAAAAAAACATTTATTCCTGCGAAAAAAAAATTTATTCCTGCCTTCACGCTTCTGTCTCCCTAAAACGTAACCGATTCCTATGCCTCCTTTCAATAAACATTAATTAAAACTGAACGGTTATAAATCAACACATCTATATGATGTGATGTTAAGAATATCACATCATTCCAAGAAAAAGACATTTGATGCCTGAAAAGTTAAACCCTTGACAGAATAAATACAGACACATGCTATTCCAAACAAAAAGCAGCACAAATCAGAGAACAAAAACACCAACGAAACTTAGAATACTGTGTTCAGTTCTCTCTTACGCACACTTCCTTGAAAAGTCAAAAGAATCAAGCTTTTTAATAAAGATGAATGATAATTTTTGCTTTTAAATCGATCATAATTACATAGGAAGCCATAGAAGCTAAAGGTTTTTTAAAAATAAAATAAAATATTGTAACATAAATTTTCCTCAATTGATTCTGAGATCACAGACTAGAGTACTGGAACACGCTGAACAGTAAACTACCGCATAATTGGGCTTTTAAAATTCAAGTTTTTAACATGAACCCCTCAAGCTCTAGATCATTTTTTTAGGAAAATGTCAACATGTCTTTCTGTAAGTGGATATCTTGAAGCTACTGTTTGGGATTCTCAACAATGGAGTCCAACAAGCTCCTTCCTTATTGAATTGTCTCAAAAGACAAATACAAAGACAAAACGATATACACTAACTAATTGCCTTATGTGTAACATATAATTGTTTTTTTTCCATTACTGTATAATGCAATCACAAATATACATTATTTGTCAACTACAATAATTTTAATATATTTAACCAAGAAACCAAAGACCTGAGCGACAACACCATTGCTGCTATTGATAAATGGTCATGAATTGGAATCTTTCTTTACATAGTAACACAAAGCAGATAGCCAATATTGCTATGACAAGATAAATTATGGGCTAAACTGATTAATATTAGTAGATTTTCACAATCTATCATATTTCATGTTATTGCTTCTGAATTTGATTGGATGAATTTTTGCATCCACATTCATGCAATCAAATTCAGGAGCAGCGACAGTAAAAGGCTACAATAATGTTTTTACTACTGGAACACATAATAAGATGTGCTAGATCATAGACCTTTTCTATAGATTATAGATTGTATTATAATATCCGCATGTTACCATATGTAACAGAAACCTGATTGCTTACAGTTCAGTCATGCACTGGCTTATCCCACCATGAACCATCCACTGCGAACAATACAAAACAAGTCCTCCATCTCCCAATCTGTTGTAATGCCACTGAAAATGTATCTGTTCATGTCCACTCAATCCTTGTGCTAAATTAGCGAACAGGAGACTTGAGCAAGCACCATATTTCTTATGAAGACCAGACACACTACCATCTTCATATGCTAAACTATTGCTTACTAAAGAGATTTGGTTTCTATAGTGCTTAAGAACATTCTAGATCAGCATCATGATGACATCTTCTCACGTATCTGCACTCAAAGTTTTCAAGGGTTTCAGAGAGCTACCCTCGAGACAGAAACACCGTCCTACTCTCCATCATGAATTCTAACAAAGCAATAAATAAACAGAAGTGCTCCGAACTAATATCACCATAGGACAAAATATAAGTTTACAAATAGCAAAAGGGCACTAAACAATTTCATTAAGAAATCTTGTATAGTTCTTGATATCAAAGCTCTCACTTCTTCTCACACATTTTGATATATCTCAGCCCTCCTGAAGATATCTATTATCAACTCATTCCTAACCCGTGAAAACTTGAAAACCAGTTTATTTATTTGCATTAAAAATCGAAGCAGAATAATTCCCAAATTGCATTTTACAGCATTCAAAGCGAAAAAAAATGAGATAAATATAGAATAATATCAGAAAATAGTGGACAACATCAGAAAAATAGGATTATATAATATTTAGAAAATTTTAGTTACAACTGAGGTCAAAAAAATATTTCCTTCTATTAGTGCTCAACAAGTTCTATTTTATATATTGCGAAATTTTCATGGAAATATCAGTCTGAAGTCTGTAATCCACTATTTTCCAAGATATAAAGAATTTATTCCTATGGTGGAACTGGAAACCACACTATCATATACCCTGCATTTCACCTGTCATACTAAAAGCGACCATCTATGCTTCATCCAAGAACAAGTCAATTCGTGTTTCACATACCTTACCCTTGTGACCTTGTCTTACATAGTAATACAAGAAACAACCTAAACTTTATATTCGGTTGCCATCCCAGAAATAGCAAATCTAAATTTTTCTTCTCAATCACAGAAACAGCCTTTTTAAAAAAATGGCTGTAATTTGGCACATAAAGTATTCCAAGCAGAGATTGGTTGAATTTCCAACAAATCTAGCAATCGGGAAGTTGTTGGTAAGGTTTACAAGAATTATTGCAGTTCTCCCGATCCCACGTCTCATTAACCAGGTTTATTTCTGCTGTTTCTATGAATAAGTCAGCCAGAAATTAAGCGCTTGTCCCGTAAGTGCAGATAGTTTCCGAGCATTTTTCATTAGTACTGAACATAAAGTATTCCACGCAGAGATTGGCACATAAGCATCCCATTCTAGCTTATATTTTAAATTTTCTGGTGATAAATAGAAACATTGTAGAAATTGGCACAACAAAAACTACAAGAACGAACCCAAGGAAAAACTAGAGAAGTCGGGATGAAGGCAAACACCCGTACGAATAATCATCTTTTTATTAGACATCTAAACAGTGACATAATTGTCAAAAACCCAAAATCACTAAGTAATTATAAAAGAGACACAGAAGTAAAGCCAACAGCACACTAAGACCTGCAGGTACACGCACGAAGATATTTGTAATCACAGCTAAAGCATATTAAAACTTAGAAGTAGTCATGTATGAGAAATCGGGATGAGGAATTAATTAATTGTGTTTTAGTTCATACTATCAGGTAATCTGTTTTTGGGTCTATAGATGGCTTGAAGTATATGGCATTCCTTATATTTTCCGTATGCGGAGACATCTAACCGTGCTTCAAATATAAGGTGTACATTACCCACTCTCTGCAGGATTTGAACTTGAACTTGTGACCTCTCTTTCAAGAATACAAGTTCTCTACTATTAGGTCAAATCAGATGTACATTGATAAGAGTAATCATAATCATATAAGTATTTTTGCATATTGTATAAATTGACATTTAGGCTTCCACCAAATGAAAGAAATTGTTTTGTTAGAATATGACGTCAATTCTAGTAATCTTCAGAAGTGACAAATAGTTAGGAGTGTGCTGGGTGATAGTATTATTTCAGCATGATGAATAGTCAACATGGGTAACACAAAAGGGTCTCAGGTTTGCTCAGTTGTCCAGTGGACTAAACTTTAGGCCAAAGGCTTGAAAGCTGGGGTTGCAGAAAGCTGGGGTTGCAGGGGGCTGGCTGTAGCTCCCCTGCCATGCCGATTTCTAAAAATTCTTTTAACCCATGGCTTTTTTCTGCTATATGTTTACTAGATTTTCCCACATAAACCTGTGTGTATCATTTATTGTTTCTCCACATAATTCTGCAGTGTAAATTTTCACAAGACTAATAGAACAACCAACTTCGACATGGAAAATACAGCATTTATTTACAAATCAATGTGACAAGTACAACCACCAAAGCACTGGACAATAAAAGAAGCAAGAATACCATAATTGATAATTGCACTTGAATCAAAAACATTATTCACTAAAAGTAGACAACCCCTTAAGGAGAAGGATGGTCAATAGCAAACATTTTCATTCAGGTATTTAGTACCATCGAGAGATGGAAATATTTTACAAGCCAGCCATTTGAAATCAGTGAACATGAGTAAATGAATAAAAGCGCACATCCATATTATATAAAATTGCAGGCAGTACCCACAAATGCGGGTGTGGAGTTGAGATGTTCGCCCCTAGACAGGACTTATGTGGTGACAATTGACAATACAAATTTCAGAGAGAACAGAGACAGCCGAACCCAGTTTATCAAAAGTAATACATATTTGAGTGCAATTAATTGTCAAATACCTAGCCGTAGGCACCCACAATTCATTAGAAGAAAGAGTCCAAGTCCATTAAAATTTCAGAGTCAGAAGTCATACAAATCCAAAATAAAATAGGGTTTCAAAGATTAGAAATCATGCCAAGCGCATAGCGCATTGTAAGAACTCCTCACTGAACTATATTAACCACAGACCTCAACCCCGCATGGTAGGGGAGGACTTCCTGCTTGACTACGCCACTTCTAACCCTAACACGGCAGGATGGGGTGAAAAGTCTCTGGGAGACTATGCCAACTTCATCCGGTCCTGTTAATGTCCCTGGGACATTATCCCCATCCCATCCACAACCGAACAGGACAGGGTGAGGACTTCCTCCTGGACTATGTCAATCCCAATCCTACCTGAACAGAATAGGGCAAAGGCTCACACCACCAGCCCCAACAAATCCCAATCCAGCAGAGTAGTGCGTGAATTTGCATAGAAAATCCCAGTCTAGTAGTACTTCACGAAACACGACAAAATTTCCCACTTCCACAAAAATCAAATGCAGTGGAGACCAAAATTTACAAATAAAAGGAAGCGTATTCTTCAAATTCAAAAACACAGAGGGAACATTGAATTGAATATACATAAAGTTACTCATTGAAACTCAAAATAAGCCCAAATCGAGCATTACAATTATTATAATTATACACACGAAAACTAAACAGTTTCAAATATCACCAACCCAGAAGGCGAAGTACAAAATTTCATCAAGTCGAACTTATCAGAAATCACCGCCAAAATCCCCCCCACCGCCAAAATCCCCTCCATCACCGAAGCCATCGCCGACTATGTCACCAATTAACAGCCCTCCGAGAGCACCACCAAGCAATCCGGCGCCTAGTCCCATTCCCATCTTGTTCTTCTTGGGCGGCCGCTGCTGCTGCACAGGGGGGTAACCCTGATTGTAAGGCGGGTAGCCACCCTGGTTGTAAGGAGGATAACCACCCTGATTGTAAGGAGGGTAACCCTGTTGTGGAGGATAGTGCCCACCAGGAGGAGGATAAGGCGGGTGGCCTGCAGGTGGAGGCGGAGGGTAATGCGGATAGCCGGCGGGCGGAGGCGGCGGAGGGTAGGATTCAGGCGGCGGGTAAGAAGAGGAAGAAGATCCCGGCGGCGGGTATGCCGGATATGCAGTCACAGGGTCATTCCTGCCCTCTTTGCCCTCCTTATGTGCTGGACCGGTGGCGCCATATGCTGGAGCGGCGCCTCCATTAACAGGGGCACAGCTCCCATACGCTTGAGGGGCGGCTCCATATGCTGGAACGGCGCTGCCACTAGTAGGGTACTGAAAGGCACTTGGCTCGTACGCCGGCTGTTTAAATTCCCCCGGATTGTTCATCTTGACTGACAAATTGAGCGTTCCCTTGGCCTTCCCCGAGGGTTTGCGGACCTGGTAACTCACGAAATCAACACCGCCGCTAGGTTTTTTCCCGAGGAATTCCTTCATGGGAACCGAAACGTGCCCTACTTCTTTATCCCCAAATGCTCCCTCTGTGCGGATCTCGACTTCCAGGACCAGGCGGCCCTGCTGAAGCGCCGCCTCGTCTACTGTGAAGGTCATGGGCTTGTTCCAGGTAGGGTTTGTGCCGTTCTCTTTGTCCGAGACTGTTCTTTTCTTCGTGGGCCGAGGATCGCCTTTCATCCATGCCACGGCGTAGACCTTCGATTTGGTGAACAAATTCACGTCTTGTATGTCGCGGGCGGAGATCAACGTTACTTCAACCGTCCTGTTCTCCATCGCTGATCCTGCGTGCGGTAACTTGAATTTGCAGAGGATTTCTAAATGGAAGGTAATATGCAGAAGATTTGAAAACTGGAATTTGGTGGAGAGAAAACAAAACAGTGCAGAGAGAGAATGGAAATGAAGATGTAAGACGAGACGATGTGTGTTTATAGGATCGGTTTTGAGTCATCGATGGATTCCATGAGGTTTCTAATGACACGGGACACGTCATACACACGGGATGATTGAACCGGCTTTTTTTGCCAGGTCAATCTTGGTTAAATATCTACCAGGTTCCGTGCGCCTGATCAGATAGACCATAATTTTGTAACTTCAATTTTTTTATAAATTATAGTTAAACTTTGGTTAAATTAATTGATTAATTAGCCCATTGACTTCCCCGCCAGTGACTATCTAGTCCATGGAATTCATTTGATTTGACATTTTTTTTTCATTTATTAATCAAATTGAAAACTACAAATTTAATTTAATTAATACATACAAAATATTTGTCTAATCACATGATTTCTATGCAGTGCATAAACATTGTTTTTTAAAGACAATGTTATCAATTTGGACTAGGTACCTCCCTCTATTAAATTATTAAAATAATATATATTAGGTTAGGATACGGCCTGCATAAATCATTATAGTTTAAGCTAATCTTTCATACAATTCTTAGAGTCCAAGGAACACATGGAAGGCATCAAAGTTGTATAAACATTGTTACTTCCTTCTTTTAGTGGGTATTGTTGAGATTTTTTATGATTATTTTAAATTAAGAAGTAAATAAATTTAAAAATAGAAAAAAATCTAATCATGAAAATTTAATTTTTTCATATGATTAATAAGTGGCAGTAAATTTTTAACACTCTACTTTTTCAACCAACTCAAAGAAGTAGTTCTAAAAAGTAGTAGCTGCAAGATTCAATTTAATTATGTAGCAATATTTTTCTATGGGTGAAATCTTTACACCTATACTGCACCCTTATCATATCTTTGATTTTTCTATGAGTGAAATCTTTACACCCGTTTTATTAGTGTTCTACAATTCATATTGATTTCTATTGTTGTATTTGGATAATAGAAACATTGATACAAAAAATATACACAAAATCAAATCTAACAACATTGTCCTTTTGTCAATAACTAATGGAATGATATTTATATAAATTAAGATGAACTTAAAAGAAGTTGTTCATGGTTTTGGCTTGCATAATGATGTAATTGCTGATATTATTACACAAATAATTTTAAAACATCTTTGGAAGGTGAGATTTTCTACGCAATTATTCTTAGGAAACCGGTACTTTAAAGCTTTACTCTTACAAATGTTTCACATTGCTTTTTTGTTGTTAGTTGCAAGAGTTATCTAAGAAGAATGTTTTGACCATGAGTTAGGTGCTTCAAATTCAAGATTATTTAAAGCAACAATTTTGATGTATGTAAATATTCTAAATCATGGTCTATTATATGCTCTTTGTAGAGTCAACACAATTATGTACACTAAGATGTATTTGTGTTAGTAACTTCTATTTTTTATAAATTTACTTAGTTTAACTTTTTAAATTTTTTTATCTAACCTAAATGTAACTATTTATCTAACCTAAGAATGACCCTAAACCTAGCCATGATGTGAACCCTAACTATAAACTTTACCTTGATCCTCACTCTAATCCTAACCCTAACCAAACCCTAATATGAACCCTAACTACAACCTAATCTAAACACTAACCCTAACCATAATCCTAATCTTAATTGTCATGCAAGCCCTAACTATAACCCTAAACATATTATAAACCCTACCATTGACCATGATTCTAACCATAGCCCTAAACTCTAAACCCTAATCATAATCCTCACTCTAAGCCTAACCATAACTATAAGGTGGACATAACATAAATCTTAACCCTAACCCTAACCCTAATACTAACCCCTAACCCTAATCATATTAACCTACTCAACATATAGCACTAAATCGTAATACTAAATCCTAAACCTAACCCTAATTCTACCCCTAACCCTAACATAACTCTCACACCAATATTAAACCCTAACAATGACCATAAACTCGACCTTAACACTAAACCCTAACCCTAATCATAATAATAAATCTAAACCAAAGCCTAACCCTAATGTTAACCCTAACCATGCAATATAAACTTTAATCATAATATAAACCATAACCATGATATAAACCTTAACCTTATGCTAATCCTAATTGTAACCCTAATCAAATTAATTTATTTAAAGTGTTGTGTGCCTTGCGGCTATTAATATAGAGAAAAAATTAAAGTTGAAAAATTCAACGCCATCTCGACGTATTTTAAATATAGAATATATATTAGCTAGTTTATAATTAAATATAGATCGGTTCATATAATATAGCTGTAAAAATTTGTAACTTTTCACATATAAGACATAAACTCCTCCAAAATTTGAACTTGTTTAAAAAATGCAAATTTCCTATCATGAGACCAACTTAAAGGGATTTTAAAAATGAGTAATCTGATTTTTTTTTAATAAATTATTAGTTAGCTCAACCTCGGTTAGGTGTCTAAATTTGTGACCGTTCAAGTCTCCGGTTACATATGACCGGATATATTTGCAAATCTTCCGGTTTTTCAGGATGCGTGGATATCTAAGGAAATCAAGTTAGCTTTTGGACCAATCAGGATGGATGGAATGTTTCAATTTCTTTTGTTTTTTTTCTTTGCGTGCGAGTTTCTTGACAGCTCCGTATCAGACTCCCAGGTTATAGACCTCAAAGGTCTATATTTTTCATTTACTGAAATTTTATTATAATTTATAATCTCTTCATCTTACAAATTTATACATATTAAAGAAATATTTTAAATTTTTTTTCTATAATTAATTATTGATTAAAGTTTAATTACAATTATTTTTTCCAGATAATCAAATTTGAATAAATAAATAATTAATTTTAGAGAGATTAGATTTCTATTATCTATAGTCAAATATTCAAATTGTATTTTTTGTTTTGTCAAATACTCAAATTTTATAATAGTCATGATTTTTTTCTCTTATAACTCTCATTCTATAATGAATCATAGAGTGTGATGGGAAACATTGATGCAAGGAATACTACACAATTGAAACTAGAAACAAAAGATATTATAAGCTATGAATATTGGGACTCTTTCAATTCGGTATATTCTAGGAGACATCTAACTCATGTCCCCATACAACTATTAAAGTCTTTTTTTCTGTTTATAATTATGATAAAAGGATAATTGTGTTTGTGCTATGAAAATTAGTAACATAAAGTAATTATAAATTATAAATAAACCTCATTTGATAATCAATTAATTAATTCTAAAAAAAATTATTTTATAGTCTATGATATCTTGCATACAATATGAGACCCTTCAAGACTTTTGTACTCTAGTATTGGAGGAGGCATCTAGTTTTACTTCATACAAGGTGTACATACCCTACTCCCTCGAAGATTTGAATATGTGACCTCTCTTTCAAGAATACAATTTTGGAGCATTAGAATAACTAAGATGTTTATAATGAAACTTAATAATTAACTCTATAATGATGGTTCATGTGGCACAACACTTGTTGAAGGTTTTGCAAATGGGATAGCAAGTTAAGTGGACTTAATCTTAAAGGAAACTCCATGAAATAGCTGTAATAAGTGTTACTAGTTGACTGGTGATACTAGTAGAAGTTTTGATCTTGATGACCGGACTTGTGACACTACGTGTATGAAGAGAGTTACACATTAAATTAATTCAGATGAAAGACTACAAATATTTGTAACCTGAAAAATTATAAATTATAATTCAACTACCGCTAGTTTATACAAAAGAACTGCGGACATAAATCACTTGAAAAATTAAAAATTATAATTAAAACTCGGCCAGGTGTCTTAATTTGTGGCCGTTGAAGTCTCCGGTTACATTGGAACATAAGACGGGATATATTCGGGAATCTTCTTTTTCCCTTTGTTTTTTCTTTGCTCGGAAAGCCTTCAGACTTTAGAAGTCCAGTAATTTTATTATTAGTGTCTTTTCAATAAAGACGACTTCGAGGATGTTTACAATTATATTTGTTTGTATTGTTGTTAATATATGTGTAAATAATAATAATAAAATTTTAATGGAAATAATCTAAATATTATAAAGATGAATAATAATAATAATTGCGTTTTAATTTAATGTCTATATTTTGTCATTAGACAATTTTTAATCAATTATAATATTATTTTTTTTGGTTCGATAATAGATTATTTTATTTATATATATAAAAAAGAGTATACGACCTTAACCTAAAAGGTCACGCTAAAGTTAACCATTACAAAATCTCTTTCAAGGGTTGAGACTATAATAAAAACATAGAGTTAAACATTGTCACCAACTATACAAAATACTAACATATACAAAAAAAAGTTTCAAAAGAAGCTACCAAAGCTAAACAACCAATTAACACGAAGGCTCTGCTAAGGGAACACCACACCCGAATGCTATTATAATATTATTATATTATAGAGATTACGAAAAATTATGTCAAACTATTTATTATATGGTTGGCAAAACTATTAAATTAAATAAATAAGTTACAAAACTATTAATTTAAATAAATCATACAAGGTCGAAAATAGGCACTAATACATTTGGGGTGAAATTGCAACGGCAATTTGCGACGACAGGCAAATGTCATGCGGTTTTGGCTTTTTTTTTTCAAATATAGCCCGACACCGTCGCAATTGCGATGACAATACATTTGGCAACGTCACCATTGCGACGTTGTCGGGATATAAGGACCAAAAAAAAAAGGAACGTTGTCATTTGTGTTTTCAACAGCGCCGTAACCCTCTGCAAAATCACATCAGGATATAAGGGCAAAAAAAATAAGAACGTTGTCATTTGTGTTTTCAACAGCGCCGTAACCCTCCGCGAAATCACATCGGGATATAAGGGCAAAAAAAACAAGAACGTTGTCATTTGTGTTTTCAACAGCGCCGTAACCCTCCGCGAAATCACAGCTACAATTTCTGAGTACGTTGGGTTTATTTTTCTTTTGTCATTATTATGTAATCTGGTATTCAGCTGTTAGAGAGCTAAAATACCCAGAAATGAGGACATATCTATGTTGAATTTATTGTTAGCGGCTTTGGTTATTTAGAAGTTTAATTTTATTTGTTCATCTTTCAAGCACAAACGTTTTGTGGACCGTAACGTCTTCATTGTTTCGGGTATGCAGTGAAACAGCCCTAACTTGCAATTGCGATGTTGTCGGGATATAAGGGCAAAAAAAAAAGGAACATTGTCATTTGTGTTTTCAACAACACCGTAACCCTCTGCGAAATCACATCGGGATATAAGGGCAAAAAAAACAAGAACGTTGTCATTTGTGTTTTCAACAGCGCCGAGAGAGATTCCCTTCGCGAAATCACAGCTACAATTTCTGAGTATGTTGGGTTTATTTTTCTTTTGTCATTATTATGTAATCTGGTATTCAGCTGTTAGAGAGCTAAAATACCCAGAAATGAGGACATATCTATGTTGAATTTATTGTTAGCGGCTTTGGTTATTTAGAAGTTTAATTTTATTTGTTCATCTTTCAAGCACAAACGTTTTGTGGACTGTAATGTCTTCATTGTTTCGGGTATGCAATGAAACAGCCCTAACTTGCGACTACCTTCACGGTACTTGTGTACATTATCATGTTGTCTTTACAGTGACTGTCCTCATTCAAGTGGCAATTACACAAGGGACAGTCACTGTGAGATGTCCTCATTTGTGACAAGGACAGTCACACTTAGGACATCTCATAGTGATATTCCCTTGTGTAATTTCCACTTGAATGTATTGCTATTGAACCACATTAATGCTTTTCTTCTTCAACAAATGAGGACAGTCACTGTAAAGACAACATGATAATGTACACAATTACCAAAAAATGATCTTGTTAATTGATGTAACACTTTGTCTTGCTCACTCCCTATCCTTCACTAGGGTCTCTTTAGGCCAATGTTTTGACTTGATAGGGTACTTAACTATCCCTACACTCTTTAGGTATCTCTACCCAAGATCCCACTCCTTCAACTAGTGCACACCAACAAGAAATACAACGAACTCTGCTCAATACCAATCCAGCTACTAGGACACTCCTAGTCTTGTCTTCACAAATTGAAACACATTCAACTAGAACTTTACTCCATGGAGAGGCTGGCCACTAGGACCTCTATTGGTTTCAATATTACTCCTTCACCTATACTTTTCATCAGTACTTCAATCCGGTTCATCAAACCATGCCAATTGCACCCAAAAATAGGCTGCTAGCAATTAGGCCTTTGTCAAGCCTTTTTGTTTATATTAAGCCACCTAAAGGGCTTAGGATTCAGATGCCCTTTATTGAGAACTCCAAGATATCTAAGGTCTTCTCCTCCTAGATTTTTTGTACACCAACTGCTACAGCCATGCCTGAAAACAAGTATTTTGACACAACTTGGACAGTCTGACTAAGAGTTTGTTTTCTTAGCAACCAAAGAAACTCACCCAATCCTCTAATTTGACTTGGGGCTTCTTTAGATGTGTGTCTACCTCTCCATGAGATTTTAGTTGAAGCAACCAATGCATTCAACTTGTTGTAATCTTCTTGTAATGATTTGTCATCCCTAACTGTGCTCAACTGACTCACCTAGGACATCATTGCAAACATAGAAAATGAGCTTCCCAGGGCCCCTCCTTCCAAACATATAGTACATGGAGTCTCCTCACCCATTCCAAGAGCCCGTACAAAATTGACAATGGAATGATGAGCTAAGACTCCATTTGTTCAACCTGCCTGGTTCAAACCAATGATAGGGTACTTAACAAAAGAATTAACAAACTAGTTGGAATGCTTCAAAACTCAAAAAAAACACAACACAGAATAAAAAAACAACTTGTACTAACTTTTCCAATAGACACTGCGAGCTATCTAATCCATTAATCAACTAAAAACAAAGAAACAAAAAAACTCAAGAATTCACTAAAACCGTGTTACTCTACAAATCTTCTTAATTCCAAATGTTTTTCCCCCCAACCTTTTGCACAAATCGATGGAGGCCTCTTATAGTTGATCTGATGCCTAATTCAATGGTTTCATATAGTTACATAACCATCTTACTCGAAAATTCTCCCTTGCACAAATGTTGTCAATGTTGTGAATGACAACATTGACAACTTGTTACAACCTTTGGGATTTTGGTTCAAAACTTATTGTTCAAACACCATAAGACCCTAACCATGACTTATTTAGGCTATTTAGACCTCACATAGGCCACTTCTACACTTCTTTGCCCAATTTGACCCCTAAATGCTTCATTCCCACTTTTGCCACAATATTGGTAACTTGGGTACAAATTGGCACTTGCCTTCACAAAGGTCACACATGAGGACATCTCACAGTGATCGATTGTCCCTTGTGTAATTGCCACTTGAATGTATTGCTATTGAACCACATTAATGCTTTTCTTCTTCAACAAATGAGGACAGTCACTCTAAAGACAACATGATAATGTACACTCACTGTAAGGACAGTCACAAATGAGGACATCTCACAGTGACTGTCCCTTGTGTAATTGTCGCTTGAATGTATTGCTATTGAACCACATTAATGCTTTTCTTCTTCAACAAATGAGGACAGTCACTCTAAAGACAACATGATAATGTACACTCACTGTAAGGATAGTCACAAATGAGGACATCTCACAGTGACTGTCCCTTGTGTAATTGCTGCTTGAATTACACAAGGGACAGTCATTGTGAGATGTCCTCATTTGTGACAAGGATAGTCACACATGAGGACATCTCACAGTGATTGTCCCTTGTGTAATTTCCACTTGAATGTATTGCTATTGAACCACATTAATGCTTTTCTTCTTCAACAAATGAGGACAGTCACTCTAAAGACAACATGATAATGTACACTCACTGTAAGGACAGTCACAAATGAGGACATCTCACAATGACTGTCCCTTGTGTAATTTCCGCTTGAATTACATAAGGGATAGTCATTGTGAGATGTCCTCATTTGTGACAAGGATAGTCACACATGAGGACATCTCACAGTGATTGTCCCTTGTGTAATTGTCACTTGAATGTATTGCTATTGAACCACATTAATGCTTTTCTTCTTCAACAAATGAGGATAGTCACTCTAAAGACAACATGATAATGTACACTCACTGTAAGGACAGTCACAAATGAGGACATCTCACAGTGACTGTCCCTTGTGTAATTGCCGCTTGAATTACACAAGTGATAGTCATTGTGAGATGTCCTCATTTGTGACAAGGACAGTCACACATGAGGACATCTCACAGTGATTGTCTGTAATGTCCCCTTTTTGGCTAACTTGGAAAACAGGAACAATTACTCCACTTCTCAGACTTACTCTATCAGATACTTACAATTAAACTAAGTAATGGAGGTTACTTAAGATATCAACCGCTATTTCATATTCAATCACAATATGTGTGCAAGATGATATTGATACCAATATGTTTAATAGCACTGTCGGATATAATGATATGAAATATGCTATGAATATGATGTTTCCTATCACTTATAGTGATAGTATAATGATGCTATGTCTGATATAAACAATATCGATATACAATCAATAAGTATTGCTTACAGCAATGTATTTGCTGTGTCTGATATGATGATGTAATTATGCAAATGTGTAATATCGCTATGAGTGATATGTTGCTATTTCAGATTCTGAATTATATGCTTGCAACTTCAAATATTGATGTTGTTTCTGACTATCCTTTCTATCTGTGCAATCATGGTGCTGTCTCTGATCTGCAATGATAAACTTGAAACCAAACTGCCAAAGGCAGATGCTCTATTGAGTATATCCAAATATGGATAAGTAAATAAAGTTCTAATGATGCCTTGAGTGACTGACGAGAATGCATTCTTATATTGTCTTTAACAAATGAAGAGATGCTATGAATGAGACGTGTCTTGTTTCTTCCTCCATGTCCCTTTGTTAATCACACCTTTCCATAATCCGACAGTTCACATAATATTATTTCATTATTTTCTGATCATAGATAACTCCCAGATTGACTCAATATCAAATCTTTTTATGAAGGTAATCTTCCCTAATTGGTAGTGCAACCAGTAGTTAACATCCATTGTGTTTGTATTAGTTTGGTCTAACTATCATTAGTATTTAGTCAATCGATATTAACTCTTGCCTTATCCCATATTGTTATGATTATATCCAATCTTTCTACTCTGATATAAGTCGATATCATTTTCTGATAATTGTCCATTTATTGGTTGATTGCTGGTAATGGAGTTTGATCTTCAAATTGACTTCCATTCCTGTTAATACTTAAGGATACATTGTACTTATTATCCATGACTGATGCCTCATTCATCAATAGCTTGTGATATAATCACTGATGCTTTTGTGTTTCTACAAGATGTGGTTTATCTCAGACAATCGATAATCTTTCAATCCTTTAGTCGATATCCTCCTATGTGGTGTCTATTGATATAGATAGTAGAATTCAATCTAGTTTATGTTATTGTCATGATAACATAGGAAGTGATGGTGCATATTTGCTAGCGGGTCTTCATGTTTGATATTGCTTTATCGGATATGTCATTGTCTAAACTTGTGCAATTAATGATTATTTATAATATATGAATGGTTATCCTTCTTGCTTATCAATACATCTTTTGAAACACATAGCGACCTATCCCTTATTCATATCATGTTGATCTTGACTTCATGGTATTTGGTTCATTAATCATCCTCTCATGGTATCGATGTGTAATGACTAGTGATTGTTGTATCACTTCTTCATTCCTCATCGTGATAGATAATGCAGATGTTTAATGTAGATGTATATCGATTACAGATATTCGATATTGCTTTAAACGTTATTATTATTATTATTATTATTAATGTTATTGTTATTATTAAATATTATAATTAATGATGTTAGTAATATTAATAATATTATAATAAATATTATTATAGTGATAACATATTGTTTTATATTGAGAGGTTTATTAATATTATTTATATATTAAAATTATTATATCAATAATTGATTTAATATTATTACTTAATATATTATTATAATATAATATATATAATTTATTAATAATTATTTATTATTAATTTATATTATAATTATAATCATAATTATATTATTTATTAATATTTTAATATTATTTAATTAACATATTACTTATTATGCTAACTATATATTATTATTATCTTTTGATAATAATTATATATTATTGTTATATACCGTTTATAATAGATTATTATATATCATCTAATCATTTTATTATTATACTAAGTTCAATATGTCATGGCTCATGACATTGTCCCTTGTGTAATTGCCACTTGAATGTATTGCTATTGAACCACATTAATGCTTTTCTTCTTCAACAAATGAGGACAGTCACTCTAAAGACAACATGATAATGTACACTCACTGTAAGGACAGTCACAAATGAGGACATCTCACAGTGACTGTCCCTTGTGTAATTGCCGCTTGAATTACACAAGGGACAGTCATTGTGAGATGTCCTCATTTGTGACAAGGACAGTCACACATGAGGACATCTCACAGTGATTGTCCCTTGTGTAATTACCACTTGAATGTATTGCTATTGAACCACATTAATGCTTTTCTTCTTCAACAAATGAGGACAGTCACTCTAAAGACAACATGATAATGTACACTCACTGTAAGGACAGTCACAAATGAGGACATCTCATAGTGACTGTCCCTTGTGTAATTGCCACTTGAATGTATTGCTATTCAGCCACATTAATGCTTTTCTTCTTCAACAAATGAGGATAGTCACTCTAAGGACAACATGATAATGTACACTCACTGTAAGTGTACATTATCATGTTGTCTTTACAGTGACTGTCCTCCTTCAAGTGGAAATTACACAAGGGACAGTCACTGTAAAGACAACATGATAATGTAGAGAAACGTTGTCATTTGTATTTTCAACAGCGCTGAGAGAGATTCCCTCCGCGAAATCACAGCTACAATTTTTGAGTACGTTGGGTTTATTTTTCTTTTGTCATTATTATGTAATCTGGTATTCAGCTGTTACAGAGCTAAAATACCCAGAAATGAGGACATATCTGTGTTGAATTTATTGTTAGCGGCTTTGGTTATTTAGAAGTTTAATTTTATTTGTTCATCTTTCAAGCACAAACGTTTTGTGGACCGTAACGTCTTCATTGTTTCGGGTATGCAATGAAACAGCCCTAACTTGCGACTACCTTCACGGTACTTGTGTACATTATCATGTTGTCTTTACAGTGACTGTCCTCATTCAAGTGGCAATTACACAAGGGACAGTCACTGTGAGATGTCCTCATTTGTGACAAGGACAGTCACACATGAGGACATCTCACAGTGACTGTCCCTTGTGTAATTGCCACTTGAATGTATTACTATTCAACCACATTTATGGGCCCGTTTGGACCACGACACACAGTAGCTTTAGTTCGTATGCTGCCATTTCAAGTATGATTAATGAAGTTACCTTTATCACAGGATGAAAGTGAGCAGTCAACATACTGGTACAAAGCTGGCAGCATTAATACGGTGACTAGGGCATCGTTTAATGGTGGTATTGTGTTTTCCCGTGTTTAGGGCATCGACCTTTTGAAGCATTGCCTTCATCTTTCTTAAGTCTGAGTTTTAAGTTTGTTTATCTCTCTCGGTGCTGTTGAAAATACAAATGACAACGTTCTTGTTTTTTTTGCCCTTATATCCCAATGTGATTTCACGGAGGGTTACGACATTGTTGAAAACAAAAATGAAAACACAAATCCCTTGTGTAATTGCCACTTGAAGGAGGACCGTCACTGTAAAGACAACATGATAATGTACACTTATTGTGAGTGTACATCATCATGTTGTCTTTAGAGTGACTATCCTCATTTGTTGAAGAAGAAAAGCATTAATGTGGCTGAATAGCAATACATTGAAGTGGCAATCACACAAGGGACAGTCACTGTGAGATGTCCTCATTTGTGACTGTCCTTACAGTGAGTGTACATTATCATGTTGTCTTTAGAGTGACTGTCCTCATTTGTTGAAGAAGAAAAGCATTAATGTGGTTCAATAGCAATACATTCAAGTGGCAATTACACAAGGGACAATTGATCACTGTGAGATGTCCTCATGTGTGACTATCCTTGTCACAAATGAGGACATCTCACAATGACTGTCCCTTCTGTAATTGCCACTTGAATGAGGACAATCACTGTAAAGACAACATGATAATGTACACATACAATGAGTGTACATTATCATGTTGTCTTTATAGTGGCTGCCCTCATGTTGTATATTCTTCTCTGTAGATGCTACTATATGCTAGGGAACTTCTTAGAACTGTTGGTATATTCTTACAACTTGTTACACCTAGGATATTCTTCTCTGTAGATGCTACTGTGTGCCGTGGTCCAAACCGGCCCATAAATGTGGTTGAATAGCAATACATTCAAGTGGCAATTACACAAGGGACAGTCACTGTGAGATGTCCTCATGTGTGACTGTCCTTGTCACAAATGAGGACATCTCACAGTGACTGTCCCTTGTGTAATTGCCACTTGAAGGAAAAAAGCATTAATGTGGTTCAATAGCAATGTATTCAAGTGGCAATTACACAAGGGATAATCACTCTGAGATTTCCTCATTTGTGACTATCCTTACAGTGAGTGTACATTATCATGTTGTCTTTACAGTGACTGTCCTCATTTGTTGAAGGAAAAAAGCATTAATGTGGTTCAATAGTGATGCAGAGTAGTCAGCAAGAAACTTGGATCTATGTCCCAACCCACTTCAAGACACCAAAATGACTCAACTAATCAATTAGGCTCTGATTTCTATAGGTTAATGTTTAAACTCTGCAAAGTAATGAATTTGAAGGTTTCAAGGATCACACAACAACTTATGGACTCAATCCCATTCAATAACAAATTTCCTTTTAGGGACAAGTTCCCTGATTTTCTATCAAAAGAGACTTTTAAGGTTCTAGATCTTACTTCCTGCAGCAAAACTTAGAAACCCCTTAGATATCATCTAAATAACAAGAATCATACATTGGTTGTGATCTAAACAACCCAAGACATCAAAATAACAAACTGACCTAGTGACCCTAGTAGGTCTCCCAAACCTGCTCTGCAGCCATAACTATGCAACTTGCCAAAGGACTCTAAGAAGTTATATGTTTTCTGAGTATCCTTTTTGGATTTCTAACAGACCACCAACTCCCAGACCCTGACTCCACTCCAGCATATCAATGTCTTCATTGAGTCCGCAGACCTAATGCATGCTTTTAGGTGTGGGTTCCAAAATAAAGCATTAAAAATGGGTGTATGAAACCAAGATCAGAGTTTTGGAGTGTTCTCCAGATCTAGATAAACAAGAATGCACAAGTTTTCAAGTCCTCAATATGATGCAAGCTTCTGATTTTAATCTGATTACCATCTTCCCAGCCAAAAACATGGTAGTTTTTGATCTAGGGCTCGCTCTCAACAAATGCAGATGCAACCCCCTGCCTCAGGGCTTTTAGAATATACAAATATACATCCTTAAATCTCATTCCACCAAGGAAGAAGGAATTCCAATGGTTGAAACGTGAGTTAAGGTCTTTACATCAGTCAAACCTTGAAAATGAGGGTTTGTAAACAATGCACAGAAAATTTGAAATAACTTAGATATAAAACAAAGAGAATCAATCAAACTAACTTCCAAAGCATCAGATGTCACTATTACAACTTCCAGGAAAATTTTATCATCCAACCACCATCTGTACAGCCGTACAAAGTTCGTTTTTCACCAGAAATGCACTAAAACAGGGTTATTTTTATTTTTTATGAAAGCAAAATGATTACAATACTAGTTCTCTGTCTGTCTTCGACCATTTGAAGCCTAAAATAGGCTCTCCAAATGTTGGTTCAACCATCTAGGTGGTTAGAATAGTTTATCCAACAAATGTCAACTTTGCTAAGCAACTTTTAAAGTTGCATTACAACTTTGCAAACAACTTTACCGAGAAGGTTAAAAATGTGTTGTGAAACTTTAGGAACCTTATTAAAGTTATTTTGGACCTTCAAACTTCTTAACAACATCTAAAAGACACCTAATAAACACTTACTATGCTCATTTCATCCAAGGACTCAAAAGATGCCCAAGGTTTATAAGTCACCAAGGGGTCTTGTGTGCAACAAGTGGATGTTTATAAGGAGATAAAATCAATCCTTAATATTTATTACAAACCAAGAAAACATCTAAAACTCCTATTCTAATTTATTGTCATTCAAAAAGACTCTGATTTGTCATTCAAAAAGACTCTGATTTGTCAATCAAAAGGACCTTTCACCAATCAATCCTTCAAAGCTCCAAGGTGAAAATCTTATGTTCCAATTGATAGGATTTGACTCCTTGGCTTCATGGAAACTTCCTTCAATCATGGTGTCTTTGGCTTGCATTAGGGATGCCCCTACATCAAATAGCAATGCATTCAAGTGGCAATTACACAAGGGACAGTACATGCCCATTAAAGTTGGTGTTTTGTTATCCAGCATGACAATGGAGACAGCATACTCTGTGTCAATTTTACTGATCAAATTTCCCTCCGCCAGGCAAAGCAACAATCTGGGTATGATAAGGTGAAATTTTGTAGTCCTTTTGGGTATGATAACAGTTCCAGTTTCCAATAAGATGGTTCATTTTTATAATCTAGCTTCAATTTCTCTTGTGAAAATCTTTTTTTCATTTTATGGGTGGTAAAATATAATTATTATGCTAGAGGTGTGTACTTATGGATGATAATGAAACAAAATGATAAGATTTAAGACTTGTTTTTTTTTTAAATAGCAATTTAAGTTTCCTTCTATTATAAATTACTGTTTTTCTATTTTTTAATGTATCTTTCCAGATCTTTTATATCAATTTTATTTATGAAATATAAATATATTAATAATGTTTTAGTGTTTTTAGGATTAGTTTATATCAATTCTATGTATCATCATTCGTCATTCAATTGTCAGTATTATTAATTTTGACTATGCAATTGTAGAACTACTCGAATATGGGTTGGATGGATACTCAAGCAGGGGAACCCTCCTCAAATATCTCAAGCAGTGAACTTGGAAAAATGTGTCCTGAAGGAACCCTTTCCATCAGAGAGATAAAATTACAAACAAGTAAAAGAAGCAGGCTCTGCAAATATGTTTTTGAGAAGAAAAATGATAGATTATTCGAGTATGGTTCATGAGGTATATCTAAAAAGACATTTTTTTTCTTATTATAATAAAAGAGGAAGTTGTGAATGTCAAAGTTGAGTGAAACAAAAATTATTTTCATCAAATTTTGTTAGGCTTGCTTTTGGGAATAGTTTCTTACAATATTGCTATTAAGATTTTAATTGTGTAGTTTTTAGATTAGGTTTATAAAATTATATTTCATGAGTAGTGATTCATATTAATCAATTAATGATACTTTTGGAAGGTATTTTCAATGTGTCAAATTTTGATATTTTTACAAGAATTAGATTGTGTAATTTTTTTAATTAAAGTCATTGACTCATATTTCATAAATAATAGTTCTCATGAATCCATCTCTTATAAGATTGAATAGTCTATTTAGGAAGTATTTCTGATAGTATGTCAAATTATGATATTATTATTACCATTAGATTGCATGGCTTTGAAGTCAACCTCGTTGACCCATTTTCTTCTCTTTAGATGCTACTATGTGCTAGGGAACTTCTTAGAACTGTTGGTATATTCTTCTCTGTAGATGCTACTGTGTGCCGCGGTCCAAACGGGCCCATAAATGTGGTTGAATAGCAATACATTCAAGTGGCAATTACACAAGGGACAGTCACTGTGAGATGTCCTCATGTGTGATTGTCCTTGTCACAAATGAGGACATCTCACAGTGACTGTCCCTTGTGTAATTGCCACTTGAATGAGGACAGTCACTGTAAAGACAACATGATAATGTACACATACAATGAGTGTACATTATCATGTTGTCTTTACAGTGGCTGCCCTCATGTTGTATATTCTTCTCTGTAGATGCTACTATGTGCTAGGGAACTTCTTAGAATTGTTGGTATATTCTTACAACTTGTTACACCTGGGATATTCTTCTCTGTAGATGCTACTATGTGCTGTGGTCCAAATGGGCCCATAAATGTGGTTGAATAGCAATACATTCAAGTGGCAATTACACAAGGGACAGTCACTGTGAGATGTCCTCATGTGTGACTGTCCTTGTCACAAATGAGGACATCTCACAGTGACTGTCCCTTGTGTAATTGCCACTTGAATGAGGACAGTCACTGTAAAGACAACATGATAATGTACACAAGTACTGTGAACGTAGTCGCAAGTTATGGCTATTTCATTGCATACCCGAAACAATGAAGACGTTACAGTCCACAAAACGTTTGTGCTTGAAAGATGAACAAATAAAATTAAACTTCTAAATAACCAAAGCCGCTAACAATAAATTCAACACAAATATGTCCTCATTTCTGGGTATTTTAGCTCTGTAACAGCTGAATACCAGATTACATAATAATGACAAAAGAAAAATAAACCCAACGTACTCAAAAATTGTAGCTGTGATTTCGCGGAGGGAATCTCTCTCAGCGCTGTTGAAAATACAAATGACAACGTTTCTCTACATTATCATGTTGTCTTTACAGTGACTGTCCCTTGTGTAATTGCCACTTGAAGGAGGACAGTCACTGTAAAGACAACATGATAATGTACACTTACAGTGAGTGTACATTATCATGTTGTCCTTAGAGTGACTATCCTCATTTGTTGAAGAAGAAAAGCATTAATGTGGCTGAATAGCAATACATTCAAGTGGCAATTACACAAGGGACAGTCACTGTGAGATGTCCTCATTTGTGACTGTCCTTACAGTGAGTGTACATTATCATGCTGTCTTTATAGTGACTGTCCTCATTTGTTGAAGGAGAAAAGCATTAATGTGGTTCATTAGCAATGTATTCAAGCGACAATTACACAAGGGATAGTCACTCTGAGATTTCCTCATTTGTGACTATCCTTACAGTGAGTGTACATGATCATGTTGTCTTTACAGTGACTGTTCTCATTTGTTGAAGGAAAAAAGCATTAATGTGGTTCAATAGCAATGTATTCAAGCGGCAATTACACAAGGGATAATCACTCTGAGATTTCCTCATTTGTGACTATCCTTACAGTGAGTGTACATTATCATGTTGTCTTTACAATGACTGTCCTCATTTGTTGAAGGAAAAAAGCATTAATGTGGTTCAATAGCAATGAATTCAAGTGGCAATTACACAAGGGACAGTACATGCCCATTAAAGTTGGTGTTTTGTTATCCAGCGTGACAATGGAGACAACATACTCTGTGTCAATTTTACTGATCAAATTTCCCTCTGCCAGGCAAAGCAACAATCTGGGTATGATAAGGTAAAGTTTTTGCAACAATTTCTTGCTACTGCTAAGGTTACCATTGTTTATGGTTTCTGTTATATAGTTCTATCTATATTGCTATATGGCCTTTTGTTTAGGATTAAGTAGATGAGGGAAAATATTTCTTTTGTGGATTGTAAACAAAACATTGAATTATTTCAGAGAACAGATCTAAATCTATAAGATGCTACGATGGAGCACATGACCATGTACTTGTGAATATTAGGATCCATGTTAATCAAATGATTGCTTTATGTAAATTACTTTTGAGTAAGTAAAAGGCAATACAATTTTTCGAAGTGTGCAAGGATTTTTATGATATACAGGTGTACGAAGAAATGAATCTGTGTTGTTTTGTATCAATATCAAACATCTCTGATATATTTTCATGTTTTTATAATCTATTTTGCAGATGGAAAGTTGAAATGCCAGCTATCCTAGAGCAGTCAATAAGAATATTGTCTGATGCTGGTCTTGGTATGGCCATGTTCAGTCTGGGTATGTTTTGAATTCTTCTCTATCTCTTTGATTGAGGAGTACTCGATATATGCATGTGCTTTTTTCTTCTTTGATGGTTGTGAAGCTCTGTTTGTTCTAAATACCACTGTATTGCAATTGTATTAGTTTCATTATTTTCTCTAAAGTCACTGTATTTTTTCTTATTATAATAAAAGAGGAAGTTGTGAATGTCAAAGTTGAGTGAAACAAAAATTATTTTCATCAAATTTTGTTACTGTCACAAGGGACAGTAACAAAGCCCTAGCTTTTCCTCTGATATAGCCTTCTCCCATACCTCATCCTGAGATTCTTTGTCTTCTGTGTCATCTGATCCTCCTATACAAGTTGCAAATGAAATTTATCATTCATGTATAGACTGAGATAATATAATGCACTTGATATTTGAATCGTCGTACATGTATAGAATGACAGAATATAATGCATTCAATATTTGTATTATCGTTCATGTATATATTGAGATAATATGATGCATTCGATATTTGAAAAAAGTGACCGGATACCTTCTTTCTTGCCAAACGTGTTTTTACAACCTTCACATCTGCAACCATCTGAGCAGCCAACCCCTGCCTAAAATAAAAGATACGAGCACTAATCAGAATACACATAAACTACTCTCCAGCCTTTAACCTTAAATTAAGCAATCAATTGAAGATATCTACCTGATAGCATTCACAGTATTTCTTCAGACACATTGATTTCTTACAATTGTAGCCTCTTTTGTGCCTTGCTGATGCTAGAGTCTCGGTGCACTCTCTCTGCTGAAGTAAGATAGCGAGAAAGATAAGAACTCTCCATAGATAGTTAAGTAATAGTGATACTATAAAGAGAAAACACTAGAACAAAGGAAAACCTCTCAATATTTTCTCACCCCATTAGTTGGTGGAGAGTCAGCACCATGAACAATTTTAGGAGCAAAAGCAAGCAGATTGCATGATTCTATCTGCTGGCGTGTGCCAACAACCACATCTGTATACTCGGGTTTGTTAAAGCACTCTTGACATGTGCAGGACTCAACGCAGTATACTCCTACTGCAAAACACTCACAATACCTGCAAGAGTACTAGTAAGAATTTCATTTAAATTAAAACTATAAATCTAGTCATGTCAATACATGAATTGAAATGCAAAAATCAAAAAACATCTATTTATTTAATTATCTGATCCGCTGCATCTAAGAGGTACGTAGAATGTTCTGGATTGCAATTTGCTTTTCTTAAGTGCTAACACATAGACCTTCATAGCAATGTTCAAGTTCCGAGACAAATAGAAAAGACATAGGAACCAAATAATAAACCCACTCTAGTGCACAAAGACTCACAATTTAAGGCATTTTGACTTTTTACAATTGCAACGTTTGCAGCCTTCTTTATCCCCAGTCGTGGCAGACTTTCTTCTGGGCATTCAAAGAAAAAGTCAAAGCTAAAGAAAAGGATGCAAAAGTGAATTCAAAATTATCCAGACAACAAAGCATTACAAATGAAGACAAATCTCTGTAAAGTTGATAAAATCCTACAATTACCTTTTCTTCTTAGGACTGCTCTGATTATACTCTTCCCCTATACCAAATCCAGGTTGTCGAGAAATATCTTGTAGCACTGGCCTCTTCTTGTCAAGTGGACTTGAGTTCATATATTCAATTTTAAAAGGTTGCCTACATTGCAATGGCTTTATGCCAACTGTTAGGGATCAGAAACATGTAGTGGACTCTGTGACTCCAATCTGTGTGTTTCTAGAAGACTGCACCTCCTGTTGATCAATTCTAGTCTTTTCCACAACTGACACAAGCATTCCAGGAGCCATGCTTGTATTTGTTGATACTGAAATATTTCCACCTGAGCTTACAGGAAGTAAAGAACTTGTTCGACTGTCACCAGGAGCCTCCTTCACTCCAGACAAAGTCAACATTCCCTGCATGCCAGTAGCTCCCTTTGAAGTTGTTAGCAGCCCAGTTCCACAATTTAATGACATTGAAGAGGCAAGGCTATTTAAATGCAAACCAATCCCAGTTGGCATACCCACTGACATAGAAGAATGCCCATTATTTCTAAGTGAGCTGTCAGACTTGTCTGAGTTACCCTCAGATGTTTTATAAGAGCAAGATGAAAACTGTCCAACAGATAAAGATTGGGAACTTCTCCCAGCATCTGTACCTGCATCTCTCTTATATACTACAAGTTTCTTGCCATCAGAAATTGCAGTTCCCTCACGTGACATTGATGGTGAAGTGTTCTTTTCAGAACCATCATCTATGGTTACCAATGTTCCTGTTTTAGGCAATAAGTTTGTTGCATTCCATGAGCCATTGGTCAAGTTTCTTCTGCGAGCTTCTGATGCCTCAAAATCTAAGCAGCGCCTACGCATGCCTCGTTGTGGTTGATTATCATTCTGTACATGAATTATAATGAGTAATCAGTTTTGGGCCTTGGAATCTTGTATGTAACATGCACAGGCATTTCATGGCTAAATGAATCTATTTTAAAAGCATCAACTTTTCTTACATGATGCTGGATACATAAGTAGAACAAGCGTATATCAAATTGGAAGCAATTAGAACTCCACAATGACATATTTTTTAGAGTACTCTTCAGTTTAAGTAATAATGCATTTATTGACACTGTAAAGACAACATGATAATGTACACTCATTGTAAAGACAACATGATAATGTACACTCACTGTAAGGACAGTCACAAATGAGGACATCTCACAGTGACTGTCCCTTGTGTAATTGCCACTTGAATGTATTGCTATTCAGCCACATTAATGCTTTTCTTCTTCAACAAATGAGGATAGTCACTCTAAAGACAACATGATAATGTACAGTGAGTGTACATTATCATGTTGTCTTTAGAGTGACTATCCTCATTTTTTGAAGAAGAAAAGCATTAATGTGGCTGAATAGCAATACATTCAAGTGGCAATTACACAAGGGACAGTCACTGTGAGATGTCCTCATTTGTGACTGTCCTTACAGTGAGTGTACATTATCATGTTGTCTTTACAGTGAGTGTCCTCATTTGTTGAAAGAAAAAAGCATTAATGTGGTTCATTAGCAATGTATTAAATAATTTTTTTTTAAATCCACCCACGGGCGTCGCAATTGCGACGGGTGCCCGTCGTAATGCGACGCCCTGCCGTCGCAATGTGGTAGAGGCCCAAAATGGGTAAAGGGGCAACATTGCGATGGGAGGGCGTCGCAATTGCGACGGCTACCCATAGACGTCGCAATTTGCGACTAAAAAACTACGACGTCTATGGGTGTCACTATTGCGACACATAGCCGTCGCAATTGTGAAACATAGCCGTCGCAAAATGCCCCCAAATGTATTAGTGAGGGGCGCCACATGGATGAAGAATAAGTTAAAAATTAAAAAATTAAAAATAATAAGCCAAATGACAAGCTGCCTGTTGTTGGCAATGTAGCGCTACACGACGACAGTGCATATGCCACTGCTGCCAATGTGTCATGTTGTAGGGGGGCCAAGGGGTGGTGGCCCTGTGCCCCGCAATGAATTTTTTTAATAAAAAAAAAACAAAAAAAACCTAAATGACCATATGGGCATTAATTTTTTTTTAAAAAAATTTCAATTCAATGTCCACTAACAAACTTTTTACATTTTTTGAGTGTTTTTTTTGGGGGGGGAATTTGAAGAGGCAAAGGAATTAGAAAATGCAGAGACACTCTTAGATTATAAAAGAGTGTCTCCTTGTTTCATTTGTTGTTTTGTAGTAGGTGAGAGCTTAAGGAGATTTCAAGAGGAAGCCCATTTCAAGAGCAAGCAAGCAACCAAATATCAATGTGATATTTTTATTTATTTTGTATTTAATAATTTATTTTTTATATAAATTTAGATTTAGATTTAGATTTAGAATTAGAATTAGATTTAGTTTTAGTTTTACATTTAGAGTTAGTTTTAGTTTGAGTTAGATTTAGACTTAGTTTTATTTTTTGTTTCGTCTTGTAACATAAAGTAATTATAAATTATAATTAAACTTTAATTGATAATCAATCAATTAATTAATTATAAAAAAAATTATTTTACAATCTATGATATCTTGCATACAATATGAGACCCTTCAAGACTTTTGTACTCTAGTATGGAAGAGACATCTAGTTTTACTTCAAATACAAAGTGTTCATACTCTACTATGTGGAAGATTTGAATTTGTGACCTCAACTAAACAGTTATTATAATTTAGCAGTAGGTGTTTCCCTATAAAAGGGTTCAAGCAAAAATTTACATCCGACCGTTGTAGATCTTGTAGATAGAATGACTATCGTTGCCACTTTACACGTCAATTTTAGATATTTTGTATGGCTGATCACTATGTACAAATAGGTGGCAGAATACAAGAAGCAGGTGGAAGAAGCCCTTGAGCAAAAGGCAAATGCCCAGGATTGACTTGAGAGGTGCATGAAAGAGAGAGAAGAAGAGGCACCTAAGGCGTAGAGAGAGAATAGAATGGCGATGGAGGCGAAGGTTGGAGAAGCAGAGCAACAATTGATCATAGCGGAGGTCGAGAACAACATTATACTCACATCCATTCAACAACAGGATAGTTGCAAAATTTTAGTGAGCATATTACACATGTCATTACAACTAAATTTCCTTACAATATCTCAAATAAAATTACAAAATCCTCTATGAAACAATAGCATTACTTAGCCTAATGTTGGTTCTAGCTCTAGAATCTGGCTGCTACACTAAATTCGTTTCAGGCTTCACAAAAGAATCTTTTGAAGAAATCACGTCATGAACATAGGCTTTTTCTAGTTTCTCCATGGTTCAGATTATGGCAAAGAGGTCTACGAAATTGTTCTACATCTCGCGCTTGCACTTGTCGTTCCATAATCTCACTTCCTTTGGCATGTCGTCGGCCATCGATACCTTTTGCCTCTCCCGGCCAAATAAATATAATTATATGAAACCCTAAAACTAAAATACAATAGGGGAAGCTGATGCTCTTGACACGAAATGTTCTGATTGATGAACTTAATTGCTCTTGACTCTATTAATAAACAAACAACCAAAAAAAGGAGACTTTGATATTCTTGAACTTAAATTTTTGCGCTTGAAAACATTTGAACAGATTGACGACCTAAATTGAAGAAAAATAATAAAATTGATAAGCCAACCAGCTATACATTTGTTAAAGAAATTAAAAAACTATCAAAATAAATACCTTACTTATGCAACGATTTATCGATTACAATATTAATTCCCCCTTCAGAAATTACAATAGAAAATTGACCATTAGTATTGTTCCCTCTACCATATACCTTCAATCTGCCAGCAACCTGCAAAGAAGAAAGAGAAGTGGCAGAGCTAACTAAGCCTCGAATATAACTCTTAATAAAAAAAAGCAGACAAAAAACATGGAGTGCATATCCACTGCCTGTGGAGAAATGAGTCTCCATTAACCAACTGCATCTGAATAATTTTCTCCAACCCTGTCTTAGCTGCCACCATGAAGACAATCTCCATTCATCTACAAGTGAAAAATAAAAATACAAATTAAGACTTAAGCAATTAGGTAGCACTTGTGGGATGTGCCTAGCTGCCAAGTGTGACCTACAAGTGCAGCAATGTAAGTATGAAATAGGGCGCTGGCTATTCTCCCGATAAAAATGCACTACAGACAATTTTTTTTTCTCCAGATTTATGATAACCCAGTCATTTGTTTTCAATTTTTTTTTTTGTTTTCGATTCAGAATGTGTAGATCATGAAGAATAAATCTTGAAATTTTTGTAAAAATCTATGTTGTTTTCGAATTTTTCAAACATGTACGGCGGTGCATTCCTTCGGGAGGATAGTCGCGTCCTGAAAATAGCAGGTTGTTTAGTGGTTGCACGGGTGTCAATTTGTATGAAAGTAGTGTCTATTCCAACTATATTATGCACCTCCTGTGAAACTACAATGCATGCGAGAGACCTTGAGAAAGATGTGATCTCTTGCCTGGTAATTTGTAATTTTCCTCTTGCCACCAATTTCAGCCAATAAAATTGTAAGAACCCCAAATAGGTTCTTAACTGATGCAGACGTTTATCTCAATTTGTTGTTTGAAAGTTTATGATTTTTTTGGATTTTCAAGGGTTTTAGAAATAAAAATCAAATATGCAATAATCTGAAATTTTGAAGCTATTCAATTAACTGTTGCAACTTCTATTTATTTTCCAAATGAAATACAAAAGGGAATCAAGACAATCCTTTATTGGAAAATGATTAACAAAGGCAACTACAAAATGCATTAAAAACCTGGGAGAATACACCAACCGCTGTAAGAACTTATTTCATTCAACTCTGCAATGTTGTGGCTGTAAATCCGAAAGAGGATAATGGCTGTGACTTATTCCTCCATAAAGCTGCAATTAAATACTATCTTCTTTTTCATGCTGCTGAAACTAATATTGCTGAAGCACAAATAGAGTCTCTGGATGAAACTCTCTGAAATTCCAAATTCACTGGATATTTCACCAGCTCAAATGGATACACACAGAAGAACTACGTTCTTCAATGGCAAAGCTGAAACCCTTCTTAGAGCTCAAAATCACAATGATCAATTTGCAAAATAACAATGGATGCCTTCCTTCTTTCCCCAACAAGCATAAATAGGCTTTCCAACCCTAAATCACAATTCCTTGAAAAACTGTGATTTCTTTCTTTAAGGCATTAAAAATATAATCATTAAATAAATTTAATGATTTAGAAGGAAAACATGTCAATAAATTAATACATTAATTTGGCCCCTTCATGATACTTAGACCCATCACTTAAGTGATTTAATATAAAGTCAATTTACAACTTAATATTAAATCCTTTGCCATTTAATTAATGTATAACCACTGAAAAATGAATAACTCCCTCAAAAATGAGAATCTAGCTTAACCATTTGGAACTGGAGTTGGCATAATAATTTCCCATGTGATCAAATAATATTTCTAAAAATTGCAGGGGTCCATCTCTATGACTCTAAAAGTTGCTAAAAATAGCAAAACTCAAACAAACAGAGTCTGAAACCTCTTCATACCAAATCAAGGGTGCTAAGCTCTGCAAAAGTCGAACCATCAGATAAACATATCTCCTCTGTACACAAATTGACCCTCTATCCATCTCTTCTAGCCTACGAGGGTCCAATGATAGGCTAATCAATAGCTAGAATGATGTCTCTAGCTAGAAGGAGACAGTCATGGTCAAACATTTTTTTAAAAACTTAAAAAACTTGCACTTTGCTCTGTTTAACATACCATTAAAATAGGAACTTACAAAATTATGAATTGTAATTGGTTGATGTATTTAAAGATTAATCACTAAGCATCAAATACATCTCGTTGTTTGTTTTCATCACCGATTTTTTCTTGTTTTGAACACATTCACGACTCATGAAAAAGTGTATGTACATTTACAAGTTCATTGTTTACAGTTCACAAGTTAGAAGTACATCATGCAAAGGCATCATATCACTTGGAACTAGTAATAAATTTGAAAGCACGCCAAAATATGAGTATATTTATCACCAAATAAGTTACATCACCATTTTAAGACATCACGCCTAGGCTTAGCATGGAAAATAACTAGTTATTGTAGAGAAATATATTCTAGGATTTGAATGTTAGTAAACGTGTTTCAACACAAGTCAAGCAAATCTTCACTGAGTGTATTTTTTACTCCTCTGATGTCATCCTTACAAGCCTAAAAAATAAGAAATGTTGTTTCTCCATGGTCATTGTTTATTTATCTATGCACTCAACTTGGACTTTTTTAAAGCCATCCATATAATTAATGGCATCATGTCTATAATTGTTGAATTCAAGCCCCTGTATTTATTTTTTTTCCCGATAGTTTGCCAATATTGTGAGAGCTTTTGCTCCCAGAAGTCTCACTTCCTGCCGATTTTTTGTCATCCTGGGTGCTTGCCTGGTAGCTCCTTCTGGCGGAGGACACGGTGAATCTAGGGTGCCCTTTTACGGATCCTGCACCTAACAACCCTATTTCCATTTCATACACTCTAAGCTTGGGTCCAAAAGGAAAGGCAAAAAGGGTTTAGAATGACAAATTGTAAAGCTCAATGACATGTTTTAGAGATTCGATTGTGTTTCTTCTCAGATAGAAATTGCCTCTGGTAGCCCTATCTTGATTTTTCCTAATTGAAATTACACACCTCTTCAAAGTACCCATTGCACATAGATACTATTACTAGTTATAATTATAATAACACAAAAACTAAACAGTTCCAAATATCACCAACCCAGAAGGTGAAGAACAAAATTTCATCAAGTAATCTGGCAGACGAACTTATCAGAAATCACCGTCAAAATCCCCTCCACTGCCAAAATCCCCTCCATCATCGAAGCCATTGCTGACCATGTCACCAATTAACAACCCTCCGAGAGCACCACCAAGCAATCCGGCACCTAGTCCCATTCCCATCTTGTTCTTCTTCGGCGGCTTCTGCTGAGCAGGAGGATAACCCTGATTGTAGGGCGAGTAGCCACCCTGGTTGTAAGGAGGATAACCACCCTGATTGTAAGGAGGGTAACCCTGTTGTGGAGGATAGTGCCCACCAGGAGGAGGATAAGGTGGGTAGCCTGCAGGCGGAGGCAGAGGGTAATGCGGATAGTCGGCGAGCGGAGGCGGCAGAGGGTAGGATTCAGGCAGTGGGTAAGAAGAGGAAGAAGATCCCGACGACGGGTATGCCAGATATGCAGTCACAGGGTCATTCCTGCCCTCTTTGCCCTCCTTATGTGCTGGATCAGTGGTGCCATATGCTGGAGCAGTGCCTCCATTAACAGGGGTGGAGCTCCCATATGCTTGAGGGGCGGCTCCATATGCTGGAATGACGCCGCCACTAGTAGGGTACTGAAAGGCACTCGGCTCGTATGCTAGCTATTTAAATTCCACCAGATTGTTCATCTTGACTGACAAATTGAGTGTTCCCTTGGCCTTCCCCGAGGGTTTGTGGACCTGGTAACTCACGAAATCAACACCGCCGCTAGGTTCTTTCCCGAGGAATTCCTTCATGGGAACCGAAACGTGCCCTACTTCTTTATCCCCAAATGCTCCCTCTGTGCAAATCTCGACTTCCAAGACCAGGTGGCCTTGCTGAAGCGTCACCTCGTCTACTGTGAAGGTCATGGGCTTGTTCCAGCTAGGGTTTGTGTCGTTCTCTTTGTCCGAGACTGTTCTTTCCTTCATGGGCCAAGGATCACCTTTCATCCATGCCATGACATAGACCTTCGATTTCGTGAACAAATTCACATCTTGTATGTCGCGGGTGGAGATCAACGTTACTTCAATCGTCCTGTTCTCCATCGTTGATCCTGCGTGTAGTAAGTTGAATTTGCAAAGGATTTCTAATATGCAGAAGATATGAAAACTGGAATTTGGTGGAGAGAAAACAAAAAAGAGCAAAGAGAGAATGGAAATGGAGATGTAAGATGAGATGATGTGTGTTTATAGGATCGGTTTTGAGTCTTCGATGGATTCCATGAGGTTTCCTATGACGCGAGACACGTCATACACATGGGATGATTGAATCACTTTTTTTTGCCAGGTCAATCTTGGTTAAATATCTACTGAGGTTCCGTGCGCCTGCTCAGATAGACCATAATTTGTAACTTCAATTTTTTTATAAATTATAGTTAAACTTGGGTTAAATTATTTGATTAATTAGCCCATTGACTTCCCCGCCAATGGCGATCTAGTCCATTCAATTCATCTGATTTGACCTTTTTTTTTTCATTTATTAATCAAATTGAAAACTATAAATTTAATTTAATTAATACATACAAAATATTTGTCTAATCACATGATTTCTGTCCACTGTATAAACATTATTTTTTAAAGAAAGTGTTATCAATTTGGAGTTACCTCCCTCTATTAAACTATTAAAGTATTACATACTAGGTTAGGATACTGCCTGCATACATAACTATAGTTTAAGCTAAAGCCTAAGGAACACATGCATCAAAGTTGTATAAACATTGTAGAGTTCCCCTCTTTTAGTGGGTATTGCTGTATTGCTAAGATTTTTTAGGATTATTTTAAATTAAGACGTAAATAAATTAAAAAATAGAAAAAAAATAATTACAAAAATTTAAAATTTTCATAAGATCAACAAGTGCGAGTAAATTTTAACCTCTACCTTTTCAACCGGCTCAAATATGCAGCTCTAAAAAGTAGGAGCTGCTAATTTTGAGGAAAAGATTCAATTTAATTATGTAGCAATAGTTTTCTATGGGTGAAATCTTTACACCTGTTCTATTAAAAATAGATCCCAAAGCCCCCTTCATGGACTGCACCCTTATCATATCTTTGATTTTTCTATGGGTGAAATCTTTACTCTTGTTCTACTAAATTTTGTTTTAAAAGTCCGAATAAGATTTACATAGATTAATTATATTATGTTTACTAGTGTTATACAATTCATAATGATTCTTATTGTTGTATTTGGATTCTATTATGTATATTTTTTGCATCAATAATTTGGATCACATAGTGTGATCCATCATCATCATCATCAAAAATTCTGGTGATGGATGACGAAAACATTGATATAAAAAATATACACAAAATCAAATCTAACAACATTGCCCACTTTACATGGCTTATCTGGAAGGAGAGGAATAATATAATCTTTAGAGAGAAAAAGGCCCCTCCTTCTTTGGTTGCTAGTTCCGTAACTAGAAGTATAATGGAAAACTATAGAAGCATGGGAAGGAAAGATATTAGTCAATGGGATCCTCAACCTAAGAAGGACAATATTATCTTGTGGGAGAGACTAAAAAAGAGCTAGATTCATAATCCTAGAGATAATGTTATGTGGACTGCTCCTCCTTGTGGATGGCTTAAAGGGAACTTTGATGGCTCAGCAAAGGGAAATCCTGGAAGGGCTGGAGGTGGAGGGATTATAAGAGATACTACTGGAAACTGTTTAGGAGTGATTGCTGTCCCGCTGGGAATCCAAACAAGCCACGTGGCGGAGGCTGAAGCTGCTCTTTACTTGGTTATGATGGCGAAAGATTTGGGTTGCACAAAATTATGGCTGGAAGGGGATTCCCTAAATATAATCATGTTATAAAAGGGAAGTCTGAGAGCTCTTGGACTATAGAACACATCATTAACAAAATTAAAATTATAATGAATTCCTTTGAAGAAAGCCACGTCACTCATGTTTATCGTGAAGGCAACAAACCGATAGATAGGCTGGCAAATGATGGTACCTTGAGTGATGTCACCCAAAGGTGGAGAGGGGAAGTGAATCTTAAGGTAGAGATTACAAGTCTAATCAACTATGACAAGATTAATCACCATGAAGGAAAAATCATTTAATATAATGATGACAAGGACAAATCATTTACCGAGGAGGTTTGCATGTAAGGCGAAGTGTGGGATCATTACTCTGCAATTAATAAAGCACAGATAACGGGTTATTATCGATAACCAAAAAAGCAAAGGTAACTAGAGAAGTAAGGCGGAGAACACTGGTAAGAAGCCGAACCAGCACATGAAAAATCAAAAAAATATGGGCGATGGTTTGAAGAGGGAGAAACCTTTTGACTATGACAAATGGAGACATGATAGAAAAGTGTGGAAGAAACTAAAGAAAGGGGGGGTTACACAGTTTATGAAGAAGCTTCACGGGTACGACAAACATATCACTTCTTTGTTCGTGGAAGGCTGGACTAATGGTAAGGCTCATCTTTGGGGCAAGTCCTTCACTCTTACTATTTCTAGCTTAGCTAATATTACTGGTTTACCTATCGAAGGTACCCATTTTCATAGAGGAAATCATAGGCTAGGAACTAAAGCTTTTACTATTTTCCCTAAAACTGACGATGAGAAAGGCCTTATGACTAAGGTTAAAGGTGACTATGTGGATATTACCAATATTGATGAATTTTGGGCCAAAATTTTGAAGGCCATGATAGAATATTTTACTCTGGATGGGCGGTATTCTAAAATCTACAACTTCCATTTTGTGTTTGCTAACCACTTCAGGCATAAAGGGAGAATTTCTTTCCTTTACTATCTTTTGAGTTCACTGAATAGCAGCATTACGGGACACAGGAAAAATGCTTCTAACCCCGTGTTGCATGAGGGCTTGATCCTCTTTATTTCCGAACATATCAGGGACAACATTCCGGACCCTATCCCTAAAAGGATCACTAGTAAAAGAAAGGTGAAGATTGAGAGGGAGACAGAAGCTGAGAATAGTAAGAAGAGAAAGAAAAATAAGGGAAAACCTCATGTTGATACCGATGGTAAAGATATTAGAGGTGAGGAGTTAGAGAATAAGCATCAAACTAGTTGGAAGGGTATCCTTGAGGAAGACAATGAGGAGGATTCCGATGAAGAAGAGATAAACAATGAGAAAGAGGAAGAGCACAAAAAAGATCAAGAAGAGGATATGAATGATTGGCTGGTTGAGGAGAATGATGATAAAGAGGAGATTAGCCATGAAGATGGAGAAGAAAAGGAGGAAGTGGAAGAGGAAGAGGAAGAGGAAGGGACCCAGGATAATTCTTTTGATGAAGAAATGAAAGATTCCCCTAATTACAATGGGGGTGCTGAGAAAGAGGATGAAGGTACTCAGATGTTATCCATGGAGGCTGATATTTCTTCTCAAGATGCCCTTGTGGAAGAAAAAATGATCAATGTTATACTAGATACAGGGGATGGTAAAACCAGAGAGGAGGAAGATAATGATGAAGAAGGGTTTTTTGTGGAAATTATGGATGGACAACAGAATGAAGGTAAGGAGGCTAGTAAAACCCCTTCTTCAAGTGATACTGGTGAGGACATCTTGAAAAGTAAGAAGGAAGGTATGGATGAGACGACCATGCTGGAGAACAACAACAACAAAGAGGAACCTGTTATCCTCCCGAGGGAAGCTTCTTTGCAGGAGGACTAGAATAATGCGGAGAATCAGGATAAGAACATGGATTGGAAAAAGGAAATGTAGGAAATGAAAATCCACATCTAGGAAATGGAAAAAACTATGAAAAACATGACTACTAAGCTGGGAAAGATGGAAAGTAAGGTTCTTGATAAGGTTAAAAATAAAAATACAAATGAGGATGGCACTGCTGAGATGAGCAAGAAGGTTAAAGACAAGATGAAAGAATTAGAAGCCAAAATTAGCAACCATGACAGTATGATAAAAGGTGTTTTGAACCACAACAACGAGGGTCTGAAGGTGACCATTATGAATTTGAATATGTTGCATAACTATCTGGAAAGGAACCTGCTGGAAAGAACCACTATCACCATCGATGAGGATGCTGGCAATACTAGGCCGGGGATGAGAACTAGAGGGCGCACCCAGAGGAAGGTCCTTGAAAAACCTAAAGAGTTGAAGGAGTTGCAAGAAACTATCCAGAAGATGGAAGACCTCCAGAAGAAGGCTGAGGAGATGATAATAGATAATTAGCTAGTTCTTGCTGGTAGTTGTTTTGTCTTTTAGTTTCTTCTTTTGAACTGGTCGGTTGTTGGTCCCTGCTGTTGTTTTCCAGTAGGTGTTTCATTTTGTTTACTTTAATGCTCTATCTTTACGCTGTTTTGTACTCTGGTTTCGGGTCCATGTAAAACCTGCTTTTACCTTAATAAAAAACATTGCCCTTTTGTCAAGAAATAATGGAATGCTATTTGTATAAATTAAGTTGAACTTAAAAGAAGTTGTTCCTTGTTTTGGCTTGTATAATAATGTAATTGTTGATTCTATTACTCAAGTGATTTTAAAACATCTTTGGAAGGTGAGATGTTCTATTGTATTTTCTGGCAACCATTCTTAAGAAATTGGTACTTTAAAGCTTTACTCTAACAAATGTTTAGGTTGCTTTTTTGTTCTCGAAGTTGCAAGAGTTATCTAAGAAGAATGTTTTGACCATGGATTAGCTGCTGCAAATTCAAGACCAATTAAAGCAGCAATTTCAATGTATGTAAATATTCCAAATCATGGTCTATCATAAGCTCTTTATAGAGTCAACAAAATTCTGTATATTAAGATATATTTGTATTCTATTTACCTCCTCTAATAACTTCTATTCTTTATGAATTAAGTTTGTTTATTTTATTTTATTTTTAAAATTAATTTATAATTAAATATAGGTCGATTCATATGACATAGTTGTAAAAATGTGTAACATTCCACATACAAGACATATAAACTCCTCGAAAATTAAGATAGCAAAATAAGTTCAATTTTTTTAATAAATTATAAGGTAGTTCAACCTTGGCTAGGTATCTTAATTTGGGACCGTTCAAGTCTCCGGTTACATTGGAACATATGACCGGATATATTACCAAATCTTCCGGTTTTTGAGGATGCGTGGATATCGAAGGAAATGAAGTTAACTTTTCGACCAATCAGAATGGATGGAATGTTCCAATTTCCTTTGTTTTTTCTTTGCGTGCGAGTTTCTTGACAGCTTCGTAACAGACTCCCAGGTCTATAGACTTCAAAGGTCTATATTTTTTATTTACTGAAATTTGATTATAATTTATAATCTCCACATGTTACAATTTTTCACATATTAAAGAAATCTTTTTGAAAAAATCTTCCATAAATAATTATTGACCAAAGTTTAACTACAATTCTTTTTTCCAGATTACAAATTATAAGAGCCTCTTGCATGAAACTACTACCTAAGCAAGAGCATGGAACATTGTTAAAGTCGTCTTTATTAAATAATAACATTTTGAATTTTTCTTTAATATGTGAAAATTTGTAATATAAGGAGATTATAAATTATAGTTAAATTTGAATAAATAAATAATTAATTTTAGATATTAGATTTCTATTATCTATAGTCAAATATTCAAATTGTATTTTTTGTTTTGTCAAATATTCAAATTCTATAATAGTCATGATTTTTTTCTCTTACAAATTCCATTTTGATAAGAATCGTGGAGTGTGATCCCAAACATTGATGCAACAAATACTACATAGTTGAAACTAGAAACAAAAGATATAATTTGTTTTATACAATTTTGTTTTATAAGCTATAAATATTGGGACTCTTTCGTATACTCTATGAAGCATCTAACTCATGTCCCCATACAACTCTTAAAGTCTTTTTTTTTTCTATTTATAATTATGATAAAATGATAATTGCGTTTATGCTATGAAAATTCGTAACATAAAGTAATTATAAATTATAATTAAACCTCAATTGATAATCAATTAATTAATTCTATAAAAAAATGTTTTACAATCTATGATATCTTGCATACAATATGAGACCCTTCAAGACTTTTGTACTCTACTATGGAGGAGGCATCTAGTTTTACTTCATACAAGGTGTACATACCCTACTTCCTCGAAGACTTGAATTTGTGACCTCTCTTTCAAGAGTACAACTCTCAAGCATTAGAATAACTAAGATGTACATTAGTCTAATTCATGCAAGAGTACAAATTCTCCAACATTAGACCAATTCGAAAGTGTAGACTCATCAGTGCAAAAGAGCTCCAAAAATTTGTAAAATGAAAAAATTATAGCTTATAATGAAACTTAATAATTGACTCTATAATGAATGGTTCATGCGACACGACACTTGTTGAAGGTTTTGCAAATGGGATAGCAAGTTAAGTGGGCTTAATCTTAGAGAAACTCCATGATTTAGCACACTTGAGTTGGAGCTATACTAGGATGGGTGACCTCGTATGAAGACCCGATGCTTCACCCTTGTGAACATTACATAGATGCAATAAGTGTTACATAATCTTAATAACAATATCACAATTCAATATTGTATAAAATTATGTTTTATAATCTACTATTCATGTTTGTTTAACCTGGTGATGCTAGTAGAGCTATGAATAAGGACACAAGACCTAAGAGCACAACGGTCCAATAGAAATTTTAATCTTGGTGGTGGAACTCGTGCCACTACATGTGTAAAGAGAGTAAAGCTATGAATACAGGCACAAGACTTAAGAGCACAACGGTCCAATAGAAATTTTGATCTTGGTGGGGTGACACTACATGTGTGAAGAGAGTTAAGCATTAATTTAATTCAGATGAAAGACTACAAATATTTGTAACCTGAAAAATTACAAACTATAATTCAACTTCCGCTAGTTTATAAAAAACAACTGCGGACATAAGTCCCTTGAAAAATTATAAATTCTTATTAAAACTCGGCCAGGTGTCTTAATTTGTGGCCGTTGAAGCCTCCGGTTACATTGGAACATAAGATGGGATATAATCGGGAATCTTCTTTTTCCCTTTGTTTTTTCCTTGCTTCGAAAGCCTAGAGACTTTAAAGGTCCATAATTTTTTTATTATTGTCTTTTCAATAAAGAAGACTTCGAGGATGTTTACAATTATATTTGTTTGTATTGTTGTTAATATTCGTCTAAATAATAATAATAAATTCTTAATGGAAATAATCTAAATATTATAGAGGATAAATAATAATAATAATAATTGCTTTTAATTTAATATCTATATTTTGTCATTAGACGTTTTGTATTGTCTGAGCAATTATAATATTATTAAATTATAGAAATTTAAAAAAAAAATGTCAAACTATTTGTTATATGGTTGACAAATTTTAAATGATAATTTTTCTTTCATCAATATAAAATTGTTATTATTAATTATTTATGTAATTGAAAAAGATTTAAGAGGTAGCTATATAATGCGAGTACAAATGAGAATATCATATGTCAAAAAAGATTTTGTGTCAATAAAAACTATTAAATTAAATAAATAAGTTACAAAATTATTAATTTAAATAAATCATAAATTCCAAGGTCAAGGCTGAAAATAATAGTTAAAATGGGGGTGCCACAAGGGTGAGGAATAAGTTAAAAATAACATAATAATGATCAAGGGCAAATCATCAAAAATAATATAATAATGATCAAGAGTAAATCATCAATGTTTTCTGGTTTAAGTATTATTTGAAATATTTTTTTAAGTTGTTATCTAATTATATTTCTTAGTTAAAATATTGGATTAGATTGAATATTTTTTTTGAAACATAAATATATCATAAGATTTGTTGAAGATTATACTCTTTTTTCAAATTATATTAAATTTTTTAGATCTTATTCATTGTTCAAATCAAAGATATGAAATTATATTTATCAATGAAAAAATTTAACTCTAATTTTTTATTGCTTCTTTAAATATTAAAAACAAATCTAACAAGATATTATACTTTTACAATTTCAACTTTTTAAATTAGGTTTATATTATACTTTTACAATTTCAACTTTTTAAATTAGGTAAATACTTAAATTAGGTTTATATTTCTTTCTATTAAAGTATCACTGAATCTTTTGAAATTAATCAATAAAAACATGCACATACCAACTATAATCAATGATTGCACCAATCATAATCAATAGTGCAAGTATTAATCAATGACAGTTTTTGCATATTTTATTGATTAATAATTTCAACTAAAATATCAACATAGTTAGAAGTTAATTATTTCAAATTGTATCAAATTTCACAACAAGAAAAAATGATTTATCTTTACTAAACAAAAATACAACTAAAATCCACTAGACAAGATAAATGTTGTTGTATGATAAATATCACTCATCAAATATCCAAGTTCTTAAAGGCTAACAAATCATTACAAAGGAACTTGTCAAGAAAACCAAGTACCATGCCATAAAATTATATGGAAAGTAACTTCCTTGCAACATCCGAATTTACTCAAAAGCCCATTGATTTTCAGGCCTCACTTCCTTCTCTTTAGGAGTGAAGTTGTGATGTCCCAGAGTGGGCCCCTAACGAAAGGTGATGTAGGTCTGTCCGTGTGGTTTGTCGCTACCACGTGTCCGGGGTGCTCGCTTGCGAGGCTGTCCTGGGGTTGCCCCCTTAACGCGGGGAGGTGCCGTTTACTATCAGTCCGGGCTTTTGGTACAACGGTTATTAACTTGGTATCAGAGCCGGAGGTCTTGAGGTCGAGACCCGCGGAGCGTGGTGGGCTGTGATGTCCCAGAGTGGGCCCCTAACGGAAGGTGACGTAGGTCTGTCCGTGCGGTTTGTCGCTACCACGTGTCTGGGGTGCTCACTTGCAAGGCTGTCCTGGGGTTGCCCCCTTAACGCGGGGAGGTGCCGTTTACTATCAGTCCAGGCTTTTGGTGCAACGGCTACTAACTCTGTAATGACCCTTACTATAAGGCCACTAAAAATTTCCAAAACTGAACTGTGACAATTCGTCAAACACTTGGCAAACAACTGATTTATTTGTTTGAAATGTAGTGTTTCAATGCTATAATTGTTAAGCAACAAATTCACAAGGTACAATCGATATAACAGAGCCAATATTGAAATGGAATGCAATGAACAATTATAGAACTCTAAATAACAATGCAATGGAGTCAATGCCAAATGAATTTTGAATTACCCAAGGTTTGATTACAATGTTCAATAGACTGATTTTTTTCTGAATATGTATGACTGTTTCAACTTCTTACACATGAACACTGAATTATGACAAGACCTTGCAATGCACCCTCATTACTATATCAATCCAATTACAATGATGATAACAGTGACATATGATGGACTGTTATGACAATGACTGTTTTTACATATATTGGACTGTGGTGACAATGTCTAAATATATGCAATGTGATACAATTTTTGACATCCAAAAACAATGTATAAGAACTTGGAATCGCTCCTTTAATGCTGATGAAATGATGACAGTCTGCAACCCAAACCTGCCCCTCTGTCCCTGCCATACAGCTCCCAAGTACAGGCCGTACAGTACGACACCTGTACTAATTTTTGTGCAAGGAAATAGCTATCGAAAATGATAGGAATAGGATCGCCTAGGGTTAATTAATACCATCTCCAATGTGCAACCCTTCAGAAGATATTTCACTTCCTCAATTATGTTAACCTAAAGGAGTTATCGTTCCCAAAGATCAAATGATATTTGCAGATCAAATGACTACAAATTGCTCCACAATGGAAGAAGTAGAAGAATCTTCAAATCAGCGTGTGAAAATGAATACCCAAGCCTCCTATTTATTCACTTTTCTAAGAAGTTACTAAGAACTTTTAAAAGCATCCATTATAAAATCTCATTATAATGCACTTTTATAATAAAATAACTTTATAAAATAAAAAGTGCAATCTCAACTTAAAATTATAACATATGAGCCCTGCTAACACATAATAATAAAATATAAGCTCAACTTCACTTTTCCAAGAGCAAATATGACCAACTGATCTCCAAAAATGACTCTCTCCAAATTATTTGCCTACGAAAGTCGATGATAGGCAAATCCGATATGAAAAATCATGTCGCTAGAAAAGGGACATGACAGAAGTCATCCTTTATATTAAATGTCTTTCCGATCCCTTCTTGAATTTTTCGAGTAATGATGTCAGCCAATATATGTCATTAACAATTGTTAATCCAATTATCTATAGGCTAACACTTACATCATCAATGATAGAAAGTGGGAGAACGGTCAAGTCCCCCAGGGTTATGCAAAAGCCACATGAATTTTGCAGATCCTACCCTCCTTTTCAATGTTTGCACCACATAAAGAGGGGAAATCAAAACTCTGGCATTCGAGATGGCACTATAGATATCCATCTAAAACATGGACTATACAAGCATACATTTTCATTTTTATTACCATTCCAAACCTATCAAATATGTTCCACTCTCTTTGGCAAATTGTTTACCAGAGTGCAGAAGAGTATTATTGTTAATAATAAGAAACTAAAAAAGAATCTACAAAAGAAACCTTGGCTAAAAAAATCTATATGCTACACACTCATTCAACAACTTGAAAGGGTGGGCGGTCAAAAGTATTTCAAATGTTGTTCTTATTCAGAAAAACATACATGTGATTGAGGTACCTTTACACGCAAAAAAATAACCTCAAATTTCCTAAAAAGTCACTGAAAATCATACATACAAAATTGTGGAATGTAATTTATGTAGCTGGCAAGGCAAGAGGGGTCATGGAGAATGATGGATTACAACTCATTTCAACAGTGAAGCAACTTGGAAAGGAAATTGAATGGACCGTGGAGACAACTCAATTTGAACCAGCATCCAAGGACGGTACAATGCAAAATACTTCATGATACTTTCTTCAAGGGATTTCAATGAAACATTCACATGTCCTGCGTATGCTGGCCATACCTTGTTTCAAAGCTTCCATTAATGCACAGACAGGAAAGAGAGTGCAAAATAGTTGTTGAATACGGGTTTACCTTTGCCGTTTGCATTTGCTTGGAAATTTTCAAAGCCTTAAAAGAAAATACCTGCTCAACTACCTCATATGCATGCAAATAAAATGTTGGGCAACGAATGTTGGAAAACACAGCGATTCTTTTGCCATCTTCGGATGTCTGATCGGAAAAATAAAAAGCCTATTGGCTTACATATATTTATCAGAAATCACCGCCAAAATCCCCTCCACCGCCAAAGCCATCGCTGACCATGTCACCAATTAACAACCCTCCGAGAGCACCACCAAGCAATCCGGCGCCTAGTCCCATTCCCATCTTGTTCTTCTTCGGCGGCTTCTGCTGAGCAGGAGGATAACCCTGATTGTAGGGCGGGTAGCCACCCTGGTTGTAAGGAGGATAACCGCCCTGATTGTAAGGAGGGTACCCCTGTTGTGGAGGATAGTGCCCACCAGGAGGAGGATAAGGTGGGTAGCCTGCAGGCGGAGGCGGAGGGTAATGCGGATAACCGGCGGACTGAGGCGGAGGAGGCGGAGGGTAAGATCCAGGCGGCGGGTATGCCGGATACGCAGTCACAGGCTCATTCCTGCCCTCTTTGCCCTCCTTATGTGCTGGACCGGTGGCGCCATATGCTGGAGCGGCGCCTCCATTAATAGGGGCGCAGCTCCCATATGCTTGAGGGGCGGCTCCATATGCTGGAACGGCGCCGCCACTAGTAGGGTACTGAAAGGCACTTGGCTCGTACACCGGCTGTTTAAATTCCACCGGATTGTTCATCTTGACTGACAAATTGAGCGTTCCCTTGGCCTTCCCCGAGGGTTTGCGTACCTGGTAACTCACGAAATCAACACCGCCGCTAGGTTTTTTCCCGAGAAATTCCTTCATGGGAACCGAAACGTGCCCTACTTCTTTATCCCCAAATGCTCTCTCTGTGCGGATCTCGACTTCCAGGACCAGGCGGCCTTGCTGAAGCGCCGCCTTGTCTACTGTGAAGGTCATGGGCTTGTTCCAGCTAGGGTTTGTGCCGTTCTCTTTGTCCGAGACTGTTCTTTGCTTCGTGGGCCGAGGATCGCCTTTCATCCATGCCACGGCGTAGACCTTCGATTTGGTGAACAAATTCACGTCTTGTATGTCGCGGGCGGAGATCAACGTTACTTCAATCGTCCGGTTCTCCATCGCTGAATTTGCAGAGGATTTCTAATGGAAGGTAATATGCAGAAGATTTGAAAACTGGAATTTGGTGGAGAGAAAACAAAACAGAGCAGAGAGAGAATGAATATGGAGATTTAAGATGAGATGATGTGTGTTTATAGGATCGATTTTGAGTCTTCGATGGATTCCATGAGGTTTCCTATGACGCGGGACACGTCATACACACGGGATGATTGGCCAGGTCAATCTTGGTTAAATATCTACCGAGGTTCCGTGCGCCTGCTGAGATAGACCATAATTTTGTAACTTCAATTTTTTAATAAATTATAGTTAAACTTTGGTTAAATTAATTGATTAATTAGCCCATTGACTTCCCCGCCAATGGCAACTAGTCCATTGAATTCATCTGATTTGACAAAAAAATTTCATTTATTAATCAAATTGAAAACTATAAATTTAATTTAATTAATACATACAAAATATTTGTTTAATCACATGAATTCTATTCAGTGCATAAACATTGTTTTTTGGGAAGTGCTATCAATTTAGGTACCTCCTCCTATTAAACTATTAAAATAATACATACTAGGTTAGGATACCACCTGCATGCATAGATATAAGTGTAGTTTAAGCTAATCTTTCATACAATCCTTCGAGCCCAAGGAATACATGGAAGCCATCAAAGTTGTATAGACATTGTTGACTTCTTTTTTCTTTTCATGCACTCTCATAAAATTGTAAATCTATTTAGGGTGTAGTTACATGAAGGGGGACTTCCTAAAAAAAATTTAGTAGGTGTTGCTGAGATTTTTTTGGATTATTTTAAATTAAGAGGTTCCATAAATTTTCTAGTAGAGTTCATATTTTATTCAGATGATTAAATAAATTAAAAAATAGAAAAAATCTAATTACAAAAATTTAAATTTTTTATATGATCAACAAGTGGTAGCAAATTTTTACCCCTTACCTTTTCTCAAATATGCAGCTCTAAAAAGTAGGATCTCCTACTTTTGAGGAAAAGATTCAATTTAATTATGTAGCAATCTTTTGTAAGTTGATGGGATCTCCAGCTCCATAAAAGATGAAACGACACCCTTATCATATCTTTGATTTTTCTATGGGTGAAATCTTTTCTATTAGACTGAATAAGATTTACATAGATTAAATATATTATGTTTACTAGTGTTCTACAATTCATAATGATTCTTATTGTTGTGTTTGGATTCTATTATGTGTATTTTTTGCATCAATAATTTGGATCACATACTTCCATCGTCATCATCTTGATCCAATGTTTCTACAACTCTTCAAAATTCTAATGGATGACAACATTAATACAAAAAATATACACAAAATCAAATCTAACAACATTGCCCTTTTGTAGAGTCAACAAAATTTTGTACACTAAGATGTATTTGTATTTTATTTACCTCCCAGCGAAAAACTTCTATTCTTTATAAATTTAGTTTGTTTGATTTTTTTTTTTTTAAAACTTAATTATAATTAAATAGAGGTCGGTTCATATGACATAGTTGTAAAAATGTGTAACATTTCACATACAAGACATATAAACTCCTCCATAATTTGAACTTAAAGGGATTTAAAACATGAGTAACATGATTTTTTTAAAATAAATTTTTAGGTAGTTCAACCTCCGTTAGGTGTCTTCATTTGGGACCGTTCAAGTCTCCGGTTACATTGGAACATATGACCGGATATATTACCAAATCTTCCGGTTTTTGAGGATGCGTGGATATCGAAGGAAATGAAGTTAACTTTTCGACCAATCAGAATGGATGGAATGTTCCAATTTCCTTTGTTTTTTCTTTGCGTGCGAGTTTCTTTACAGTTTCGTACCAGACTCCCAGGTCTGTAGACTTCAAAGGTCTATATTTTTCATTTACTGAAATTTGATTATAATTTATAATCTCTTCATGTTACAAATTTTCACATATTAAAGATAAATTAAAAAATAAATCTTCTATAATTAATTATTGACCAAAGTTTAACTACGATTCTTTTTTCCAGATTACAAATTATAGTAGCCTCTTGCATGAAACTACTACTTTAGCAAGAGTATGGAACATGGTTAAATTCGTCTTTATTAAAAAATTAAAAAAAATAACATTTTGAATTTTTCTTTAATATTTGAAAATTTGTAACATGAAGAGATTATAAATTATAATCAAATTTGAATAAATAATTAAATAATTTTAGAGATTAGATTTCTATTATCTATAGTCAAATATTCAAATTGTATTTTTTGTTTTGTCAAATACTCAAATTCTATAATAGTCATGATTTTTTTCTCTTATAACTCTCATTTTGATAATGAATCATGGAGTGTGATGGGAAACATTGATGCAACAAATACTACACAATTGAAACTAGAAACAAAAGATATAATTTATTTTATAAGCTATGAATATTGGGACTCTTTCAACTCTGTATACTCTAGGCATCTAACTCATGTCCCCATAAAACTGTTAAAGTCCTTTTTTTCCATTTATAATTACGATAAAAGAATAATTGTGTTTGTGTTATGACAGTTTGTAACATAAAGTAATTATAAATTATAATTAAACCTCAATTGATAATCAATTAATTATTTCTAAAAAAGATTATTTTCCAATATATGATATCTTTCATACAATATGAGACCCTTCAAGACTTTTGTACTCTAGTATTGGAGGAGGCATCTAGTTTTACTTCATACAAGGTGTACATACCCTACTCCCTCGAAGATTTGAATTTGTGACCTCTCTTTCAATAGTACAACTCTTGAGTATTAGAGTACAAATTCTCCAACATTAGACCAATTTGAATGTGTAGACTAATCAGAACAAACAAGCTCCAAAAATTTATAAAATGAAAAAATTATAGCTTATAATGAAACTTAATAATTAATTTTATAATTAATGGTTCATACAACATAACACTTGTTGAAGGTTTTGCAAATGAGATAGCAAGTTAAGTGGGCTTAATCTTAGAGGAAACTCCATGATTTAGCACACTTGAGTTGGAGCAATACTGGGATGGGTGACCTCCAGTGAAAATTGGATGCTTCACCCTTATGAACATTACATAGATGCAAATAAGTGTTAAGGGTGAATAAATTTGACTCCAATATTAGAAATTAAATCCTAATAACAATATCACAATTCATTATTGTATAAAATTATGTTTTATAATCTACCATTCCTATTTAATTAACGTAACTGGTGATACTAATAGAAATACAAATCAGTTAGAAAACAAATTAGTTAGGCCCCGTTTGTTTGTGGAATTGGAATTTTGCTCAAAACCTGATTATCTCATAATAAGGTTTTGATATTCCAATTTTGTATATTCAGAATATGTTTTGGACCGTTTGGTTGATTTTGAGATAATCAGATTTTGACTGAAATTCCAATTCCGCAAACAAACAGGGCCTTTAACAAAATGAGGTTATCATTTTTGCCCTAATCCGGTAAGATCAACAATGTCTGTAAGAAAGCCTCTGCAAAGAAAAGAGGGATTTTCTGCAAACCCTGTGAGGAGGACTTGTGAAACATTTTCATTTGAATGGCAAATTTGAGTAAAAGATTAATGCATTCAAGACGGAAAATGCAGTGAACTGCAATAAAGAGCAAAACATTTCTCTTTTTTTTGTTTCAAATTTCACAACATTCGAACTCTATCACAATAGAAGCCCTCTAAAATCAGGTTATCATTTAGCAGCCGCAAATGAGAGTTCAATGCAAATAACCAACAGTAAAAATGGCGGTTACAAGTGATCCCCAAAAAATTCGTGTTGAAAATGGTGTGAAAAGGGCTCCAGCACGACTAGCATTTGGAAAGGGCGTATCCTGTGGCTCGACGGTGGAATGCGATAGAGGAACACCATCAAACGGCGACGAAGCTTTGGCTTCAAATAATGGTGGTAGCGCATTCGAGCCTGCGACCAATTATGTAAAGAACGAAAATGAAAATCAAAGGCAGAAGTTTTCATTCAGATGTATGAACAGAAGATGCGGACCCTGACCGAGAATCAAATTGGGTTTATAATCGGCCAAAATCGGGTTATCAAAACATATTCCACCTTTTCAGCTGGAAGATAGATATTCTCATTTTCGGCTCATATTCAAGTTATGAGATGATAACCCGATTATGACTTTAAGGGTTCCAAACAGTAGATATGGGTCATAATCGGATTATCATCTTCATATTCCTGTCATCTTCTGACAAACAAACGGGCCCTTAGAACATAAGACTTGAGAACACATCGGTCCAATAGAAGTTTTGATATTGTGGCCAAACTTGTGACACTGCATGTGTGAAGAGAGTTACAGATTAAATTAATTCAGATGAAAGATTACAAATATTTGTAACCTGAAAAATTATAAATTATAATTCAACTTTCGCTAGTTTATACAAAACAACTGCAGACATAAGTCACTTGATAAATTATAAATCCTAATTAAAACTGGGCTAGGTGTCTTAATTTGTGGCCGTTGAAGTCTCCCGTTACATTGGACCATAAGACAAGATATATTCGGGAATCTTCTTTTTCCCTTTGTTTTTTCTTTGCTGGGAAAGCCTACAGACTTTAGAAGTTTAGTAATTTTATTACTAGTGTCTTTTTAATAAAGATGATTTCAAAGGTATTGGTTTACACTGCAGCGGTTGTTGTTTCTCTTTATAATAGCAAGATCTTGTGTTCGATTTTCGAAATAAGGTGCTTGTGTTAATTCCCAAAATAAGAGCTTAAATAAATTTAATATTAAAATAAAGATGACTTCGAAGATGTTTACAATTATATTTGTTTGTATTATTGTTAAAAGATGAATAATAATAATAATTGCTTTTTAATTAAATGTCTATATTTTGTCATTATAGGTTTTGTATTGTCTAAGCAATTATAATATTATTATATTATAGAGATTACAAAAACTATGTCAAGCTATTTGTTATATGGTTGACAAATTTTAAATGATAAATTTTCTCTCATAAATACAAAATTGTTATTAATTATTTATGTAATAGAAAAAGATTTAAGATATACAAAATTTATATACTTATTATTATATTAATTAAAATTGTTATTGACTTAGATTCAAGAGGAAAGTTAGGGTTATTTTTTTTTATTTTCAAAATATATATATATATATATATATATATATATATATATATATATATATATATATATATATATATATATATATATATATATATATATATATATATATATATATATATATATATATATATATATATTAATGAAGGAAAAATAAAATAAAAGGAAGAAAGACATCTTGGAGGAGGCACTTCTCACCAACCATATCATGTTGATTGATGATGTTTTTCTCATAAATACAAAAATACAAAATGTCAATTATGTATATAATTTAAGAAGATTATGGATATATAAAATTGATTTTTTATTATTATGTTAATTAAAATTAATATTAGGTTAAGAAGAAAGCTACATAGGTAACAAGTGAAATAATATAATATAAGTGAAAGAATATAATACCAATTAAGGACATTATTTTTTAAATATAAAGATATTAAAATTTTAAAATATATGACAATATTTAATATTAGTATAAATATATGACAATTTTTTTATTTATTTTTTAATCGGTAAAAGGCTTAAGTCAAATAATTTTATTAATAAATAAAATTATAGTACAGAATTCCATTTTGTGCGGGCACTGGTAGGAAAGAATGAAGAAGAAAACCTCCAGTCTAGCTTGGGACCTAGGCCCAGAATTAATATTACAAACAATATTATGAAGGCATACCCTCATTTACATTGATTGCTGAAGGCAATCCTTTATTTACAATTTTGATTTTCCTAATATTCGAATCTTGTCTATAGCTTGTTGGATTGATATATCTCTAGATTGATGAGGTGAGGTTCTCGAGTCCTTTAATTCCCGTGTCTCAGCTATCCTGTATACAAAATCACTACACAAAAACACTAGACGTTGTACCTTAACAAAGGCTTTTCCATATGGTTAGAAAATCAATCTTACTGTATTAGGGATTTTAAATATATGATACTCCTTAAATTGCTAGAATACATTAAGTGCTTAATAGTAAGGAAAGTAAGCTTGACTAATAGAAGCCATGAACCTTTATGCATCCATATAATGAAACCATATTTCTTTACTACCTATACTTTTCCTTAATCCACATAGTCCTGTCTTAACAAACTTTTCCTCTTGATTTCTATATCATAGGAGTTGTCCGCTATTATAATGCTATAAAGTGACCAATTTGTTCATGTTTTGTAGTGAATTGCAACAAACATGAAAGCCTACGTGATATAAATAAAAGAATAAAAAACTCTCTTTTGAAACTTACAGTATTTTATGCTAATATACATCATTGTAAAAGGAAGGAGGGTTCCATAAGCTAGACAACTAGATCAGGGTCGAAACCATCCATTGTTTACCAAATAATGAGATCAAACGGATATGCTATTTAACATAAGATCCTAACAAGAGACTGACTTCAAGATTCATACTAGATCTAGCTGTATCGATTCTAATACCAGTCTTTAAAGCAACTTACTAAGAGGGTTTCTTAGTACTGGTTTCTCATACATTCATAGGAATAAAGGAAACATTATGTTCTTTGTCCAGTATTATCCGTCCATCTAATTAAATAAAGGTTATCATAGATATTGCCTCTATATTAAAAAATCCCTCCTAATTTTAAATTACACAATAATTACTGTCTATCATGTATTTTGGATCAACTACTATGGGACATTGCTATCGATAATGGACAACCATATTTATGAGGGAAGAAAAACATATTAATTGAAAGGGGAATATGCTTACCTTGCTTGTGTTGATTGTAGGATGAGAACAATATACTAGTAGAGTGAGAAAAATATAATCTAATTAAAAGTGTTGAGTGCTAACTTCCACTGTTCATTGGGGATTAATAGGATCTTGCTGCAGTATTACAGAGGATTATTAAAAACAAATGTCCCAATTTGATGGAGGAACACAATCAACCTACGCTTTTTTATGAAAGGGTAGCATGAGTATATTCATAAATCCTCTTCGTTGTTCCTTATCTTGATTCTGAGCTATCAATAGCAGGGGTCGAATTTCTTCTATTTATGGATTTTACCTTCATCCAACCAGAGATCGATTAGCTTTTCTGATTCAAATTCTACAAGGCACTCCATATCTGTAGTTCCAACTTCATCTAAATACCAATATGCATAGAACCAGTCTTCCTTTTCGGGTTTGAGTATACGCAAGTAGTATAGCAGAAAGATTGTGTTTCTCTTAGCTATGTCTTCTCTCTCTTTGAAGTCTTCCATACCCTTAGTGTCAATGATGGATGAAGATATGGGGGAAGGAGCCATATCATAGTGTCTAAGTTTGATAATAGGGTGCCTTTTAATAAGATGAAGGGCTGAGTTAAGGTTGCCCAGGAATCTCTTTTTGAATGTTCTATGACAGAGACTCCATAATTCCTGTTCATCGAAGCCCCAAGAGGAAATGACTGCAACAAAAAAGGAAGTGATATTGGTGAGGGTCCTACAACTATCTTCTAAGTTGATAAACTCCTTGCCTAAGATACAGAAGATAGCTCTGTTAATGAGGGGATTCTTATCTATTAGCATCTTTTTGACATGTTTTGGCATGATCTTGCCCTCGGAAGCCAATTGGCCCCTACTGCAAGTGAGCATAACTGAAGATTCCATGTTAGCCTGCACTAGTGGTTATGCAGGGACAAAATGAGAGTCATACTATGAGCCTAGGGTATTTATAATGAAAAGATTATGAATGCCCTGCCTGTTGGATATTAATGACTGTTTGAGTTCCAAGTCTCACTCAACACAACTTCTTAATCTTCTTAGGGGGAGCCGAGGTGTTTCGTAAATCTTATGGATATACAAAAGCCAGTATAAAGGCAAGTAAGGTGAAAAGGATCAAACATATTATTGTATACCTATTCATTTTCTCTTACATATTGAGATCAAATTTACCGTGCTCCTAGATGAAAATCTGGAAATTTAAGCTGAATTTATGAGCTAATATTTCTTATATAAAGAGAGATCTTGCTATAACTAGTAGTCTACATTAAAATAAATACAAGAAGGGAGAAACTGGCCTACCTAATAAAATCTTATCAGTAGACGCTGACCAGATATTTTCTGTCCTTTAAAAATTATGTATTAAAGGAGCACATATGAAATAAAATGGGTACCTTCATACCAAATCATCAATGGAAAATAATAAGATTGAATAAGATTTCCATAGATTAAATATATTATGTTTACTAGTGTTCTACAATTCATAATGATTCTTATTGTTGTATTTGGATTCTATTATGTGTATTTTTTGCATCAATAATTTGGATCACATACTTCCATCGTCATCATCTTGATCCAATGTTTCTACAACTCTTCAAAATTCTAATGGATGACAACATTAATACAAAAAATATATACAAAATCAAATCTAACAACATTGCCCTTTTGTAGAGTCAACAAAATTTTGTACACTAAGATGTATTTATATTTTATTTACCTCCCAGCTAAAAACTTCTATTCTTTATAAATTTAGTTTGTTTGATTTTTTTTTTTTTTAAACTTAATTATAATTATATAGAGGTCGGTTCATATGACATAATTGTAAAAATGTGTAACATTTCACATACAAGACATATAAACTCCTCCAAAATTTGAACTTAAAGGGATTTAAAAAATGAGTAACATGATTTTTTTTTAATAAATTTTTAGGTAGTTCAACCTCCGTTCGGTGTCTTAATTTGGGACCGTTCAAGTCTCCGGTTACATTGGAACATATGACCGGATATATTACCAAATCTTCCGGTTTTTGAGGATGCGTGGATATCGAAGGAAATGAAGTTAACTTTTCGACCAATCAGAATGGATGGAATGTTCCAATTTCCTTTGTTTTTTCTTTGCGTGCGAGTTTCTTGACAGTTTCGTACCAGACTCCCAGGTCTGTAGATTTCAAAGGTCTATATTTTTCATTTACTGAAATTTGATTATAATTTATAATCTTTTCATGTTACAAATTTTCACATATTAAAGATAAATTAAAAAATAAATCTTCTATAATTAATTATTGACCAAAGTTTAACTACAATTCTTTTTTCCAGATTACAAATTATAGTAGCCTCTTGCATGAAACTACTACTTTAGCAAGAGTATGGAACATGGTTAAATTCGTCTTTATTAAAAAAATGTAAAAAAAATAACATTTTGAATTTTTCTTTAATATTTGAAAATTTGTAACATGAAGAGATTATAAATTATAATCAAATTTGAATAAATAATTAAATAATTTTAGAGATTAGATTTCTATTATCTATAGTCAAATATTCAAATTGTATTTTTTGTTTTGTCAAATACTCAAATTCTATAATAGTCATGATTTTTTTCTCTTATAACTCTCATTTTGATAATGAATCATGAAGTGTGATGGGAAACATTGATGCAACAAATACTACACAATTAAAACTAGAAACAAAAGATATAATTTATTTTATAAGCTATGAATATTGGGACTCTTTCAACTCTGTATACTCTAGGCATCTAACTCATGTCCCCATAAAACTGTTAAAGTCCTTTTTTTCCATTTATAATTACGATAAAAGAAAAATTGTGTTTGTGTTATGAAAGTTTGTAACATAAAGTAATTATAAATTATAATTAAACCTCAATTGATAATCAATTAATTATTTCTAAAAAAAATTATTTTCCAATATATGATATCTTTCATACAATATGAGACCCTTCAAGACTTTTGTACTCTAGTATTGGAGGAGGCGTCTAGTTTTACTTCATACAAGGTGTACATACCCTACTCCCTCGAAGATTTGAATTTGTGACCTCTCTTTCAATAGTACAACTCTCGAGTATTAGAGTACAAATTCTCCAACATTAGACCAATTTGAATGTGTAGACTAATCAGAACAAACAAGCTCCAAAAATTTATAAAATGAAAAAATTATAGCTTATAATGAAACTTAATAATTAATTTTATAATTAATGGTTCATACAGCATAACACTTGTTGAAGGTTTTGCAAATGAGATAGCAAGTTAAGTGGGCTTAATCTTAGAGGAAACTCCATGATTTAGCACACTTGAGTTGGAGCAATACTGGGATGGGTGACCTCCAGTGAAAATTGGATGCTTCACCCTTATGAACATTACATAGATGCAAATAAGTGTTAAGGGTGAATAAATTTGACTCCAATATTAGAAATTAAATCCTAATAACAATATCACAATTCATTATTGTATAAAATTATGTTTTATAATCTACCATTCCTATTTAATTAACGTAACTGGTGATACTAATAGAAATACAAATCAGTTAGAACACAAATTAGTTAGGCCCCGTTTGTTTGTGGAATTGGAATTTTGCTCAAAACCTGATTATCTCATAATAAGGTTTTGATATTCCAATTTTGTATATTCAGAATATGTTTTGGACCGTTTGGTTGATTTTGAGATAATCAGATTTCTACTCAAATTCCAATTCCGCAAACAAACAGGGCCTTTAACAAAATGAGGTTATCATTTTTGCCCTAATCCGGTAAGATCAACAATGTCTGTAAGAAAGCCTTTGCAAAGAAAAGAGGGATTTTCTGCAAACCCTGTGAGGAGGACTTGTGAAACATTTTCATTTGAATGGCAAATTTGAGTAAAAGATTAATGTATTCAAGACGGAAAATGCAGTGAACTGCAATAAAGAGCAAAACATTTCTCTTTTTTTGTTTCAAATTTCACAACATTCGAACTCTATCACAACAGAAGCCCTCTGAAATCAGGTTATCATTTTAGCAGCCGCAAATGAGAGTTCAATGCAAATAACCAACAGTAAAAATGGCAGTTACAAGTGATCCGCAAAAAATCCGTGTTGAAAATGGTGTGAAAAGGGCTCCAGCACGACTAGCATTTGGAAAGGGCGTATCCTGTGGCTCGACGGTGGAATGCGACAAAGGAACACCATCAAACGGCGACGGAGCTTTGGCTTCAAATAATGGCGGCAGCACATTCGAGCCTGCGACCAATTATGCAAAGAACGAAAATGAAAATCGAAGGCAGAAGTTTTCATTCAGACATATGAACGGAAGACGCGGACCCGACCGAGAATCAAATTGGGTTTATAATCGGCCAAAATCGGGTTATCAAAACATATTCCACCTTTTCGGCTGGAAGATAGATATTCTCATTTTTGGCTCATATTCAGGTTATGAGATGATAACTCGATTATGACTTTAAGGGTTCCAAACAGTAGATATGGGTCATAATCGGATTATCATCTTCATATTCCTGTCATCTTCTGACAAACAAACGGGCCCTTAGAACATAAGACTTGAGAACACATCGGTCCAATAGAAGTTTTGATATTGTGGCCAAACTTGTGACACTGCATGTGTGAAGAGAGTTACGGATTAAATTAATTCAGATGAAAGACTACAAATATTTGTAACTTGAAAAATTATAAATTATAATTCAACTTCCGCTAGTTTATACAAAACAATTGTGGACATAAATCACTTGATAAATTATAAATCCTAATTAAAACTCGGCCAAGTGTCTTAATTTGTGGCCGTTGAAGTCTCCCGTTACATTGGACCATAAGACGAGATATATTCGGGAATCTTCTTTTTCCCTTTGTTTTTTCTTTGCTGGGAAAGCCTACAGACTTTAAAAGTTCAATAATTTTATTACTAGCGTCTTTTTAATAAAGATGATTTCAAAGGTATTGGTTTACACTGCAGTGGTTGTTGTTTCTCTTTATAATAGCAAGATCTTGTGTTCGATTTTCGAAATAAGGTGCTTGTGTTAATTCCCAAAATGAGAGCTTAAATAAATTTAATATTAAAATAAAGATGACTTCGAAGATGTTTACAATTATATTTGTTTGTATTGTTGTTAAAAGATGAATAATAATAATAATTGCTTTTTAATTAAATGTCTATATTTTGTCATTATAGGTTTTGTATTGTCTAAGCAATTATAATATTATTATATTATAGAGATTACAAAAACTATGTCAAGCTATTTGTTATATGGTTGACAAATTTTAAATGATAAATTTTCTTTCATAAATACAAAATTGTTATTAATTATTTATGTAATAGAAAAAGATTTAAGATATACAAAATTTATATACTTATTATTATATTAATTAAAATTGTTATTGACTTAGATTCAAAAGGAAAGTTAGGGTTATTTTTTTTTATTTTTGAAATATATATATATATATATATATATATATATATATATATATATATATATATATATATATATATATATATATATATATATATATATATATATATATATTGTGTGTGTGTGAGTGATTTACACCTTCATGAAATAACAAGATTTAAAAGACAATTACACTATTCAAAGCAAACTAATCTAAATAATGCACAATTAATCTAAATATCTCATGGATCTCTAAAATAAAGTGGTAAATGAGGCTCTCAGCTATGATCCTCACTAGTGACACTCCAAAGATGAGAATTAAGCTATATGATATGCAAATTTAGATCTATTCTATCAAATTCTAGCTCTATTTGATGAACAGTCTACTATGATCAATGCAATTTAAGCTAATTAGCAATGACAAATGATAAGTGAGTGATATGGATGCAAATTGACAGAGCTTTGCTGCAATTCAAAGATATGGAGTGGATGAATTATGCTTCTAAATGCCTTCTACTTATAGGATTTTCCCAAGGGTAGGGGGTAGAGTGAGATAATCATGGTTATGCTTGGGTAAGGTCAATTGGCTTTGCTTTGTCCATAAATGGGGGGACAAACATTTAAATGGTTTCAAAAGGTTGGACCATTTCAACAAAAGTGAGTGATTTGTGTCCATTTTGTCTCCTTTTTGCTTTGTTGAGGGAAATTAGTATTTATTAATTAATTAAAGTAATTAAATTTAGCCATGAAGGGTAAGATGTTCATTTTGATTTTTCATTTCAACAACTATGTCATTAATTGAATTTAATCAATTTCGTAGTGTTTTTCCCCTTTTCAAGCCTTATTTAATCATTTAATCATTTAATTGAATTTTCCTTTGATTTGAATTGTCTTTGTTCCATTTATTGATTTTTCATGCTATTTTGATGATTTGTTGCACCTTTTTATTGATTTAATCCTTTTGCCAATTTTCCGTGTCTACAAATGCCCCTCTTTGGATCGATGTGCGAAGAACACCGATTCAAAGATTCCCTTAGTATGATGATCTGATTCAGGTCCTAGTTCTGATGTGCCTTTGATGATGGTGTTGATATGATTCTGATGCCTCTGATATGATATGGGTCCTGGTTTGATGATAGGTCCTGGGTTCACTGATAAAGGTCCTGGGTTTTATTGATAAAGGTCCTGGGTTGATTGATAAAGGTCCTGGGTTGATTGATTGCTGATATGTTGATAGGTTTGATATGATATGGTAAACTGATCTGATACTGATTTGCCTCCTGATATGAAATTGATATGATATGATACTTGATATGATATGCTCCACTAATAAATGTTTTTGATGTGATGCCAATTTGATACTCTGATGCCCCCTCAGAAATAAAACATATTAATTCCTTGATTTGAAAGATTTTGATTGATTGGTCCAATATGTTTTCATTTCTGAAAAATATTGATGATATGCCATGACTCACAAATTTGCATATCCAAGATAGATAGGTCTGTTGTAGTTAAGCAAAACAAGTGATTATAATGATAGGATAATGGTACCAATGAATGTGATTTGTCAATCTGATAGGATAGTTCTGATAGGATAAATCAATCAGTGTGAAAATCGATATGATTTGATACTGCTGCTTCGTTCTCAGGACACAGAGACACGAACAAATGGTACTGAGTGTGATTGCTTGATACTTTGATAGGATTGATTGACGTAAGATGAATCACTGATATAGAATACTGATATGATTCCCTTGATTTGCAAAACAAGCACATTTCTGTAAATGATATATATACGGACCTTAGCTTCTTGGATATTTAGACTTAAGTCATGAGTTGACCCAGCTAGAGTATAGGTTATTGAGATGATTGATTATGGAGCTCCTTCAGTTTGTTGATATTCTATCATGTTTCAGTTATTGATCAGGACTTTGATGTATCACTTTGATGACATTGTATCTTTGATTAGACAAAGTTCATGGATCTTTGATATTATGGACACTTATTATTTATGGACTTTCCTTGATTCTTGATTGAATGACCCATTTTATGATTGATCAAGATTTCAATTGAATGACCCCCCTTTTCCCTTGGAAAAATACTACAAACAAAGGCACATGCAATTAATCTAACATGATAATGCAATTAACCTTCCATGATAATGTAATGCAATGCAGCTAAGTGTCACTAGCTTTTAGCAAATAAATGCCTTGAGGATAAATTTTCATCATTGAGCACTTTGGGACCGGAAAGCAAGTACAATCACCACTACCCACTGACATGATGATATGAATACCACTTTTTATCGCATTTGGTAACCTCCTTTTTGAACTAGTACAACCCACACTAGTCGAATAAACCAAATATGAGAGTATGAATACCAGTTTCAACGAATTCAATGTTGCATAAACAAACAAAGGTCAACCTTCCACCCTATATGAAAGTCCTCGATGGTTCTTTGATGACCATGTCATTAGATGAATTCACATAAGTTGTTGGATATCCCTCAAGACAGTCACTCAAAGGCAAGAAAAATATCATGTCTCCATCATTGCCAATCTAGTCGAAACATCATCGATTAGCTAAAAAGATGTGATAAAAATCAATGTAAGTAAAGATCATCAAAAGAAAGCTTCAAGTGTTTTGCAATGTTTCATGATTTTCAAAAAGTATTTCTAAGCATTCTGATCTTTTTAAAGTGTTTTGTCAATTTTTAATCCCGAATAATAAAGTCAATGAAGGCTCATGGATCAAGTTGTGGTAATTGAATTCTTGGTTAGTGAACAATGATATCCATCAAAGGTTCACGAAAATCTTCTTCTGACTAAAATTCTAATCTCTCTCTTTGATGTGACTGAATGTTGTACTATTGAATCCTTTTGAAGTTAATGCCTTACTTCATGTGAATTCATGCTTGTTTGCTGAAATCCGCTGATTAAGATCAAATGCCCTAGTTGGATAGAAAAAAATGTTGGACTTGGACAAACTTCCAAAATATTATCGAAGCTTGGTTTGTGCAAGATGCAGCTCAAAGCACTTTATGCTTTCCTTTTTTTTTACCAGCTCTCAAACAAGATCACATTGGTTTGCCCCCAATGTCTAGCAAGATATAGGACATGAAAGATGGATTTTCAAGTTGATGGATTAGAGATGGAAAGGCTATGATGGAAGAAGTATGAGAATGTGACCCATAGGACTATCTCCTCAAGAGTACCCAAGCTAAGGAAAAAATGATATAGCAATGTGAAGCATGTTTTTGGATAAGCCATGAAAGTCAATTATGCAAGGCTAGATAGTGTATAGGATAATGATCTGCTGCCATAAAAAGGAGTGATCCAAAAGAGTGGACATGTCAAGAAGTTTTTGATAACAATTTTTTTTTTTTTAAAGTTCTTCATTTTGATCAAGACCAAGGGTCAATTTGGGTAAGATGTGGATAAGATAACACAATCAAGATAAAGGAGTGATGGAGGCTATGAAGGGATGTTTTGGGATTATGAAAAGACTATCAAGGAATAATGAAGGTGAATTTGGGATAAGCAAGATCATGATAGGGTAACATGGATGCAGTAAGTACATAAGTTGATGGAAAGGATAACGGATGTCAAGATACTCAATGCTCATGGATGTGTTCAACCTTGTCAAGACAAAGGTGATAGAGGAAATATGGACGAAACTTGCCCCCAAGTGTAGAGTGCAAGAAGGAAGAATTACGCATGACGCTTGTTTGCCAGGTTTTCATCATGGTACTTGTCTAAGGCGCCACAAGAAGTGGTTTTCACCCTAGATTTATTTCTTTTTATTTTTGCTACCAAGGTGCCTATTGCTAGGTTTTCGCCAAGGCACTTTTTCTCTTTTTTCATTTTTTTCATTTTTTCTTTGTTTTTTTTCTTTTTTTGTATTTTTTAATATTTTCCCAACATTAGAATCTTTGGACAATGCTCCTTTGAAAGATATGTTGTAATAAACCATGGGTATGACTAGGATGCTCAAAGGTATTGATAAGAGGGATGGAAGTACATAAAGTATGCATTGGAAAATGAATGTGAGGATAAGAAGAAGGTATGTTGCAGATGGGAATGTTGGCAAGATCAACTTTGACACACATTTTGAAGAGTGGTGGAATGATGGAGGAACAATAGATGAAGGAGGTAAGGATCTTTTTGAGGTAGTGGATTTTTGGATGTAAGAAGATGAAGGATATTTGGAAGGAGATGGAATGGAAGCCTTTGGAAGCTTGAATGTCAATTTTGATTCTTCTTTTGTGTGCAAGTCTTTCAACAATGACTTGGGAATCCACATATTCTTTGATTTTTCTTCCTTTTGGAATGCTTTTGAATGCATTTCTTCAATGAGGGATTTAGGAACCCACATTTTATTTTTGTCTTTTTGCTTGATGGACCTTTGTGGCCTTTTGGATATTTCATTTTTCTTTTCATTCACATGTCGATTAGATGGGACATTGTGATTTTTATGCACATATGGATTCTTGGATTTATGATTTTTATGTTGCACATCAACATTGCTTCCAAAAGACTTAGGAATTGTGGATGAATAGGAATAATATGGATGGTTCATATGGATTGGTGTTTGGACATTCTTCAAGTATGTGTGTCTTTGTTGATCTTGATACATGGTAGGGTAAGTGAATGGATAACTAGGGATGATAGGAATAGTTGATGGGGGAATATATGGACCTAGTATGGATGGAAGGGATGAAGACTTTTGTTTTGGGACATAGGCACCCAAAATGGATTTGGAGGATAGTGGAGGTATTTGGTTGTATTTGAATGGAGGGATATAAGGTGTGAAAGGGATATCAATATCTTTGGAAGGAGCTCCATCGTCAACGTTCTCATCTTTAAGATTTATATTTATACCCATAGGCTCATGAGTAGCTTTGATAGGAACACATTTGATAGGATCAACTGAATCTTGAAGGGATTTATTATCTTGCAAGGGATTTGGAAGAATGATGTTTTCTTGAGGTGAACATGGAGGAATATGACAAGGAAATGATGGGATACTTTGATCTTGACAAGGATCTTTGAATTGTGTAGTGAAGGTATTTTTCTCTTGATTTTCAATATGCTCATTGGAAGTTATGGAAGGGATATCTTGATCTTGCTCGGGAAGTGGAGAAAATATGGAACTTGGAAGGGTACTTTGTTCTTGGAACGGAAGGATATCATCTTGAAAGCCACGAAAGGATGCAAGGGGATCATCAAAAGGTTCAAAGGATATGGGACCTTCATCAAATATGGGAGGGGTTTGTATATAATCTTGATCTTGATCTTTATCAATATTTGTTTCTTTTCTTTTTAGATTATCCTCTTGACATGACGCCACTTCTAAGGACAAGGTAGATGTTTGGATATGTGTGGGGAATGTTTGGAAGAATGGTGTAGGATCCTCTTGAATAGGTATAATAGGCATTGAGGCACATGAAGCTTTGGGTTCTAAGATCTTTGAAGCATGGAAACAATCTGCAGCAAGATGTGAGTTAGCTTGGGTTTCTTTTAGAGGTAGCCCTTGAGGGTAGACATAGTTAATGGGAAAAGTGTCATCACTAGGCTCATTCTTTGATGGAGGAATTTTGGATAATTGTGGAGCTTTGGGAGATGAAGAAAAGATGAAAGGAATGCTAGTTATGGGAGGGTCTTTGCTAGATAGAGGTTCGGGATATGGATGAAGGATGAAAGGTGTACAAGTCATCCAGGGAGAAACCTTGTTAGGAGATGGACAAAGGATGAATGGATTACTCTTGCTATATGGAGGTTTTTGAATTAGATGTTGCTTGAGAGCGGTATTTTTCACTCCATATTCTTTATTATCTTGATCACAAATAGGTTGATTATGCAATTTCCTTTGATCTGAGATAACTTTGTTTCTTTGAAATGCTTCTTTTTGTTAGGAGGATGAAGATATGGATGGCCCATCATCATAAAGGAATGGCCAAATTGATCTTAATGATGGCTCTTTAGATAAAGTATCTTTTTGTTTTTCCTCATCCTTTCTCAAGGTTGATATGTCAAAATTACGAGGAAGCTTAGCTCCTGCTTGAACTAACTCCATGAAAGATGCTTCTTTATCCTTCTCCAAGACTAATTTCATTATTTCCATAAACATGGGATCTTGAATTGCTTCCAAAACTTCTTCTTCAGACACCTCATCATTTTGATTCCAATGGACATTCTGATATGAGGACAATGAAGATATGGATGGCCTATCATTATAAAGAAAAGGACACATTGATCTTAATGATCGCCTTTTAGATAAAGTATCTTTTTGTTTTTCCTCATCCTTTCGTAAAGTTGACGTGTCATCATTATGAGGAAGTTTAGCTTTTGATTGAGCTAAATAAAGGGAATATGCTTCATTACATCTTTTCAAAGTTAATTCCATTGCTTTGATCAATTCGGTATTTTTGGATGCTTCTAAAATTTGATCGTTGGACATTCCCTCAAATAGGCTCATCATTATGGATCAATCCTTCCTTCTTTAATTTCAATCCAGTTGGGTTGGTTTGGAATGTGTCACAAGTCTTGATCAATTTATAAGATTTAAAAATTTAATTGTATTTTGATCAAGTACTTTGGAACTTCTTGTTTGAAAAGTTGAAGACAATCTCAACACACACATCAATAGTTCACCATATCCCTAGATCATTCTAATGTGTATATTCTCGAATGTTTCCACGGGTTTGATCACAAGAAAGACTTCCAAGCAAGCTACCTAGCACAAATTTGGCTTTTAAATGGCTCTATTAGGTAGTTTTTGCTATTTTTACTGTTTTGTAGTGTGGATTCCGTTCAAAATGGATTTCAACTGTTCATCCCCCAAGAATGTTAAGGGGCTTCCCACACGCACCGAAGCATGATTTTGCGCAATCCGTTAGGACTACTAGAGGAAGTTCGAAAGCGCTAAAATCCTTTTGTCATGCACCCCATTAAGGATACACGTGTTTCTTTTTATAGTGGGTCAGATTCTCACGGCAAAAGCAAGTGTATCCCACTTTGGGCTGTCCCTCTCACCGGCCCTTTTAAGGCAATCTCAGGAGGTGAGCCCACTAAGTTTTAAACATGTTCATTGAAAGCATGAAAAGTGGATTTGGTAGAACAAGTTTGGGAATTTGATTCACTCAAAGAGTGAAGAGAATATCCCTATTGCTTTTCCCTTATCCCAAACACTCACAATCAATTTGGTTCTTTTTCAACCCCGTGACAAAGGGGTTCTTATAATTGAAATGTTTGTTCTTTCCTCTTAATGATTAAACTATGTTTTAAACTTTGAAATGCCACAAGCTAAGGGAATGTGCAAGCTTGATGAGAAAAATACCTCAAACGATGCTAGCAAAGGCTAGGCGCATTTTTAAGTAGTAGATTTTCTCATTTTCTCTCCAAATCCTTCCCTTACCGTAGCAAAACGTTCCCTCCACCAACAAGTTAGTCAACACAAATTCATACAAAGTGAGGGGAAACCAAAATCAAAAAGCTTAAAATGATCAAATTGATTATGCTCTTGATTTATTTTGAAGTCAAATATTTGCAAATTAAATCCAAAAGGTGCAAGGTATACTCTAATAGGACGTCCTTTTTTGTTTCTTTTTTGCATGCAAAAAATAAATTTTTTTTTTTGGAGCACTTTTCTGCGACAGAGCATGTACCTGAGACTGAAAAATGGACATAGAGTTAAAATTCAGTCATCATTTTAACAATTTGATAAAACACAAAAATACAGTCCACGTGACATTGTCCAGACTGTACGCGAGATTAAATTTCACAAATGTGTGATTACTTTAACCGCGAGCATCACCTTACGGGGCTCAAGCGAGATTAAAATAACCAGGAGCGATGTCTAATTTTATCCACGCGTGAAATCTTTACAAGACCGCGACAAACTGATTCTATTACCGCGACGTCTAATTTATCAAATGCGAGATTTAAAATGACAAAAGCGAGAAATTAAATCAATAAGGCAGAGTACTCCCTTCACACCAGACGTAAAATGACTTCCTAAAAGCGGCTTTTCAATTTCTGTGCGCGACATTTAAATGACCAGAGGCATGGTACCTTTGTCACAAACGTGACAATTTAATAACCAGAAGCGTGATTTTATTTCTGTAATGCGTTATTTCTCTGTCTGGTAGCGTGAATCTGTAGGTGAATCCGCGTAAAAGTTTAGACTCAGCGCGTCATTTTATTCTCCGTAGGCGACATTTCTTTTCTAAAGGCGAGATCTCTTTATCTGTCAGCGTGATTTCTTCTCTGTGATCTGCAGACAGTGAGCAAAAATATACAATTTCTAGCCTAAATTTAGCAAAAATGTGAAAATAATGATGAATTTTTGGCCTAGAGTCCCACGGTGGGCGCCATTTGTGTGTGAGTGATTTACACCTTCATGAAATAACAAGATTTAAAAGACAATTACACTATTCAAAGCAAACTAATCTAAATAATGCACAATTAATCTAAATATCTCATGGATCTCTAAAATAAAGTGGTAAATGAGGCTCTCAGCTATGATCCTCACTAGTGACACTCCAAAGATGAGAATTAAGCTATATGATATGCAAATTTAGATCTATTCTATCAAATTCTAGCTCTATTTGATGAACAATCTACTATGATCAATGCAATTTAAGCTAATTAGCAATGACAAATGATAAGTGAGTGATATGGATGCAAATTGACAGAGCTTTGCTGCAATTCAAAGATATGGAGTGGATGAATTATGCTTCTAAATGCCTTCTACTTATAGGATTTTCCCAAGGGTAGGGGGTAGAGTGAGATAATCATGGTTATGCTTGGGTAAGGTCAATTGGCTTTGCTTTGTCCATAAATGGGGGGACAAACATTTAAATGGTTTCAAAAGGCTGGACCATTTCAACAAAAGTGAGTGATTTGTGTCCATTTTGTCTCCTTTTTTCTTTGTTGAGGGAAATTAGTATTTATTAATTAATTAAAGTAATTAAATTTAGCCATGAAGGGTAAGATGTTCATTTTGATTTTTCATTTCAACAACTATGTCATTAATTGAATTTAATCAATTTCGTAGTGTTTTTCCCCTTTTCAAGCCTTATTTAATCATTTAATCATTTAATTGAATTTTCCTTTGATTTGAATTGTCTTTGTTCCATTTATTGATTTTTCATGCTATTTTGATGATTTGTTGCACCTTTTTATTGATTTAATCCTTTTGCCAATTTTTCGTGTCTACATATATATATATATATATATATATATATATATATATATATATATATATATATATATATATATATGTAAGATTCCGAAGCCAAATTTTTATTTTTATTTTTGCAATTTGAATTTACAAAGCAGTGCACCCGTTAAGGTTAGAAGAGGAAATCAAAACGTACTGAAACAACTCTATCCAGTATGGCACCGATGATGGTGAGCATTGGTTAGAGGATCTAAATCAAACTGCTTATGCTGTAACTCTAACCAGTATGGCACCGATGATGGTGAGCATTGGTCAGAGGATCTAAATCAAACTGCTTATGCTGTAACTCTAACCAGTATGGCACCGATGATGGTGAGCATTGGTCAAAGGATCTAAATCAAACTGCTTATGCTGTAACTCTAACTAGTATGGCACCGATGATGGTGAGCATTAGTCAGAGGATCTTCTACTCTAAATACTGGAAAGGGAACTCGACGTCAAGTATGTGTTACCCAATCCGAAGCGGAGTGAGGGGCGACCATATGACGGAGTGATTACAATAGCAATGTTTGAAAGAGAATTACTAAAAGCTGAGAATACTCAACACCCAGAATGTGCTTGCTAACCCAGAATGGAAAGCAGCTACCATAGGGCGGAGCTGAACTGTTACAATAACTTTAATTGAAATCAAGAATTACAACCAGATTTGAGCAAGAAATAAAGACTGCCAGTACTACTGTCAGTTTTACAAATTAAGATACTGATTTCTAGTTTCTGTTACAAATCTGCTCATCCAAAGAACAAACAACAGTCTATGGAACTACTTCAAATGCTCTTATTTTTCACGTATAACCTTCAATTGACTAGAAATCAAATGCAATAAGCCGAAAACACTAACATGCCAAATCACAACTAACAATGCAATATATTGAGAACAATGCACAAACTGAATACAACTCACAAATGAGATTGAATCACCACTAGTTGTTGTCTTGCAAACAAGAAGCGATGCCCGAGCTAGGAGGCCTTCATTCCTCCAAGCAAACCCAGAGCCAATCCTGCGGCATAACATTATAGTAAAACCAAAGATGTGAAATGATGCTCAAGATCTTCCTTTTATAACCTTCGGTTGACTTCCTGAAACCCTAAATCCTCCTCACTGTCAAAACCCTAACTCTTTCTTCAAAATGGCATCCTTTTCCCTTTAAGCTCAATAATGATATTTTAAATAAAAATCCACCAACTTCTAGCAAAGACACCCTCAAAACTAGGAAACCCTAATTATACCTTTCGACTAGCCTTTGGGTTTCCAGAAAAAGGCCAACGGTCACTGGAAATATCAGGATTGAGAAGGGGACATTACAGTCCGTCCTCCCCAAGATTGCTTGTCCTCAAGCAATCACAAACCAGGATGCTGCAATATCTCATCACTTTCCTAAGTCGCATCCTCGATAGGCAGGTTCTTCCACTTCACTAGGTATTCTCTGATGGTTCTTTTCCTCAAAGAACGTTCTCTGAAGTCAAGTATCTCCTCTGGAATTAGAACCAAATGTCCCTCTTCATCCAAGGGAGGCAATTGTGACGAAGGTACCACATTATATCCAAGTGCCTTCTTAAGACAAGACACGTGGAAGACATTATGTACTCTGCTATCAGAAGGTAGCTCTAACTCATAAGCTACTGCCCCAACTTTTCTAATGACCCTAAATGGCCCATAGAAGCGAGGTTTGAGCTTCTCAGCTCCACTCTTCTTGAGAGTAGACTGTCTATAAGGTTGTAATCGAAGATAGACCATATCTCCAACCTCGAATGAACGCTCAACACGTCTCCGATCAGCATACCACTTCTGTTGATTCTGTGCAATCTACAAATTATCCTTCAAGGATTTCATTATGTCTTGACTATGCTGCAACAAATCCTTGGCTAAGGGTGCTCTGCTGTCACTAAACACCAAATCTGCAAAACTAGGTGCTTCATACCCATAAAGTGCCAAGAAAGGAGACATCTTAATCGACATATGGAAAGAAGAATTGTAGTAGTACTCCCCTATATGCAGCCACTTGACCCATGCTCTTTGCTGTTCTGACACATAGTTTCTCAAGTAGCCTTCCAACCACTTGTTCACTACTTCAGTTTGACCATCTGTTTGGGGGTGGTAACTAGTGCTTGGAGTGAGCATAGTACCACTCATTCTGAAAACTTCTTGCCAAAAAGTACTTAGGAACTTGCTATCCCTATCACTTACAATGTTCTTGGGCATCCCATGCAGCCTAAACACTTCTCAAAAAAATAGATCTACAACTTGTGCTGTAGAAAAAGTGCTCGTAATGGCGAAGAAATGAGCAAATTTGGTAAGCCTATCCACCACTACGTAAATACAATCCTTCCCTTGGGCCTTGGGCAACCCTGTGATGAAATCCATCGAGATACTTTCCCATTTTTGATTGGGAATAGGGAGTGGTTGCAACAAACCGGCTGGTAAAGTATGCTCATTTTTATTTACTTGACAAACAGGACACTCCTGGATGTAACATTGTACTTCTCCTTTCAATCCTTTCCAAGCAAACCTTTCTCGGATTTGCCTATACGTCTTGAAAAAGCCTTGGTGACCAGCAACTGGAATATCATGAAAAGTCAAAAGAATCTTCTTCTTCAGTTTAGAATCAGCCACCAAAAAGATTCTTCCCTTATAATGGATCAATCCCCCAATCACCTTGTACCTTTCATCATGAAAAGTACCCTCAAGAATGCTGGTTGCAAACTAATTTTTGGCATAATCAGCAAGCAACATGTCTCTCCAATCTGCAGTAAGCTCACACAATGAGCTAAGATGAGGTCTTCTGGACAGAGCATCAGCCACGATATTATTTTTTCCTTTGACATATTCAATGTCAAAGTCGTAAGCTTGAAGCTTACTCACCCATTTCTGTTGCCTCTCATTTAGGTCCTTCTGGTGCATGAAATGCCTGAGGCTATTGTGGTCAGTCTTAACCATGAATTTGTTCCCCACCAAGTACTGCCTGAACTTGGCTAATGCATGCATAATGGCAAGCATTTCTTTGTCATAAATTGAATATGTCCTTTCGACACCCCATAATTTTCTGCTCTCAAACACGATAGGGTGTTTGTCTTGCATCAGGACAGCCCCAACTCCTTCACCTGATGCATCACACTGCAGCTCGAATGGCTTGGAGAAATTTGGGACAGCCAGAACCGGGCACGAGCTCATGATCTTCTTGAATTTGTCAAAAACAATTTGAGCCTTTTCGGACCAAACAAAGGCTCCCTTTTTGGTGAGATCAGTAAGGGGAGCAGCATTCTGTGAGTAACCCTTTATGAATCTCTGATAAAAACCACAAAGACCTAGAAAACCTTTCAACTGAGTCAAGTTCTCAAGTGGTGGCCAATCCATTACTGCTTTGATCTTTTCCGGATCCACCTTCACTCCCTCAGCACTGATTATGTGGCCTAGGTACAATAATTCCTCCATTCCAAATTCACATTTGGAAGCTTTTGCGAACAAACTCTCAGATTCCAGGATACTAAGCACTTCTTCCAAGTGCTTGAGATGATCTTCCCAAGTCTTGCTGTAAATCAGAATGTCATCAAAAAATATCAACACAAATCTCCTTAACTGATTCTGAAAAACATGATTCATGCAAGACTGAAAGGTAGCCGGAGCATTAGTCAACCCAAAAGGCATGACTAAGAATTCAAAATGGCCATAGTGACATTTGAAAGCTGTCTTCTCCACATCAGACCCCCTCATCCGAATCTGATGGTAACCCGATCTCAGATCGATCTTCGAGAAGAACTTGGCCCCATGTAACTCATCAATGAGCTCATCTATTCTGGGAATGGGGTATCTATTTTTGATGGTGCTTTGATTCAAAGCACGATAGTCCACGCACATGTGCATGGTACCATCCTTCTTCTTCACAAGAACCACTGCAGATGCAAAGGGGCTCTTGCTTGGGTGTATGAAACCCATCTCCAAGAGTTCTTGAATATTCTTCTCGATCTCATCCTTTTGCCTCTTTGGATACCGATATGGAGTTGTGATCACCGGTTTAGCTCCTTCCTTGAGCTCTATGGTGTGTTCTGAACCCCGTTCAGGTGGTGGTCCAGGAGGCAAATCAGCAAAGACTATGCTTTTCTTCACGAGAAGAGACTAGATATCAGGAGATTGATCACGTTTAGTCTCAACAGGACTAGCAGGAAGGACCATGCATTCTGCAACCCACTCAGCTTGATCGTGACGGATCAGTCTTGCCATTCTTTTGAATGACACTACCCGAGGACCCCCATTAGACATTCCTCTTAGAACTATCTTCTTCCCATCTGATTGAAACTTCAACTCCATAGTCTGTAGATTCAATGAGATCTCCCCAAGAGAACGCAGCCATTGAATGCCTAGGACGACATCAGTATCTCCAATGTGGACTACGTAGAAGTCATCCTTGACTTCGTAGTTTCCCAATTGCATGGTCATGTTCAAAATTTTCTTGGTGCAAGAGATATGGAATCCATCGGCAACCATGACCTTAAACCCTTCAAACTCCTCAGTTTGCAGCCCCTTCTTGGCTACCACAGCTTCATTAATGAAGTTATGTGTTGCTCCCGTGTCAATCAAGGAAACAATTCGCTGCCCTTTGATCATCCCACGAACCTTGAATGATTCATTTCTTTGAAAACTAGAAAGTTGAGCTAAGACTCCACCACTTTCCTTCTCATCCCCAGATTCTTCTGGAGCTCTATCTACTTCACTTTCTTCAAAATCAGATTGCTGATCAAAAAAATCAGAACTACTCTCACCAGCAGAATAGTACTCAATTTGACTGAACTTAACCCCTTTAGGGCAAACATGATCTTGTGACCACTTTTCCCTACACCAAAAACACAACCCTTTTCTTCTGAGTTCATTCAGGGTTTCTGGATCCAACCTGGTGACATGGGGATTGTGATTTTTGAACTCTTTGTGTTGAGGACTCAAAAGTGGTCTATGCTGAGGCCTTTTTCCTTTATCCCCCTTTTGAACGGGAGAATTTGACTGAAATTTGGCCTTAGGAGCAGCCCACTCCATATTTCTTGCCTTTTTCATGGCCTCTTGCAGTGATGGAGGATCAAAGGCTTTAATCCAACCTTTGAGAGGTTCTGTCAACCCTTCACTGAAAAGAATCACCAATCTCCTTTCCGTGATTCCAGTCACCATGACTGAGAGTATTTGAAACTCTGCAATGTAGGCATCGACTGTGCCATACTGTCTCAATTGTGCAAGTTCTCTGAAATGGATCTCAGGATCCTTCTTCTCAAACCTCTCGATGAGCCTAGTGGTGAACTCATCATACGCTGTGATAGATCGATGACCCAGAGTAATGAGGCCATGGTACCACCACTCGTGCGCCACCCCATCAAGGTGTAGCATAGCGAACTTGATCACTTCTTCTTCTGCCATTGGTCTGAGAGCTAGATAGTTATCCAGCTTCTGAATCTAGGCTCAGGCTGAATTGGTATCACTCCCGTCAAAGTGTGGAAGTGTAACTTTGTTGACAGCTTGGTACAAGTCTCCTTGATTTGATGGTCTTCTTTGATCATAGTGTCTCCCTTGTCCTTTGTTTTTCCTTTTATGATCCATGAAATCGTTAAAGGACATATCCATCTTGATGTCATCAGGTAGAGAATCATACTCTGCGCGACCAAGTCGCAACTGCTCCACGAATGAAGCATTCTCTTCAGGATCTGGCTGATAGTTTACAGGTGCCAAAAAGGTGGGTTTGAATGGCCTTGAAGAAATGTAAGTGTTGTTTGACACCGTCTGAGCTGCATGCTGATCATGCTGGTTGGAAGCACTATGCTCCCCTTTATGCCCTGAGTTGTTCTGTGGAGTGGTGTTCTGACCCACTTTCACCATCATGAGAGATACCATGTCCATCAAGGCATCCATCTTTCTTTCAAATCTCTTCCCAGGACTCATAGACCTTTCTCTTCCTTTCCCACTGTCATCTCTATTGTTGGTAAACTTCTCGTTACCCCCAACTGATCTCTCACCCTCTGCCATATCTGATTCCTGAGAAGACTCCCAATGAGCCCTCAAGACTTCTGAAGCTGTCGGACCCTCTGGAGGCTGATAAGGCTGGAACTATTTCCCAACCTTCTTGTCTTCCCTTGCAATATACCTCTTTTCTCTGTCACTCATAGACTAATTGTTCATAGGATGGCAAGATCTTGGCTCTGATACCATTGTAAGATTCCGAAGCCAATTTTTATTTTTTATTTTTGCAATTTCAATTTACAAAGCAGTGCACCCGTTAAGGTTAGAAGAGGAAATCAAAACGTACTGAAACAAATCTATCCAATATGGCACCGATGATGGTGAGCATTGGTCAGAGGATCTAAATCAAACTGCTTATGCTGTAACTCTAACCAGTATGGCACTGATGATGGTGAGCATTGGTCAGAGGATCTAAATCAAACTGCTTATGCTGTAACTCTAACCAGTATGGCACCGATGATGGTGAGCATTGGTCAGAGGATCTAAATCAAACTGCTTATGCTGTAACTCTAACCAGTATGGCACCGATGATGGTGAGCATTGGTCAGAGGATCTTCTACTCTAAATACTGGAAAGGGAACTTGACATCAAGTATGTGTTACCCAATCTGAAGCGGAGTGAGGGGCGACCATATGACGGAGTGATTACAATAGCAATGTTTGAAAGAGAATTACTAAAAGCTGAGAATACTCAACACCCAGAATGTGCTTGCTAACCTAGAATGGAAAGCAGCTACCATAGGGCGGAGCTGAACTGTTACAATAACTTTAATTGAAATCGAGAATTACAACCAGATTTGAGCAAGAAATAAAGACTGCCAGTACTACTGTCAGTTTTACAAATTAAGATACTGATTTCTGGTTTCTGTTACAAATCTGCTCATCCAAAGAACAAACAGCAGTCTATGGAACTACTTCAAATGCTCTTATTTTTCACGTATGACCTTCAATTGACTAGAAATCAAATGCAATAAGCTGGAAACACTAACATGCCAAATCACAACTAACAATGCAATATACTGAGAACAATGCACAAACTGAATACAACTCACAAATGAGATTGAATCACCACTAGTTGTTGTCTTGCAAACAAGAAGCGATGCCCGAGCTAGGAGGCCTTCATTCCTCCAAGCAAACCCAGAGCCAATCCTGCGGCATAACAGTATAGTAAAACCAAAGATGTGAAATGATGCTCAAGATCTTCCTTTTATAACCTTCGGTTGACTTCCTGAAACCCTAAATCCTCCTCACTGTCAAAACCCTAACTCTTTCTTCAAAATGGCGTCCTTTTCCCTTTAAGCTCAATAATGACATTTTAAATAAAAATCCACCAACTTCTAGCAAAGACACCCTCAAAACTAGGAAACCCTAATTATACCTTCCGACTAGCCTTCGGGTTTCCAGAAAAAGGCCAACGGTCACTGGAAATATCAGGATTGAGAAGGGGACATTACAGTATATATATATATATATATATATATATATTAATGAAGGAAAAATAAAATAAAAGGAAGAAAGACATCTTGGAGGAGGCACTTCTCACCAACCATATCATGTTGATTGATGATGTTTTTCTCATAAATACAAAAATACAAAATGTCAATTATGTATATAATTTAAGAAGATTATGGATATATAAAATTGATTTTTTATTATTATGTTAATTAAAATTAATATTAGGTTAAGAAGAAAGCTACATAGGTAACAAGTGAAATAATATAATATAAGTGAAAGAATATAATACCAATTAAGGACATTAATTTTTAAATATAAAGATATTAAAATTTTAAAATATATGACAATATTTAATATTAGTATAAATATATGACAATTTTTTAATTTATTTTTTAATCGGTAAAAGGCCTAAGCCAAATAATTTTATTAATAAAGAAAATTATAGTACAGAATTCCATTTTGTGCGGGCACTGGTAGGAAAGAAAGAAGAAGAAAACCTCCAGTCTAGCTTGGGACCTAGGCCCAGAATTAATATTACAAACAATATTATGAAGGCATACCCTCATTTACATTAATTGCTGAAGGCAATCCTCTATTTACAATTTTGATTTTCCTAATATTCAAATCTTGTCTATAGCTTGTTGGATTGATATATCTCTGGATTGATGAGGTGAGGTTCTCGAGTCCTTTAATTCCCGTGTCTCAGCTATCCTGTATACAAAATCACTACACAAAAACACTAGACGTTGTACCTTAACAAAGGCTTTTCCATATGGTTAGAAAATCAATCTTACTGTATTAGGGATTTTAAATATATGATACTCCTTAAATTGCTAGAATACATTAAGTGCTTAATAGTAAGGAAAGTAAGCTTGACTAATAGAAGCCATGAACCTTTATGCATCCATATAATGAAACCATATTTCTTTACTACCTATACTTTTCCTTAATCCACATAGTCCTGTCTTAACAAACTTTTCCTCTTGATTTCTATATCATAGGAGTTGTCCGCTATTATAATGCTATAAAGTGACCAATTTATTCATGTTTTGTAGTGAATTGCAACAAACATGAAAGCCTACGTGATATAAATAAAAGAATAAAAAACTCTCTTTTGAAACTTACAGTATTTTATGCTAATATACATCATTGTAAAAGGAAGGAGGGTTCCATAAGCCAGACAACTGGATCAGGGTCGAAACCATCCATTGTTTACCAAATAATGAGATCAAACGGATATGCTATTTAACATAAGATCCTAACAAGAGACTGACTTCAAGATTCATACTAGATCAAGCTGTATCGATTCTAATACCAATCTTTAAAGCAACTTACTAAGAGGGTTTCTTAGTACTGGTTTCTCATACATTCATAGGAATAAAGGACACATTATGTTCTTTGCCCAGTATTATCCGTCCATCTAATTAAATAAAGGTTATCATAAATATTGCCTCTATATTAAAAAATCCCTCCTAATTTTAAATTACACAATAATTACTGTCTATCATGTATTTTGGATCAACTACTATGGGACATTGTTATCGATAATGGACAACCATATTTATGAGGGAAGAAAAACATATTAATTGAAAGGGGAATATGCTTACCTTGCTTGTGTTGATTGTAGGATGAGAACAATATACTAGTAGAGTGATAAAAATATAATCTAATTAAAAGTGTTGAGTGCTAACTTCCACTGTTCATTGGGATTAATAGGATCTTGCTGTAGTAGTAGAGAGGATTATTAAAAACAAATGTCCCAATTTGATGGAGGAACACAATCAACCTACGCTTTTTTATGAAAGGGTAGCATGAGTATATTCATAAATCCTCTTTGTTGTTCCTTATCTTGATTCTGAGCTATCAATAGCAAGGGTTGAATTTCTTCTATTTATGGATTTTACCTTCATCCAACCAGAGATCGATTAGCTTTTCTGATTCAAATTCTACAAGGCACTCCATATCTGTAGTTCCAACTTCATCTAAATACCAATATGCATAGAACCAGTCTTCCTTTTCGGGTTTGAGTATACACAAGTAGTATAGCAGAAAGATTGTGTTTCTCTTAGCTATGTCTTCTCTCTCTTTGAAGTCTTCCATACCCTTAGTGTCAATGATGGATGAAGATATGGGGGAAGGAGCCATATCATAGTGTCTAAGTTTGATAATAGGGTGCCTTTTAATAAGATGAAGGGCTGAGTTAAGGTTGCCCAGGAATCTCTTTTTGAATGTTCTGTGACAGAGACTCCATAATTCCTATTCATCGAAGCCCCAAGAGGAAATGACTGCAACAAAAAAGGAAGTGATATTGGTGAGGGTCCTACAACTATCTTCTAAGTTGATAAACTCCTTGCCTAAGATACAAAAGATAGCTCTGTTAATGAGGGGATTCTTATCTATTAGCATCTTTTTGACATGTTTTGGCATGATCTTGCCCTCGAAAGCCAATTGGCCCCTGCTGCAAGTGAGCATAACTGAAGATTCCATGTTAGCCTGCACTAGTGGTTATGCAAGGACAAAATGAGAGTCATACTATGAGCCTAGGGTATTTATAATGAAAAGATTATGAATGCCCTGCCTATTGGATATTAATGACTATTCGAGTTCCAAGTCTCACTCAACACAACTTCTTAATCTTCTTAGGGGGAGCCGAGGTGTTTCGTAAATCTTATGGATATACAAAAGCCAGTATAAAGGCAAGTAAGGTGAAAAGGATCAAACATATTATTGTATACCTATTCATTTTCTCTTACATATTGAGATCAAATTTACCGTGCTCCTAGATGAAAATCTGGAAATTTAAGCTGAATTTATGAGATAATATTTCTTATATAAAGAGAGATCTTGCTATAACTAGTAGTCTACATTAAAATAAATACAAGAAGGGAGAAACTGGCCTACCTAATAAAATCTTATTAGTAGACGCTGACCAAATATTTTCTGTCCTTTAAAAATTATGTATTAAAGGAGCACATATGAAATAAAATGGGTACCTTCATACCAAATCATCAATGGAAAAGAATACATATAATGAAAATATAAATCAGAATTAGACCAGACCAGTCAGAAGAGAGATATGAATAAGAAATTTCTAGTTTATGAATCTAGCAGATAATAATCTAAGGCGTAAATAGAAAAGACAATACTATATTCATACTGAAATGAAAGGTAGGTACAAGTATAATACTGTTTTTAATTATTTTAGCATTATCTCCCTTATCTACTATAAGTCTGTGACATAAAAACCTATTTAGTAATGATAGACAAATGTTCACTGTATCATATTTTATATTTACACTATATAATATAAGTTCTCAACAGGATAATTGAAAACTGCCAATCATATATTTTCCTCTTTCTGTATAATCTTACAGTCCCAGATGTTCTCATCCTTCTCCATTAGCACAATGAATTCTTCGTCATCTACCTTTTTGAATGATGCGTGCATCTGGGTATCTCAAGGGCCATTATGTGGAAATTCACAACATCTACTTTATCCAAGTAGCTTGGGATGGGGAAGCCCTCTTGTCTCCAGTAGTTGATTACTCCAATTGTATCCATCTCTCCAGAGAGGATTTCATTATAAAGGAAATCTAAGTTCCTAAGCATCTTGGGCCAGAACTTATCAAAACATTCCTCATCTTTGAATGAGATCATGGGTATGCGTTGGGATTAAGGGATTGCTTCCAGTTTGGACGCTTCAGTTTTCATGGTGACTTTAGGGTAAGGAATGGTGAGTTGATTATCTATGCTTAACACCATGTTTTCTAGTCCTTCGAGCAGATCTTCACTGAAAATGGCTCTAGCAGCCTGGATAATATCATCTTTACGTTTCCCTGTAAAAATTGAGAGAGCTATAAACTATCTTATGATCGTGCCATTGGTCCTGAATGTGAATGCATTGTCAAAATGTTGGTCTCCCAGAGCTTTCTCAACTGCCCTCCTAGCTGAATTCGACAAAGGGTTAAGGACTTGATTCTAGCGTTCTGGCAGGATACAGCCTCTGAACACCATAAATCAACTGCCTTTGTTTGTGAAAGTTGTCAATTTCATTTCCATGTCTTCAAAAAGTTGCTAGGGAGACAGAGTACAGACCTCTATGTTTATAATCGCTACCTCTGCAACTATACTATCTATCCTCAAGACACCTGTGAAGATTAGTGCTGATACATGATTGAAAGTCTCCAGCATGATCTATTCGTTCATCATAATCATTCACTCCTTCAGAGATACAGGCCTGATGTAGAGAGTCTAGAGTGTTTGCTTCTTAAGGAATGAAAATCATTGGTTAGTTACGTGTATGTGTTTGTAAAATGCCATTATATCCCAGTGGTGTGAGTGTAGGACACTTTTAATAATTCTAGGGGTAAATCATTGATATTAAAAGCTAACTTGGGCTGTCTTGTAATGATTTGAATTCTATTGATCCATAGGTTTGCCTAAAAGCTACTAAAAATATAAATCACTCTAAGGGTGGCATGAGATCTATCATATACTAGTGGGAATCCCAGATGATGTTTTGCCTATTAAGACGAGGTTAGTTCCAGAAAGAAACAGAATTAGAAGGAATGATTAGAAGAATCCTCCAGAAGTCTAATATTATAGTTACATTAGGGAGATCTCAAGGGTTTGTACAAGGCTAAACTAGAGTGGTGTGGCTAAGACTTATCGTGAGCTTCCTCTAGAATAATTCATATGGTTCCTAATGTAAAAGGATTTAAAATAATCGCACCAATATGCAAAGGAGATATAACAAGGTCTCCTATAGATGCAAAGGGCTGGTTAATCATGTCTCTAGATATGAAGTCTGGTTTCAATAATCAAGTAAAGGGCTGGTCAAGTTCTCATAAATACCGAGACTATTGCTGGCTGTATATTCCTATCTAATAAAATGACTTGTAACGATCCTCTCTAAAAGTATCTTTATACAGGGATAAATATACGGTAATACCTTTAAAAGTATCACAGTTAGAGCCAAGACTGGCTGATTCTTTAAACGATAGTATATTTGTGAATGCAGTGATAACTAGTTTAAAATGAAATATAAGTTCTAAAAGCCATGATGTATCCTCTAGAAGCCATTGCTCTGTTTCCTTTAATAGAGAAAGTGATTAATCTTGACTCCATGGCTAGGTGAAAACCTAGGGCTTGGTAAATTTTGTGCGGGAGATAAATTTAAGTCATGCTATGGACTGCTATATAGAGGATTACGGGAGGGGTCTATGCATAAAGTAATTTCCATGATTAACTTTCTATCCATCTATTCATCATCAAATATTGTATTTGCATTAACTCGATACCTAAACCTAATATTCGATTTCCAGAGATCTATCGTGACATAACTCCTCTTCTATAGAGAGGTTACCATATTACTTTAATCACTGCGTACTTAATTTCTAAAAGGAGTAGTGTTTCTTGATATGTTATAATAACGAGCTTGTGTTTTTTATAATACATATTTAACTTCGACAAATAATGATGATTATCATTGAGGTTGTAGCTTCCATCTACTCAAGGACCTAAAATATCTATCTGGATCACTAATTACGGATTTACTTGGTTAGTAGTAAATACTACAGACATCATCTGAAGCATATAAACTCAAATCAGGGGTAATCATTAAATCTACACTCTTATTGCATGTATTCTGATGGGATTGTAATGTGTTAAAAAAGCTATTAGCATAGATTATTACTTGGATGAAAATAGTTTGTTTACCTATGTAGGGAGGAAGACCTAATGTGAACAAGAAGAAATTCCGCTAGATTCTAAGTCTAATGCCATGGGCCGAAGGTAGTGTAAGGCATAGTATCTAAGGAGAAATCTAGAAGGTAAATGCTAAGCTTATACACTAGACTAAGTTGGGGCAAGGGCCTTGAGAATAATATTCTACTAATGGCTGGAGGATTCTCCTGTTCAAAACTCACCTACCCCTAAATAAGATTTCTAAAAATTCTAACCAACAGAGCTACTGCACTGGAGCATGAAGAAACATAGGTGAGGTGGATTACAAGCATTAATCAAGAAAACATAGGGATCTTAAGCCTGTGGGGTCTTTGAGGCTGCTAGTAGTATATGAGGTAGTTCAAAAACTCATAAATTGAGGTCAGAATATATTTATTTAAAATTGCAAAATGCCTTCGATCTCTTGCTCAAATACATTTTATTCGAAGAGGATTTTATTCATAGGTTAGAATCTTCTATGTTTAAATCATTTAGAGGGTGTTATACCTGAATAAATCTAGATATCTAAATTTAACTTAATAAATCATCATCAGGATAAAGATATACTATAGAGCATGGTTGTACTTAAGAGTTTATCATCCTGTAGCTGTTACCAGGAATACCTACAATCCAAGAAATCTAATTTTGCATCTTAATAACCATGTTTTGAAGCAAGTACTCTTTGAAAACACACCTTGATGTTTAATGTCACAATTATTCTCTAAAACTTATTTTATTAAGTAAATGATGCATGAACTAATTAATGTAAGGATCTAGAATTTGGCATTCCAAACTCATGATTTAACTTAAAATATGCTATGAGAGGAACCTATAGGTTGTATACTAATAATAGAGTTATGTTTACACAGTATCCCCATTGCACCCTAATTAGCAAGCTTGTCCGCATCTGTATTACCTTCCCTATAAATGTGTTTGACTTCAAATTGGGGAATGGTATCAAGGATGTTAGTGATATCTTCTATTTTCGAGTTGAGTTTCCAGTTTGGAGTCTTTCTAGTTCTGATTGCATTAATTATAATTTGGGAGTCTCCTTCAATTTCAATTTTAGAGAGGCCTAGTTGTTTACATAATTTGAGTCCCTCTAATACAACCTTACATTCTTCCATGTTATTAGTTGTGGGTTTAATGGGCCTAGTGAATTTAGAGATGATTTCTCCATTCCAATTGTGTATAATCCCACCAATACCTGCTATGCCAGGGTTGCCTCGAGATGCCCCATCGAAGTTTAGTTTATACCATCCATCTTTAGGAGGTGACCATTTGCATAAGTTTTTATCTAATTTTGAGTTGTTATCCCCTCTTCCATATAATGGTGGGATTGCTAATCATGGCTAGAGGTTTCTGATCTTATTGTCCCAGTGTTTAAAGAAATTTTCTAGACTCATCTTATCTCTTAGTCTATTATTTATTACTTCAATGATTGACATTTCTATTCTGTTAGTAATCATTGTCCATCCAAGATTTTGGTCAGTAAAGATTCTTCTATTTCGTTCTTTCCAGATTTCCCATACTAGTATAGAAGGAGAGATGACCCATCACTAATACATTTGGGGTGAAATTGCGATGGCAATTTGCGACGGCAGGCAAATGTCATGCGGTTTTGGCCTTTTTTTTTTCAAATATAGCCCGACACCATCGCAATTTGTGATGACAATACATTTGGCACTGTCGCAATTGCGACGTTGTCGGGATATAAGCGCAAAATTAAAAAGGAACGTTGTCATGTGTGTTTTCAACAGCGCCGTAACCCTCCGCGAAATCACATCAGGATATAAGGGCAAAAAAAATAAGAACGTTGTCATTTGTGTTTTCAACAGCGCCGTAACCCTCCGCGAAATCACATCGGGATATAAGGGCAAAAAAAATAAGAACGTTGTCATTTGTGTTTTCAACAGTGCCGTAACCCTCCGCAAAATCACAGCTACAATTTTTGAGTACGTTGGGTTTATTTTTCTTTTGTCATTATTATGTAATCTGGTATTCAGCTGTTAGAGAGCTAAAATACCCAGAAATGAGGACATATCTATGTTGAATTTATTGTTAGCGGCTTTGGTTATTTAGAAGTTTAATTTTATTTGTTCATCTTTCAAGCACAAACATTTTGTGGACCGTAACATCTTCATTGTTTCAGGTATGCAGTGAAACAACCCTAACTTGCAATTGCAATGTTGTCGGGATATAAGGGCAAAAAAAAAAAGGAACGTTGTCATTTGTGTTTTCAACAGCACCGTAACCCTCCGTGAAATCACATCGGGATATAAGGGCAAAAAAAACAAGAACGTTGTCATTTGTGTTTTCAACAGCGCCGAGAGAGATTCCCTCCGCGAAATCATAGCTACAATTTCTGAGTACGTTGGGTTTATTTTTCTTTTGTCATTATTATGTAATCTGGTATTCAGCTGTTAGAGAGCTAAAATACCCAGAAATGAGGACATATCTGTGTTGAATTTATTGTTAGCGGCTTTGGTTATTTAGAAGTTTAATTTTATTTGTTCATCTTTCAAGCACAAACGTTTTGTGGACTGTAATGTCTTCATTGTTTCGGTTATGCAATGAAACAGCCCTAACTTGCGACTACCTTCATGGTACTTGTGTACATTATCATGTTGTCTTTACAGTGACTGTCCTCATTCAAGTGGCAATTACACAAGGGACAGTCACTGTGAGATGTCCTCATTTGTGACAAGGACAGTCACACTTAGGACATCTCATAGTGATATTCCCTTGTGTAATTTCCACTTGAATGTATTGCTATTGAACCACATTAATGCTTTTCTTCTTTAACAAATGAGGACAGTCACTGTAAAGACAACATGATAATGTACACAATTACCAAAAAATGATCTTGTTAATTGATGTAACACTTTGTATTGCTCACTCCCTATCCTTCACTAGGGTCTCTTTAGGCCAATTTTTTGACTTGATAGGGTACTTAACTATCCCTACACTCTTTAGGTATCTCTACCCAAGATCCCACTCCTTCAACTAGTGCACACCAACAAGAAATACAACGAACTCTGCTCAATACCAATCTAGCTACTAGGACACTCCTAGTCTTGTCTTCACAAATTGAAACACATTCAACTAGAACTTTACTCCATGGAGAGGCTGGCCACTAGGACCTCTATTGGTTTCAATATTACTCCTTCACCTATACTTTTCATCAGTACTTCAATCCGGTTCATCAAACCATGCCAATTGCACCCAAAAATAGGCTGCTAGCAATTAGGCCTTTGTCAAGCCTTTTTGTTTATATTAAGCCACCTAAAGGGCTTAGGATTCAAATGCCCTTTATTGAGAACTCTAAGATATCTAAGGTCTTCTCCTCCTAGATTTTTTGTACACCAACTGCTACAGCCATGCCTGAAAACAAGTATTTTGACACAACTTGGATAGTCTGACTAAGAGTTTGTTTTCTTAGCAACCAAAGAAACTCACCCAATCTTCTAATTTGACTTGGGGCTTCTTTAGATGTGTGTCTACCTCTCCATGAGATTTTAGTTGAAGCAACCAATGCATTCAACTTGTTGTAATCTTCTTGTAATGATTTGTCATCCCTAACTATGCTCAACTGACTCACCTAGGACATCATTGCAAACATAGAAAATGAGCTTCCCAGGGCCCCTCCTTCCAAACATATAGTACATGGAGTCTCCTCACCCATTCCAAGAGCCCGTACAAAATTGAGAATGGAATGATGAGCTAAGACTCCATTTGTTCAACCTGCCTGGTTCAAACCAATGATAGGGTACTTAACAAAAGAATTAAGAAACTAGTTGGAATGCTTCAAAACTCAAAAAAAACACAACACAGAATAAAAAAACAACTTGTACTAACTTTTCCAATAGACACTGCGAGCTATCTAATCCATTAATCAACTGAAAACAAAGAAACAAAAAAACTCAAGAATTCACTAAAACCGTGTTACTCTACAAATCTTCTTAATTCCAAATGTTTTTCCCCCCAACCTTTTGCACAGATCGATGGAGGCCTCTTATAGTTGATCTGATGCCTAATTCAATGGTTTCATATAGTTACATAACCATCTTACTCGAAAATCCTCCCTTGCACAAATGTTGTCAATGTTGTGAATGACAACATTGACAACTTGTTACAACCTTTGGGATTTTGGTTCAAAACTTATTGTTCAAACACCATAAGACCCTAACCATGACTTAGTTAGGCTATTTAGACCTCACATAGGCCACTTCTACACTTCTTTGCCCAATTTGACCCCTAAATGCTTCATTCCCACTTTTGCCACAATATTGGTAACTTGGGTACAAATTGGCACTTGCCTTCACAAAGGTCACACATGAGGACATCTCACAGTGATCGATTGTCCCTTGTGTAATTGCCACTTGAATGTATTGCTATTGAACCACATTAATGCTTTTCTTCTTCAAAAAATGAGGACAGTCACTCTAAAGACAACATGATAATGTACACTCACTGTAAGGACAGTCACAAATGAGGACATCTCACAGTGACTGTCCCTTGTGTAATTGCCGCTTGAATGTATTGCTATTGAACCACATTAATGCTTTTCTTCTTCAACAAATGAGGACAGTCACTCTAAAGACAACATGATAATGTACACTCACTGTAAGGATAGTCACAAATGAGGACATCTCACAGTGACTGTCCCTTGTGTAATTGCTGCTTGAATTACACAAGGGACAGTCATTGTGAGATGTCCTCATTTGTGACAAGGAAAGTCACACATGAGGACATCTCACAGTGATTGTCCCTTGTGTAATTTCCACTTGAATGTATTGCTATTGAACCACATTAATGCTTTTCTTCTTCAACAAATGAGGACAGTCACTCTAAAGACAACATGATAATGTACACTCACTGTAAGGACAGTCACAAATGAGGACATCTCACAGTGACTGTCCCTTGTGTAATTTCCACTTGAATTACATAAGGGACAGTCATTGTGAGATGTCCTCATTTGTGACAAGGATAGTCACACATGAGGACATCTCATAGTCATTGTCCCTTGTGTAATTGTCACTTGAATGTATTGCTATTGAACCACATTAATGCTTTTCTTCTTCAACAAATGAGGACAGTCACTCTAAAGACAACATGATAATGTACACTCACTGTAAGGACAGTCACAAATGAGGACATCTCACAGTGACTGTCCCTTGTGTAATTGCCGCTTGACTTACACAAGGGACAGTCATTGTGAGATGTCCTCATTTGTGACAAGGACAGTCACACATGAGGACATCTCACAGTGATTGTCTGTAATGTCCCCTTTTTGGCTAACTTGGAAAATAGGAACAATTACTCCACTTCTCAGACTTACTCTATCAGATACTTACAATTAAACTAAGTAATGGAGGTTACTTAAGATATCAACTGCTATTTCAGATTCAATCACAATATGTGTGCAAGATGATATTGATACCAATATGTTTAATAGCACTGTCAGATATAATGATATGAAATATGCTATGAATATGATGTTTCCTATCACTTATAGTGATAGTATAATGATGGTATGTTTGATATAAACAATATCGATATACAATCAATAAGTATTTCTTACAGCAATGTATTTGCTGTGTCTGATATGATGATGTAATTATACAAATGTGTAATATCGCTATGAGTGATATGTTGCTATTTCAGATTCTGAATTATATGCTTGCAACTTCAAATATTGATGCTGTTTCTGACTATCCTTTCTATCTGTGCAATCATGGTGTTGTCTCTGATCTGCAATGATAAACTTGAAACCAAACTGCCAAAGGCAGATGCTCTATTGAGTATATCCAAATATGGATAAGTAAATAAAGTTCTAATGATGCCTTGAGTGACTGACGAGAATGCATTCTTATATTGTCTTTAACAAATGAAGAGATGCTATGAATGAGACGTGTCTTGTTTCTTCCTCCATGTCCCTTTGTTAATCACACCTTTCCATAATCCGACAGTTCACATAATATTATTTCATTATTTTCTGATCATAGATAACTCCCAGATTGACTCAATATCAAATCTTTTTATGAAGGTAATCTTCCCTAATTGGTAGTGCAACCAGTAGTTAACATCCATTGTGTTTGTATTAGTTTGGTCTAACTATCATTAGTATTTAGTCAATCGATATTAACTCTTGCCTTATCCCATATTGTTATGATGATATCCAATCTTTCTACTCTGATATAAGTCGATATCATTTTTTGATAATTGTCCATTTATTGGTTGATTGCTGGTAATGGAGTTTGATCTTCAAATTGACTTCCATTCCTGTTAATACTTAAGGATACATTGTACTTATTATCCATGATTGATGCCTCATTCATCAATAGCTTGTGATATAATCACTGATGCTTTTGTGTTTCTACAAGATGTGGTTTATCTCAGACAATCGATAATCTTTCAATCCTTTAGTCGATATCCTCCTATGTGGTGTCTATTGATATAGATAGTAGAATTCAATCTAGTTTATGTTATTGTCATGATAACATAGGAAGTGATGGTGCATATTTGCTAGCGGGTCTTCATGTTTGATATTGCTTTATCGGATATGTCATTGTCTAAACTTGTGCAATTAATGATTATTTATAATATATGAATGGTTATCCTTCTTGCTTATCAATACATCTTCTGAAACACATAGCGACCTATCCCTTATTCATATCATGTTGATCTTGACTTCATAGTATTTGGTTCATTAATCATCCTCTCATGGTATCGATGTGTAATGACTAGTGATTGTTGTATCACTTCTTCATTCCTCATCATGATAGATAATGCAGATGTTTAATGTAGATGTATATTGATTACAGATATTCGATATTGATTTAAACGTTATTATTATTATTATTATTATTAATGTTATTGTTATTATTAAATATTATAATTAATGATGTTAGTAATATTAATAATATTATAATAAATATTATTATAGTGATAACATATTGTTTTATATTGAGAGGTTTATTAATATTATTTATATATTAAAATTATTATATCAATAATTGATTTAATATTATTACTTAATATATTATTATAATATAATATATATCATTTATTAATAATTATTTATTATTAATTTATATTATAATTATAATCATAATTATATTATTTATTAATATTTTAATATTATTTAATTAACATATTACTTATTATGCTAACTATATATTATTATTATCTTTTGATAATAATTATATATTATTGTTATATACCGTTAATAATAGATTATTATATATCATCTAATCATTTTATTATTATACTAAGTTCAATATGTCACGGCTCATGACATTGTCCCTTGTGTAATTGCCACTTGAATGTATTGTTATTGAACCACATTAATGCTTTTCTTCTTCAACAAATGAGGACAGTCACTCTAAAGACAACATGATAATGTACACTCATTGTAAGGACAGTCACAAATGAGGACATCTCACAGTGACTGTCCCTTGTGTAATTGCCACTTGAATTACACAAGGGACAGTCATTGTGAGATGTCCTCATTTGTGACAAGGACAGTCACACATGAGGACATCTCACAGTGATTGTCCCTTGTGTAATTGCCACTTGAATGTATTGCTATTGAACCACATTAATGCTTTTCTTCTTCAACAAATGAGGACAGTCACTCTAAAGACACCATGATAATGTACACTCACTGTAAGGACAGTCACAAATGAGGACATCTCATAGTGACTGTCCCTTGTGTAATTGCCACTTGAATGTATTGCTATTCAGCCACATTAATGCTTTTCTTCTTCAACAAATGAGGATAGTCACTCTAAGGACAACATGATAATGTACACTCACTGTAAGTGTACATTATCATGTTGTATTACAAATGGACCTTATGTTGGTCGGGATATAAGTGCAAAAAAAAAAAGGAACGTTGTCATTTGTGTTTTCAACAGTGCCGAGAGAGATTCCCTCCGCGAAATCAAGCGGGTTATCATTTGTGTTTTGAACAAAGCGGGTTGTCATTTGTGTTTTGAACAGCACCGAGAGAGATTCCCTCCGCGAAATCAAGCGGGTTGTCTTTTGTGTTTTCAACAGCACCGAGAGAGATTCCCTCCGCAAAATCACAGCTACAATTTCTGAGTACGTTGGGTTTATTTTTCTTTTGTCATTATTATTTAATCTGGTATTCAGCTGTTAGAGAGCTAAAATACCCAGAAATGAGGACATATCTGTGTTGAATTTATTGTTAGCGGCTTTGGTTATTTAGAATGCTTCCCCACAATACTTAATTACACAAGGGACAGTCACTGTGAGATGTCCTCATTTGTGACAAGGACAGTCACACATGAGGACATGTCACAGTGACTGTCCCTTGTGTAATTGCCACTTGAATGTATTGCTATTCAACCACATTTATGGGCCCGTTTGGACCACGACACATAGTAGCATCTACAGAGAAGAATATCCCAGGTGTAACAAGTTGTAAGAATATACCAACAGTTCTAAGAAGTTCCCTAGCACGTAGTAGCATCTACAGAGAAGCATATACAACATGAGGGCAGCCACTGTAAAGACAACATGATAATGTACACTCATTGTATGTGTACATTATCATGTTGTCTTTACAGTGACTGACCTCATTCAAGTGGCAATTACACAAGGGACAGTCACTGTGAGATGTCCTCATTTGTGACAAGGACAGTCACACATGAGGATATCTCACAGTGACTGTCCCTTGTGTAAGCCACTTGAATGTATTGCTATTCAACCACATTTATGGGCCCGTTTGGACCACAGCACACAGTAGCATCTACAGAGAAGAATATCCCAGGTGTAACAAGTTGTAAGAATATACCAACAGTTCTAAGAAGTTCCCTAGCACATAGTAGCATCTTCTAATTGTCTATACCACTTCACAAGGTATTGTTTGCACACATTGTTTTTGGTTCTTTTGATGACCCTTGTTTTGAAATTGCTATTAGGCCTTGTAGCTTATATGTTTTGATTGCTGGAGAGCTTCTAAAGCTAAGCAAGAAGACCATTGCATGAGTTATAGCCGCGCGCTCAGGTTTGAAAATTGTATATTTTTTAATCTAATGTATATTTTAACTAGACTTTTAGCTTATTTTTGCTGTATATTTTAATCTAAAGGGAAACATGGATGTGAACTTGAAAGAATTTTGTACTTAGTTCTTATGGAGAGAATAGTAGTAGTTTACGGTCTAATATCAAATAGAGTTTTCCAATTACAGAAAGTTAATGAATTCTAATAGCTTATATGTTTTGATTGCTGGAGAGCTTCTAGAGCTAAGCAAGAAGACCATTGCACCAGTTATAGCCGTGCGCTCAGGTTTGAAAATTGTATATATTTTAATCCTTTTGCCATGTCATGTAATATGTCTTGCCTTGTAGCTTATATGTTTTGAAATTGTTGTTAGGCCTTGTAGCTTATATGTTTTGATTGCTAGAGAGCTTCTAGAGCTAAGCAAGAAGACCATTGCACTAGTCGTAGCCACACGCTCAGGCATGAAAATTGTATATTTTTTAATCTAATGTATATTTTAACTAGACTTTTAAAATATTAAAGGATTTAACTAGGTCTAAGAAGATTTGTGTACTTTTGACAATTTTGCTTAGTCACTGAAAGTTGTAGACCGAAGTTTTCATAGCCCAATTTTTGCTTCCTGCGAAGAACGATCATGTCAGATAATATAAGTGAAGAACAAAATAGGGAGACAATCGCTAGATTGTGGTCTAACTTGAAAAGAAAAGGTGATGGAAAATGTTATTGTCCCTGCAAAATTTGTAAGGGCTTAAACCGTAGAAGATTGCTAATCAAAACAGTTAAGAGACATTGTAGGGAGAATGGTCACATTGAAGGGGGGCATGACTATCATCCACTGGTAAGTTGTTCATTATATCATTTTAACAATTTATATACATATGAAATCACTTGATGATGAGTTGAAGAACATGGTTTATTTATGTTAATCAATTTTATATAGGTTGATCTCCCCAGGGAAGTACATGATATGGAGGAACATGGGGGTGTGAATATCCAAGGTGAAGATAATGATCCCATGGAAGATGACGATCATGCGCTAGAAAACACAATTGAAGATGATGGTATAAATACATTGATCCATGACACATTTAGTCCAAGCGGATCTGATCATGATGATGATGATAGCCTTGATGTACCTCTACTTGAGAAGGCATACGAGCCCCTATACAAAGACTCCCAAACAACTCTTCTCTCTGCTGTATTGTTGTTGTTGAACTTGAAGGTTATGAATGGTTTATCCAACATAACAATGTCACGTATGTTAAGGTATGTCATATATGTCTTTATAGTTAACAAAGGGTGAATAATGTACCACTAATATTGTTTATATTAACAACTTATATTTTTTGCTGTAGATTGATAGGCGAGTTTTTGTTACCACCATCAAATATTCTACCTCACTCATATCAAGAATTATCTGCTATTATGAAAGATATTGGAATGGAGTATCAAGCAATACATGCTTGTCCCAATGATCATATTATATATTATAAAGAACATGAATTTGCAACACAATGCCCTGTATGTCATACGAGTAGATATCGAACAGATCAAATAACAAAAAAGGTGCCTCACAAGGTTCTTCGTTACATCCCCATTATTCCACGGATGCGACAATTATTCAGGTGTACTAGCTTGGCACAATTTATGGATTACCATGCACGCAATAGAAGTCGAGATGACATTATTCGAATCCCTACGGATGGTTCGGCATTTATGCACATAGAGGAAAAGTGGCAACACTTCAAAGAAGAACCTCATAATCTCAGGCTTTCATTGGTAGCGGATGGTGTCAATCCATTTGGAGAGATGAGATCTGTTTGCTTGGTGTGGCCTGTTTTTGTTATCAACAATAACATTCCTCCGTGGATGTCAATAAAGAGGGAGCACATTATGTTGGCAATGATTGTTCCAAGTATTTTATCATTTGATAGTTATTAATTTACATGTACTTACAAATCTTACAGTAAAATGGTCACAATAATTATGTAATGTTACTGTTCATTCAAGTAGGTAAATATCAAGTTAAAGATATGAATGTATATATTGAGCCTCTTATTGACGAGTTGGTGGAGTTATGGAACGGTGTCACTATGTATGACGTGTCTAGACCAATAGGACAAAGACAATTTCAATTCCATGCAATACTTGTATGGACAATACATGATGCCCCAGGGCTAACACATTTTTGTGGTATGTTATAGTGAATTCAAGTTGCGCATGATAATTCTAATTATAAAAATCAACATATTTAATAATCCAATTATATCATTATCTTGTAGGTCTTCAAACAAAGGGAAAATTTGCATGTCCAGTTTGTGGTCCAAAGATGAAATCTCGTCATTCAAAAAGTTTAGGAAAGCATGTGTTTGATGAGTACAGACACTTCCTCCACAGGAATCATAAGTATCGAAGTATGGAAAAACATCTTTTCAATGGGAAAGAAGAGACTACATCAAAGCCACGAAGAATGACACCTCGCCTATGGAAGTTGGAATATAATAGAATTAATCGTCGAGGTAATGTCGTTCCACTTAATGGTTTATGTTTGTAATTTATATATTTCTATTGTGATTTTTGTTTACTAATTATGTAATTGATGATCGTGAAGGTCGTCAAGGCACTACTGACAACCTTCCAAAGGGACTAAAAAGCTATCCCAGACAATTTAGTAGGTTGCCCTACTACGAGGACCTACAAATTGTGCATTTGTTTGATCTTATGCATGTTGGAAAGAATATAACAGAGACATTGTGGAAAATACTGGATGGAAGGCGTGACAAAGAAAAAATTGTCAAAATTTGTAATGACATTCATGAATCCAATCATGCACTGAAGAATTTCATTCACTCAAATAGCAATAGAGATCAGATTAATATAAGTGCCCTTCCTTGGTTATTAACGGAGCAGCAAAGTGATGCCATAAAAGAAGTCATACGAAAAATTTGATTTCCCACAGGATTTGCTAGGAACATAAGCAATCTCATATCAAAGAAAAGTGAATTTGGGCCAGGGCTCAAAACGCATGATTGGCATACTTTCATCAAGGTAAGTTATGTTCTTCTGTATTTACAATATATTCATAAACTACGTGTACTATTCATTATGTTATGTTAGAAAATAATGAAATGATTGGTTTATAATTACTGCAGTACGTGCTACCTCTATCTCTCCCAGAGCACTTCAACAATAACATCAAACAAGTGATATATGATCTTGGAAAATACATGAGGTAAGCAGTAATATCTGTTCAATTTGTTGTATATATTTATTATATTTGCGATTTGTTTTTCTTGCTATGTAATCTATTGTATATTATTTTGTAAAGTCTCGTATTTATATATTTTTTGTGACTTGAATCTCTTAATGTAGGTGGTTGTCATCTAAAGAAATCCATAAAGAAGATATAAACTATTGGAAGAGAAGAATTTCTCATTTATTGTGTGAAATGCAAAAGTGTCTACCTCCAACTTTTTTCAATGCATAAGAACACTACCTCATACACCAAGTTGAGGAGATTGAATTGTGTGGACCTGCACACACTAGGTCAATGTGGATGGTTGAGAGGCACTTGAAATCTTTGAAGGCTTTGGTTCGACAAAGAGCACATCCTGAGGGTTCTATGGTAGAGGGATACATGGTATACCAGACTATGGTGTACATTACTGAATATCTTCCTAAGTTTGCTTCAAATATCCATGTAGATCGCATTTGGGATCTCGACCCTTTTAAAAAATTCAAAGCGGAGTACTTGATGGGGAAAGGTAGATTGAGGAAAGTGACAGGTAATAAATTATAAGATGTTATTGTAATAAATTATTTCTTAATCTTCAAAATAAATCGGTTGTAAGTCGTCTATTTTTTTTTTGTACAGTTGCTCGAGAGTGGGATGCACTACATTTGTATATTGCAAACAATCTTGATTGGATGACGGTATGGATTGAACGATGTCAACATTCTGGTCACACATTAACATGGGAAGGTGTATCTTCATTGGTTAAAGAAGCTCATCGTAATGGAGATTCTAATGTTACGCAAAGGGAAATAGATTTAGCATATGGTTTAAGAGATTTCCAGGTACGTACAAAATTATTAATCACCCGTATGTTTATCAACTCACGATATAATAATTTTGACATGTTTCACATATTATTGCAGGTTAAACACCACAAGGGTATGTTCTGTAATGGTCAAAAATTTCGCGTCAAAGTGTTGGATGACACGAAGAAAACTTGTGATTCTGGAATAACTGCAGTCTTTCAAGTGACTAATATTTCATCTAGAAATGACTTAGATCCTCAACAGTCTAAAAATCAATACTATGGCATTTTGGATGATATACTTGAGTGCGACTTTAGTTCCTTCAAATTAGTACTCTTCGTTGTCAAATGGTACAGGCTACGACTTAATCCAAATGATCCTAATAGAACTGTTATTGAACATGATAATGGATTTACAATGGTTAATACAAGGTCATTTGAGCCAGTTGGGGATGAGCCCTATGTTCTTCCAAGCCAATGTGAGCAGGTATTTTACTCAGAGGTTTCACATAAACCGGGTTGGTCATTTGTTGTTAGACATGAACCGAGAGGAAGGCCGATAAAGTATAATGCGATGGAAGAAGAAGATACCGAAGAAGTAGAAGATGATGATCACGATCGACAATTATTGGATGATGTTCCTGAGACAAATTTTCATGAAGAAGAAGAAGAAGATGATGCTGCTACTGATGATGATGATGAAGATGATGTTGATGTTGATGATGATGATGTTGATGATGACGACAACGACGACAACGATGATGACGACGACGATGATGATGACGACGATGATGAGGATGATGATGATGATGATGATGATGATGATGATGATGATGAGGATGATGATGATGAAATTTAAAGGTATGCCATCAATCCTTAATGTATTTAATATTCATTTCTTGATAGAAATATATTTGTCTTAAATGGTTACATAGTTTATTCATTATCTATTTAAAAGCTATAAGTGTTATAATGTGTACGTTTTAATGTTTTTAATTTTTATGTGATGCTTATGATGGATGTGATTATGATTATGATGTGATTATGCTCACGATAATTGAATTACATTTGCAGGAAATTGAACCCCTTTCAAGAGCATCCCGCACAGTCTCATGGATCGACAGGTATAAGTCAATACACCTTATAGAAAGTCTATTTAATACACTTATCAATAGTAAGATTGATGTCTTCTAAGATCTCTCCCATTTGTAGGTACCAGCAAATAGGTATTTGTCAGAAGTGTCTTCCTCGAGTGAGGGAAATATAGGAATAGAAGAGGAAAGTGAGACATGCAGTTTACCTAGAATAGGGAGATTAACTAGAGGTCAAAGGACTAGAAGGAAATTCAATAAACACGTGAAATTTTTCCTTGCTCAAGGGGGGTCATGTTCTTATGATGATGAGATGAAAGGCGACATCGAGGTGCCCTTGAGGTACCAACATCTACAGAAACATTGGGTACCCAAGGAACTTCCTCCAATAAACACTGATTTTTGTGTTAATGAGAGGATATATCGCATAGCACCATCATCATTACATGGTTTGGGCCTATTTTCTATGGATGCCATAAAGGTGTCTTACAACAAAGTTTCTGAATTGATGGAGTATGTTGGACCATGTTACGATTACAAAAGTTGGATGCATATTGTTCAATATAAAAAAAGTATGCGTAGGTATGCACTCTTGGCAAATTATATACAACAGCAAGACAATAATCAAAGTAAAAGTGTGGCTATATACATTGATGGAAGGCCAAAAGAAACAGGGAATATTGTGGGTTTTATAAATAGTACACGACCTGGGTCAACTATAAAGCAACCCAATTGCATATTTGAGGCGCACGAGGGAAATCGTGTATTCATCTGTGTGATAAAATCAATACGTGCAGGGGAAGAGCTGCTTATTGATTACAATTTGAACCGCATAGATACAAACGAGGCTACTATCATGGGGGTGGTACATACTATTAAACCAACTTCTAATCAATGACTCCAACATACCATTTAGTTATTAAATTTTTGGCTAACATTTTTATACTTGATCTTTGACACAGGGGCACAATATGGAGCAACCGCCCGAAGGTGATGGTGACGATATTCCTAGCTCATCTACACATGAGCAGGTAAAACTCATTGTAATTGTGCAAACTAGATAGAAGCAAAATGTTATTTTTTTTAATGTTATTTTCTTCATTGTTTTGGAGTAATTTTGATAATACTAATACTATTGTTGTCACAGAGGGCCGGTGGTCGAAGAGAGGGAAAGCAACCTGCAGTCCCTCAGGAGTCCCCCCTTGTGGACCCTTTTTTTATTGATTTAGCAGAGACCGATGACCCGATCGGTTCCATTAAAAAGCTGCTAAAGAAAATTGGGAAAGAACTTCTACGTTTGGTATTGTCATGAACCCATAATTAATGTAATAATACATATCAAAATATGTGTATATATATATATATATATATATATATATATATATATAAGAATTTATTAATATTAATTCATATTAATTATTTAATATTTAATAACTATCATCGATAAAATATTATTAGTCAATATTATTTATAGCTAATCAATATTATTAATCAATAATAATATCAATAGTATTATTCCTTTACTAATAATCATATTATTCAAATATTGTTAATTCCCTTATTGATAATGTTTAAGTAATAATATTATAATATTAATCAATATAATAATTAATAATATTAATCTTACTCGTTAATATTAGTATTAATCAAAGGAGCATATATCAATATATTAATATATGTAATATCATAGCAATCAACGTTACCGATATCATAATATTACTAACTCATAATGTTACTAACCCAGGCAATAATCTAATCAGATTCATCCTTAATGGTTGACGGCACCGTGCCTTTCCCCAAAGGCACGACTCTAGTGAAACGTTCATCCTATGCACAGTGGGATATAAGATATTGTTTACAAGACAAATTCAAAAAAGGGGGAGTAGCAGGGAACAAAGAAGGAAGGATACGGAGATGTAAGAGGATATAACAGCGAATGGAGAGATAAGGAGGGACGTATGGAGAAATGGAAGAAAAAAAATGGATTTAAGATGAATAAGGATAATCATTTTAATAAACATGGGAATACTGACTACGGAACACATCACTGATGTATATGCGATACAGGGACTCCTCCAATCTGCTAAGGAACGAACACAAATACACGGTATTGTCATAAGTGGTGAAGAATCACTCAGGGCGATCTTTGGAATTCCTCTCAGCAACGATGAACCAGGGTATGATTTCGTAATGAAGGAAGGATGTTAGAAACAACGCCACTGCAAGGTTTAGCACTCGATCACACAGACATCCTAATAGCGTTAGACATATTTGTACTACCAGCGGATTCCTATTGACCTTTGTATTGCAGAGCGAATAGGCCATCAATTTAGATAACAACGTCATGCAAGACCCATCATATCCTCATCGCATTTATATTTGTTCAGTCACATTCAGTTCGTACTTACGATAATTTCTAGAGGTTACAACGATTCTCGTAGTCATGATGGAGTGTATAATCAGGCTTAATACATGACAACAGAGCTAGAAGAGCCACATAAATGTATTGAAGGGGGGGCCAACATCACCCATACTGGTCCACAGTATTAGTTGAGGAAGAGGAAATATAAAGTGGTAAGAACATTGCCCCGATAGTTTGAAGAGATCAGATAGGGATCATTACATATATAAACACCATTATCAGTGGCAACGAACCAGTATGTTGTAATAGATATATACAACTATATATGCTAATATCATATCTGAATTATGAAATCTAATATATATACTATCTAATAATAATAATGAAATCAGAAATATAGAAAAATATATAATAGCTTCTATATATATATATAAAAGAATCAGAATTATTTACATATAGAATATGGATCTATATATATCTGGAGATCTAATGAGATATATATATAAAGAGAAAAAAGATATATGAAGTATATATTTAAATATTCTAATGCATATAATGGAATATTTTAATGATATAATATATATATATATATATATATATATATAATAATTGGGAATCGACAACATTCTAGTTTGAAATATGACAAATTACAACCCTCAAGTACGATTTAGATCCACAAAGGGGAGTTTTAGAGAAAATTAAGATATGGACCGAAAAGGGTTCATTACAAGTGGTATCAGAGCATGATCTGGCCATCCTGTGGAAATTAAGTTCATGCAAACCCATCAATGAACAATAGGATGTGTTTCCATAACAGAACAAGTGACCAATGAACTTAGAAATATCATGGAACAATACAAAGAAAGAGATATACTAATGTTAAACTGATACATCCAATATAGATCAGATGAACTCAACCCTTTCATTCCACTAAAGCATCTTGTGAGTGTGGAGGTTGTGGATGGTAGAGGCGGGGTAATTTCGGGCACATGATGGTTATCCCAATATTAGGGTTAGGCCTTGAGGGAAACCACGTGTAGTTTGTTCCACGCGACCCAAGCCCTGTAACTCTTCCACTCTTGATGTCCTTAGAGGGAGAGAGAGAGAGAGAGAGAAAGAGTTCTCCAGGATTCATACGAAAGATATTTTTGATATTCATACAAATTATGTTGTTTACTTACCCCATGGTTAGTGTCAAACTAATATACCCTGTAAAGATTGTACTAATTCTTCTCTTTTATTCCACTAAGACATCTTGAGTGTGGAGGTTGTGGATGGTAGAGGTGGAGTAATTTCGGGCACATGATGGTTATCCCAATATTGGGGTTAGGCCTTGAGGGAAGCCACTTGTAGTCTGTTTCACGCGACCCAGGCCCTGTAACTCTTCCACTCTAGATGACCTTAGGAAAATAGAGAGAAGGGTCTCCCTATAATCTCTACAGGAGATATTTTATATACATACAAATTATATTGCTTATTTATCATTACCGGTTTACCTTCCTTTAAATAAGTTGTGCATAACCTTGGATAATATAGGATGAAATGTAAAATAAGAATAGTCATAATAGAAGCTTCCTAACTGGCACCGTTTGATGTATATTGATAGTGCCTAGAGATTGGTGTCATTACAATCAATATCCATTAGGAAAGACGTGTTAGGTCACTCGTCGATAAGGATGAATCTAATAAGATGTATTACGAATTTCTTCATGCATCAGTGTGTATGCTTCGTGTTTTCAACATGAATACTTTGTGTCTTCATGCATCAGTGTGTATGCTCCATTTTTTCAACATGTATACTTCGTGTCTTCATGCATCAGTGTGTATGCTTAGTATTTTCAACGTGTATACTTTGTGTCTTCATGCATCAATGTGTATACAACATGTTTGCTTCATGTTTTCATGCATTATCATGTATGCTTGGGGTATGTTTTTGGTGTCTTCAAATATTTATGCATTTGTTTTCAAGCATATACTCTAATTAGCTTATTTAGAAATACTGTTTCAAGTAGTAAATATATTGTTGCTTGAGGACAAGCAAATTTGGGAGGGGTGGACTGTCATGAACCCATAATTAATGTAATAATACATATCAAAATATGTGTATATATATATATATATATATATATATATATAAGAATTTATTAATATTAATTCATATTAATTATTTAATATTTAATAACTATCATCGATAAAATATTATTAGTCAATATTATTTATAGCTAATCAATATTATTAATCAATAATAATATCAATAGTATTATTCCTTTACTAATAATCATATTATTCAAATATTGTTAATTCCCTTATTGATAATGTTTAAGTAATAATATTATAATATTAATCAATATAATAATTAATAATATTAATCTTACTCGTTAATATTAGTATTAATCAAAGGAGCATATATCAATATATTAATATATGTAATATCATAGCAATCAACGTTACCGATATCATAATATTACTAACTCATAATGTTACTAACCCAGGCAATAATCTAATCAGATTCATCCTTAATGGTTGATGGCACCGTGCCTTTCCCCAAAGGCACGACTCTAGTGAAACGTTCATCCTATGCACAGTGGGATATAAGATATTGTTTACAAGACAAATTCAAAAAGGGGGAGTAGCAGGGAACAAAGAAGGAAGGATACGGAGATGTAAGAGGATATAATAGCGAATGGAGAGATAAGGAGGGACGTATGGAGAAATGGAAGAAAAAAAATGGATTTAAGATGAATAAGGATAATCATTTTAATAAACATGGGAATACTGACTACGGAACACATCACTGATGTATATGCGATACAGGGACTCCTCCAATCTGCTAAGGAACGAACACAAATACACGGTATTGTCATAAGTGGTGAAGAATCACTCAGGGCGATCTTTGGAATTCCTCTCAGCAACGATGAACCAGGGTATGATTTCGTAATGAAGGAAGGATGTTAGAAACAACGCCACCGCAAGGTTTAGCACTCGATCACACAGACATCCTAATAGCGTTAGACATATTTGTACTACCAGCGGATTCCTATTGACCTTTGTATTGCAGAGCGAATAGGCCATCAATTTAGATAACAATGTCATGCAAGACCCATCATATCCTCATCGCATTTATATTTGTTCAGTCACATTCAGTTCGTACTTACGATAATTTCTAGAGGTTACAACGATTCTCGTAGTCATGATGGAGTGTATAATCAGGCTTAATACATGACGACAGAGCTAGAAGAGCCACATAAATGTATTGAAGGGGGGGCCAACATCACCCATACTGGTCCACGGTATTAGTTGAGGAAGAGGAAATATAAAGTGGTAAGAACATTGCCCCGATAGTTTGAAGAGATCAGATAGGGATCATTACATATATAAACACCATTATCAGTGGCAACGAACCAGTATGTTGTAATAGATATATACAACTATATATGCTAATATCATATCTGAATTATGAAATCTAATATATATACTATCTAATAATAATAATGAAATCAGAAATATAGAAAAATATATAATAGCTTCTATATATATATATAAAAGAATCAGAATTATTTACATATAGAATATGGATCTATATATATCTGGAGATCTAATGAGATATATATATATAAAGAGAAAAAAGATATATGAAGTATATATTTAAATATTCTAATGCATATAATGGAATATTTTAATGATATAATATATATATATATATATATAATAATTGGGAATTGACAACATTCTAGTTTGAAATATGACAAATTACAACCCTCAAGTACGATTTAGATCCACAAAGGGGAGTTTTAGAGAAAATCAAGATATGGACCGAAAAGGGTTCATTACAGGTATCCATACATCCTCAGACTCAGGAAATAAAAGACAGGGCAGCTGAGTTGTTGCGCACTTCTGAAAACTTTAAAGTAAGTATTAATGAAATTTTTAATTATTACAAGAGTTCAATAATGGTTTTTATGTTATGCTCTTTTATGACATTAATTAAAATATGGATGCATTGTCTTTACAGAGTTATTTGCGTAATTTTGAACCCCATTCCCATGATGAGGCCGGTATTGCAAGTGGTTCAGGTAGATCACATGTTCCATTCCCCACTTGTGTTTTCCACTGAATATATATAGGAATGATCATAATCATTGACAATACATGCTCGAACAATCTTTTTTTTTAATGCTCTAACAATCTTGTCCATGCTAGTCCACGCGTTCTATATTTATGCATGCTCTAACAATTTTATTCTTCAGCTCCTTTCCATGATGATATGACAACGCCGCCTCCATCCAGGACAGCCACAAATGTCTTGCCGACTGCCATGTCAACAACACACAGCCTAAATGCACCAACTGTTGCACCATCTACTGGTACACAAATCCCTCTTTTTCTCTCTTTTGTTATGTGTTTAAGTGTTATGTGTTTACGATGTAGATCCCTTGATTGTGTTTGTGCCATGGGTGCTCTGCACCAATTTATTTCCCTTGAAGTATTATTTCTTGGAGGCATTTGATAATGGTTTTCATTTTTTGCAATAGGAGATGCAACAAGTCCCGATGCAACATCATTTCCTGGATGTTCCCGTGTTCCTAGTACAGGAACGGTGAAGGATTGCATATTGATCATCAGCGACGATGAAGGCGTTCCCTTAAAAGTATCCAAACTTCTAGGTACTTTAAAGTTATTATTATTCTATAGTGATATAATAGTAATTTAGTTTTTGATCACTCTTCATCGACTAATGATCCCATGATTATTTTGTAGGGAATGATATTTTTTGGCGAAAACTTGGTGACGAGTGTTTGCGAATATTCGGGCCCACCATACGTACATGGTGGAACATCATATCCTAACTAAAACCCCAAACCACTATTTTGATTTCATATCATTGCTAGAATAGTTTTCCTTTTCATCAATTTCTTGAACTATATTAAAGGTAGCTTCTCTTCATTTATGAGTCTAACATGTTTTTTTTTACTTAAAAGGTGGAATAACCAAGATAAAAAGTTGAAGGATGATCTTGTACATAGTATGACCCAGCTTTTTCGACCTCGTGCATTCGAGAGAAACAAGCTCCTTGAAAGAGCTGGTTTATGTTTGAAGTATATTAGGGACCAGTACAGGAAATATTTAGAGGTTAACCCAAGGCACGAGCGTCCGCCCTGTGTTCTTGAGGCTGAGTGGCAGGGTTTGATTTTGGATGGAAACTATAAAGCCGACATGAAAAAAGGAATTATGCCAGTAGAGAGTAGAGCAAGGTATGTGATACTTTTGAGAATGTAATTATGTACTAATTAACCTCTAAATTTTTCCTAGATACTTTTGATTATGTAATTATGTAAGAATGTAATTATGTACTAATTATGTACTGGTCTCTAACATATTTCAAACTTTTCATAGATTGCCTAACACATCAAAGGCAACAAAGGCAAGATTAGAAAAGCACGGGACACACAAGCTCGGCTCTGGTGGTTTTTCCAAACTTCAAGCACGAGTTGTAAGTATTAGTAAATGAAAACTTGTATCAATTTTTTTATATATTGCAAGGAAATTTTTTTTGATCAAACAATGCAAGTAAAATTCACCATACCAAGAAAAAATGTAGGGGTCAGAGTTCAATAGATGCCTCACAGAAGAGGACAAGAGAATTGGCTTCCAACAAGGCTATAGAGCCATGGCTGAATGGCTACGAGCTGAAATCAGTGTGCAAGGTTCAAATAATGATGCATCTGAGCCACAGGTAAATAAGCTAAATGAAATTTATTTCAAATTGAATACTTTACCAATTAGTCTATTTGATGTTAAGTTCTAATATAAAGTGAGTATATCTATTTTAAGAAAGCAATGATAACAATGTGTAGGATATTGGAATGCAGCTTGACAATCCTTCTACATAATCTATGCATAATGAAGGTTCGCATGATGTGCATCCTAGTGGTGGAGGTATACATTTGCTATTAAAATTTTTATATGTAATTACAATTGGTGTTTGGATTAATGTAACATTTTGTATAGCAACTGTAGAGGATCGAGGGGTCGGTGCTCATGAGCATGTTGAGGTTGAGTCTAGACAAAATGATGTGGCCAGATCAGGTAATTAAAGAGTGCCATAGTTATGTTCTTTAAAATAATTAAATACTTGTAACAATTATAATTAAATATTTTAAATTTAACTCTTTTATTTGTTATTGTAGAGGACCCCCCTTTGCAGCAGCATAGGAATTTGAGATCATCAAGAACAAAGAACAAAACAACTGATGAGGGGGGTATTGATGATAACACTGATGCTCCTCTTAGAGCTTACATAGAAAAAAAAATTAGAAAGAGAAAAAAGAAATGATTGTCATCTAAATACCTTAATTGATAATGACTGAATTTTATGTCTCAATGAATTTAATTATGTGCTAATGAATGTTCATGAATTATGTGTTTATTTTCATATTGATGAATGTTGCGTGTTAACGAATCTAATGTGTTAATGAATGTTATCATGTGATATTGATTGAATGTTACATTTTATTAATAATTGAAAGAATGAATGAATGTTAGATGTTAACGGGGAATGTAGAGTGATGTTAGGGGGAGGGGGGTGGGGCCAAATGAGCTTCCACCTTCACGTGGTTGGCCCTGTTTAGTAGAGAATATTAAACTATATTCTCGAAACAACGTGAATCTCAATAAGATACTAAATGAGTCAAAATGGTTATCAAGGTCCTCTATCCATAAGATACTTGTAGTCAAAATGGTTATTAATAAGATACTTGTAGTCAAAATGGTTATCTAGGTCCTCTATCCATTCCATAAGTTCTTCACCATTCAAACTTCCTCCATAACAAGGAATGTGCTCTAGGTTAGTCATGAAGCCTAGCATGGACTCTCTGTCAGATAGAGCCACTATTTCAGAGCCTTTTCTGTGCATTTCCTTCAAGCACTGTACAGTGTACGGATGTGAAAGGGAGGGCAGACCAGTGTGGAAGTTAGAGTATTTATATCTTATGCTTTGAGAGTTTATTTGGTAGATTCAAGACACCTTATATCAAAGTTATTCCTTTTTCTTATCTGTTGTTCTGTCAAACCCTCATTTTTTGGGTTATTGCATTCAAATGGCCTTAACTTGCAAATAAACCATAGGATATCCTCTGTTCTTTGTAAAATGCAAGTTAAGGGGGTTTATTTTCATATTTTAAAAGCTTTGGAACAGGATACTAAGCCAGAGAATTTCAAGAGCAAGCCCTAGGTCAAGAATCTCAATGTTCTTGACTAGGAGTTGATGGATTATGCAAGATCAGAGGGTAGCGGCAAGTAAAGGACCTCAAACCTTATTGAATCTAGATCTTTAGAGCATGGTGGACATCTTCAAACTCTGATCTTGGTTTCATGCACCCATTTTCAATGCCTTGTTTTGGAACCCACACCCAAAGGCATGCATTATGTCTGCAGACTCAATAAGGACATTGATATGCTGGAGTGGAGTCAGGGTCTGGGAGTTGGCGGATTGTTAGAACATCAAAAAGGGTGCTCAAAAAACATATAAGTTCATAAGCTCCTTTGTCAAATTGAAGAGTTATTGCTGCAGAACAGGTTTTGGAGACCTACTAGAGTCACTAGGTCTATTTGGACCCGTTTGGACCACGACACACAGTAGCATCTATAGAGAAGAAGTTTGGTATGCAATGGTCTTGAAACCTCCTGAGAAATTCTTGGTATGCATTTGTGTGGTGCAAAAGCTTCGTTGAAAGAGAAAAAGAAGAAAAGAATAGAAATGATTTTTTTTCTTTTTATGTCATATACTGTAACCAGCTACTTATAACTTGCAAAAATTATTATAACCATTTGAAATTGAAACTTAGTTTAATGTGAAACTGAGAACTGCTTTATTAGAGCTTTCTGTGATTTAGATTCAGACATCAAGAACATTGTTTGCCTAATATTGTGATTAATGTTTATTTATTAATATCTCATACTGACAAACAATTGATAATTGTAGGGAAAACGTCATTGGGGGTCTTTGAGGATCCACCAGAAGCCAAGGAGAAAATGTATTCAAATGCTAAAGATGGTGTAACAATCCTTACAGCTGTTGAACCTTGCTGTGTAGATCATCTCCGATTCTCCAAGTTCAACAGTACTGTGGTATTCCTTTGGATACTTCTAATGGTAAATTTCAGACATCAAGTTCTTTTCGTATGAAACTACTACATTTGTAATCTGTAGTTTTAAACTTTTAGTTTATAAATGTTCATCAGCTTTAGTTCGTATGCTACCATTTCAAGTATGATTAATGAAGTTACCTTTATCACAGGATGAAAGTGAGCAGTCAGCATACTGGTACGGAGCTGGCAGCATTGATACGGTGACTAGGGCATCATTTAATGGTGGTATTGTGTTTTCCCGTATTTAGGGCATCAGCCTTTTGAAGCATTGCCTTCATCTTTCTTAAGTCTGAGTTTTAAGTTTGTTTATCTCTCTCGGCGCTGTTGAAAATACAAATGACAACGTTCTTGTTTATTTTGCCCTTATATCCCGATGTGATTTCGGGGAGGGTTACGGCGCTGTTGAAAACACAAATGAAAACACAAATCCCTTGTGTAATTGCCACTTGAAGGAGGACAGTCACTGTAAAGACAACATGATAATGTACACTTACAGTGAGTGTACATTATCATGTTGTCTTTAGAGTGACTATCCTCATTTGTTTAAGAAGAAAAGCATTAATGTGGCTGAATAGCAATACATTCAAGTGGCAATGACACAAGGGACAGTCACTGTGAGATGTCCTCATTTGTGACTGTCCTTACAGTGAGTGTACATTATCATGTTGTCTTTAGAGTGACTGTCCTCATTTGTTGAAGAAGAAAAGCATTAATGTGGTTCAATAGCAATACATTCAAGTGGCAATTACACAAGGGACAATCGATCACTGTGAGATGTCCTCATGTGTGACTATCCTTGTCACAAATGAGGACATCTCACAATGACTGTCCCTTGTGTAATTCAAGTGGCAATTACACAAGGGACAGTCACTGTGAGATGTCCTCATTTGTGACTGTCCTTACAATGAGTGTACATTATCATGTTGTCTTTAGAGTGACTGTCCTCATTTGTTGAAGAAGAAAAGCATTAATGTGGTTCAATAGCAATACATTCAAGTGGCAATTACACAAGGGACAATCGATCACTATGAGATGTCCTCATGTGTGACTATCCTTGTCACAAATGAGGACATCTCACAATGACTGTCCCTTCTGTAATTGCCACTTGAATGAGGACAGTCACTGTAAAGACAACATGATAATGTACACATACAATGAGTGTGCATTATCATGTTGTCTTTACAGTGGCTGCCCTCATGTTGTATATTCTTCTCTGTAGATGCTAATATGTGCTAGGGAACTTCTTAGAACTGTTGGTATATTCTTACAACTTGTTACACCTGGGATATTCTTCTCTGTAGATGCTATTGTGTGCCCTGGTCCAAACAGGCCCATAAATGTGGTTGAATAGCAATACATTCAAGTGGCAATTACACAAGGGACAGTCACTGTGAGATGTCCTCATGTGTGACTGTCCTTGTCACAAATGAGGACATCTCACAGTGACTGTCCCTTGTGTAATTGCCACTTGAAGGAAAAAAGCATTAATGTGGTTCAATAGAAATGTATTCAAGCGGCAATTACACAAGGGATAATCACTCTGAGATTTCCTCATTTGTGACTATCCTTACAGTGAGTGTACATTATCATGTTGTCTTTACAGTGACTGTCCTCATTTGTTGAAGGAAAAAAGCATTAATGTGGTTCAATAGTGATGCAGAGTAGTCAGGGCTTTTAGAATATACAAATATACATCCTTAACTCTCATTCCACCAAGGAAGAAGGAATTCCAATGGTTGAAACGTGAGTTAAGGTCTTTACATTAGTCAAACCCTGAAAATGAGGGTTTGTAAACAATGCAAAGAAAATTTGAAATAACTTAGATATAAAATAAAGAGAATCAATCAAACCAACTTCCAAAGCATCAGATGTCACTATTACAACTTCCAGGCAAATTTTATCATCCAACCACCATCCGTACAGCCGTACAGAGTTCATTTTTCACCAGAAATGCACTAAAACAGGGTTATTTTTATTTTTTATGAAAGCAAAATGATTACAATACTGGTTCTCTGTCTGTCTTCGACCATTTGAAGCCTAAAATAGGCTCTCCAAATGTTGGTTCAACCATCTAGGTGGTTAGAACAGTTTATCCAACAAATGTCAACTTTGCTAAGCAACTTTTAAAGTTGCATTACAACTTTGCAAACAACTTTGCCGAGAAGGTTAAAAATGTGTTGTGAAACTTTAGGAACCTTATTAAAGTTATTTTGGACCTTCAAAATTCTTAACAACATCTAAAAGACACCTAATAAACACTTACTATGCTCATTTCATCCAAGGACTCAAAAGATGCCCAAAGTTTATAAGTCACCAAGGGGTCTTGTGTCCAACAAGTGGATGTTTATAAGGAGATAAAATCAATCCTTAATATTTATTACAAACCAAGAAAACATCTAAAACTCCTATTCTAATTTATTGTCATTCAAAAAGACTCTGATTTGTCATTCAAAAAGACTCTGATTTGTCAATCAAAAGGACCTTTCACCAGTCAATCCTTCAAAGCTCCAAGGTGAAAATCTTATGTTCCAATTGATAGGATTTGACTCCTTGGCTTCATGGCAACTTCCTTCAATCATGGTGTCTTTGGCTTGCATTAGGGATGCCCCTGCATCAAATAGCAATGCATTCAAGTGGCAATTACACAAGGGACAGTACATGCCCATTAAAGTTGGTGTTTTGTTATCCAGCATGACAATGGAGACAACATACTCTGTGTCAATTTTACTGATCAAATTTCCCTCCGCCAGGCAAAGCAACAATCTGGGTATGATAAGGTGAAATTTTGTAGTCCTTTTGGGTATGATAACAGTTCCAGTTTCCAATAAGATGGTTCATTTTTATAATCTAGCTTCAATTTCTCTTGTGAAAATCTTTTTTTCATTTTATGGGTGGTAAAATATAATTATTATGCTAGAGGTGTGTACTTATGGATGATAATGAAACAAAATGATAAGATTTAAGACTCTTGTTTTTTTTTTAAATAGCAATTTAAGTTTCCTTCTATTATAAATTACTGTTTTTCTATTTTTTAATGTATCTTTCCAAATCTTTTATATCAATTTTATTTATGAAATATAAATATATTAATAATGTTTTAGTGTTTTTAGGATTAGTTTATATCAATTCTATGTATCATCATTCGTCATTCAATTGTCAGTATTATTAATTTAGACTGTGCAATTGTAGAACTACTCGAATATGGGTTGGATGGATACTCAAGCAGGGGAACCCTCCTCAAATATCTCAAGCAGTGAACTTGGAAAAATGTGTCCTGAAGGAACCCTTTCCATCAGAGAGATAAAAGTACAAACAAGTAAAAGAAGCAGGCTCTGCAAATATGTTTTTGAGAAGAAAAATGATAGATTATTCGAGTATGGTTCATGAGGTATATCTAAAAAGACATTTTTTTTCTTATTATAATAAAAGAGGAAGTTGTGAATGTCAAAGTTGAGTGAAACAAAAATTATTTTCATCAAATTTTGTTAGGCTTGCTTTTGGGAATAGTTTCTTACAATATTGCTATTAAGATTTTTATTGTGTAGTTTTTAGATTAGGTTTATAAAATTATATTTCATGAGTAGTGATTCATATTAATCAATTAACGATACTTTTGGAAGGTATTTTCAATGTGTCAAATTTTGATATTTTTACAAGAATTAGATTGTGTAATTTTTTTAATTAAAGTCATTGACTCATATTTCATAAATAATAGTTCTCATGAATCCATCTCTTATAAGATTGAATAGTCTATTTAGGAAGTATTTCTGATAGTATGTCAAATTATGATATTACTATTACCATTAGATTGCATGGCTTTGAAGTCAACCTCATTGACCCATATTCTTCTCTGTAGATGCTACTATGTGCTAGGGAACTTCTTAGAACTATTGGTATATTCTTACAACTTGTTACACCTGGGATATTCTTCTCTGTAGATGCTACTATGTGCCGCGGTCCAAACGGGCCCATAAATGTGGTTGAATAGCAATACATTCAAGTGGCAATTACACAAGGGACAGTCACTATGAGATGTCCTCATGTGTGACTGTCCTTGTCACAAATGAGGACATCTCACAGTGACTGTCCCTTGTGTAATTTCCACTTGAATGAGGACAGTCACTGTAAAGACAACATGATAATGTACACACACAATGAGTGTACATTATCATGTTGTCTTTACAATGGCTGCCCTCATGTTGTATATTCTTCTCTGTAGATGCTACTATGTGCTAGGGAACTTCTTAGAACTATTGGTATATTCTTACAACTCGTTACACCTGGGATATTCTTCTCTGTAGATGCTACTGTGTGCTGTGGTCCAAACGGGCCCATAAATGTGGTTGAATAGCAATACATTCAAGTGGCAATTACACAAGGGACAGTCACTGTGAGATGTCCTCATGTGTGACTGTCCTTGTCACAAATGAGGACATCTCACAGTGACTGTCCCTTGTGTAATTGCCACTTGAATGAGGACAGTCACTGTAAAGACAACATGATAATGTACACAAGTACCGTGAAGGTAGTTGCAAGTTACGGCTGTTTCATTGCATACCCGAAACAATGAAGATGTTACGGTCCACAAAATGTTTGTGCTTGAAAGATGAACAAATAAAATTAAACTTCTAAATAACCAAAGCCACTAACAATAAATTCAACACAGATATGTCCTCATTTCTGGGTATTTTAGCTCTGTAACAGCTGAATACTAGATTACATAATAATGACAAAAGAAAAATAAACCCAATGTACTCAAAAATTGTAGCTGTGATTTCGCGGAGGGAATCTCTCTCGGCACTGTTGAAAATACAAATGACAACGTTTCTCTACATTATCATGTTGCCTTTACAGTGACTGTCCCTTGTGTAATTGCCACTTGAAGGAGGACAGTCACTGTAAAGACAACATGATAATGTACACTTACAGCCCGTGTACATTATCATGTTGTCTTTAGAGTGACTATCCTCATTTGTTGAAGAAGAAAAGCATTAATGTGGCTGAATAGCAATACATTCAAGTGGCAATCACACAAGGGACAGTCACTGTGAGATGTCCTCATTTGTGACTGTCCTTACAGTGAGTGTACATTATCATGTTGTCTTTAGAGTGACTATCGTCATTTGTTGAAGAAGAAAAGCATTAATGTGGTTCAATAGCAATACATTCAAGTGGCAATTACACAAGGGACAATCGATCACTGTGAGATGTCCTCATGTGTGACTATCCTTGTCACAAATGAGGACATCTCACAATGACTATCCCTTGTGTAATTCAAGTGGCAATTACACAAGGGACAGTCATTGTGAGATGTCCTCATTTGTGACTGTCCTTACAATGAGTGTACATTATCATGTTGTCTTTAGAGTGACTGTCCTCATTTGTTGAAGAAGAAAAGCATTAATGTGCTTCAATAGCAATACATTCAAGTGGCAATTACACAAGGGACAATCGATCACTGTGAGATGTCCTCATGTGTGACTATCCTTGTCACAAATGAGGACATCTCACAATGACTGTCCCTTCTGTAATTGCCACTTGAATGAGGACAGTCACTGTAAAGACAACATGATAATGTACACATACAATGAGTGTACATTATCATGTTGTCTTTACAGTGGCTGCCCTCATGTTGTATATTCTTCTCTGTAGATGCTAATATGTGCTAGGGAACTTCTTAGAACTGTTGGTATATTCTTACAACTTGTTACACTTGGGATATTCTTCTCTGTAGATGCTACTGTGTGCTGTGGTCCAAACGGGCCCATAAATGTGGTTGAATAGCAATACATTCAAGTGGCAATTACACAAGGGATAGTCACTGTGAGATGTCCTCATGTGTGACTGTCCTTGTCACAAATGAGGACATCTCACAGTGACTGTCCCTTGTGTAATTGCCACTTGAATGAGGACAGTCACTGTAAAGACAACATGATAATGTACACAAGTACCGTGAAGGTAGTTGCAAGTTATGGCTGTTTCATTGCATACCCAAAACAATGAAGATGTTACGGTCCACAAAATGTTTGTGCTTGAAAGATGAACAAATAAAATTAAACTTCTAAATAACCAAAGCCGCTAACAATAAATTCAACACAGATATGTCCTCATTTCTGGGTATTTTAGCTCTGTAACAGCTGAATACCAGATTACATAATAATGACAAAAGAAAAATAAACCCAATGTACTCAGAAATTGTAGCTGTGATTTCGCGGAGGGAATCTCTCTCGGCACTGTTGAAAATACAAATGACAACGTTTCTCTACATTATCATGTTGCCTTTACAGTGACTGTCCCTTGTGTAATTGCCACTTGAAGGAGGACAGTCACTGTAAAGACAACATGATAATGTACACTTACAGCCCGTGTACATTATCATGTTGTCTTTAGAGTGACTATCCTCATTTGTTGAAGAAGAAAAGCATTAATGTGGCTGAATAGAAATACATTCAAGTGGCAATTACACAAGGGACAGTCACTGTGAGATGTCCTCATTTGTGACTATCCTTACAGTGAGTGTACATTATCATGTTGTCTTTAAAGTGACTATCCTCATTTGTTGAAGGAAAAAAGCATTAATGTGGTTCATTAGCAATGTATTCCCAGCATCTGTACCTGCATCTCTCTTATAGACTACAAGTACCTGCATCTCTCTGTACCTGCATCAGAAATTGCAGTTCCCTCACGTGACATTGATGGTGAAGTGTTCTTTTCAAAACCATCATCTGTGGTTACCAATGCTGCTGTTTTAGGCAATAAGTTTGTTGCATTCCATGAGCCATTGGTCAAGTTTCTTCTACGAGCTTCTGATGCCTCAAAATCTAAGCAGCGCCTACGCATGCCTCGTTGTGGTTGATTATCATTCTGTACATGAATTATAATGAGTAATCAGTTTTGGGCCTTGGAATCTTGTATGTAACATGCACAGGCATTTCATGGCTAAATGAATCTATTTTAAAAGCATCAACTTTTCTTACATGATGCTGGATACATAAGTAGAACAAGCGTATATCAAATTGGAAGCAATCAGAACTCCACAATGACATATTATTTAGAGTACTCTTCAGTTTAAGTAATAATGCATATATTGACACTGTAAAGACAACATGATAATGTACACTCACTGTAAAGACAACATGATAATGTACACTCACTGTAAGGACAGTCACAAATGAGGACATCTCACAGTGACTGTCCCTAGTGTAATTGCCACTTGAATGTATTGCTATTCAGCCACATTAATGCTTTTCTTCTTCAACAAATGAGGATAGTCACTATAAAGACAACATGATAATGTACACTCACTGTGAGTGTACATTATCATGTTGTCTTTAGAGTGACTATCCTCATTTGTTGAAGAATAAAAGCATTAATGTGGCTGAATAGCAATACATTCAAGTGGCAATTACACTAGGGACAGTCACTGTGAGATGTCCTCATTTGTGACTGTCCTTACAGTGAGTGTACATTATCATGTTGTCTTTACAGTGGCTGTCCTCATTTGTTGAAAGAAAAAAGCATTAATGTGGTTCATTAGCAATGTATTAAATAAATTTTTTTTTTTTTAATCCACCCACGGGCGTCGCAATTGCAACGGCAACCCGTCGCAATGCGATGCAGGCGCCCGTCGCAATTGCTTGGGAGGTCCGTCGCGATTACGATGGCCCTCTGAAGCCATGCGACGGGGGGGCGACGCCCATGCCACTAACAAATCTTAGTCACATTGCGATGGGATATGTGTCACAATTGCGACGGCTACCCATAGACGTCGCAATTTGCGACTAAAAAATAGTGACGTCTATGGGTGTTGCTATTGCGACACATAGCTGTCGCAATTGCGACACATAGCCATCGCAAAATGCCCCCAAATGTATTAGTGCATATATCTTTGTACAAGCTATCTTTATTCAGAGAGGGCCAAGCCTTAAGGCAATCCACAAGATCAAAGGGCATAGCTATGTGCCAATCTAAACATTTGCACAACCATTTCCAACACTTCTGGGTAAATATACAGTTTATGAGTAGGTGGTTGACATCCTCTTCTTGGGATTCACATAAAGGACATCTTGAGGGGCCCTCATAGCCAAGCTTCTTTAATCTATCTAAAGTTAAGATTTTCTTTTGCAATGCTGTCCAGAGGAACATTCCTACTTTAGGTATGCATGCTTTATGCTAGCATAAGTTTAGAGGGATATCTAGGGAGTCCATGTTATGTTCCTGCACAATTGTTTTATAACCATCCTTCACATTATATATTCCATTGTTTGAGCTGACCCATATAAGATTATCTTCTCTATTTTTTATATTAACTATTCTATCCTTGAGAATGTCAAGGAGATTCTATTTTTCCTCATTCTCTATAGGAATATCATTTACTGTTTTCCAAACTAAATCCTCTTTCGGGGAGATATAGTCCTTCAGAAAGGGGCCTCTAATATTTTTACAGAGATCCATGAAACCTTGTGAGAAGCCGAATTTAGTAAGGGGGGTATATCCGCCCCAAGAGTCATCCCAAAAAAGGGCCTTGTCCCCTTTTCTAGTATCCCACGTGAGTAAATTATTAATAACTCCTCTAGATTCTTTAATAAAGTTCCATATACAAGATCTTTTTACATGGGACCGAGATCTGAAGATATTGATAGGGTCCTCATTTGGGATATATTTGCACAAGAGGATTGTGGCCCATTTGCTACTAGAATCCTTGTATAATCTCCACATGAGTTTGGCACCTAGTGCTTTATTCTACCATTGCAGATTTTTTATACCTAATCCACCTAGGGAAATCGGTCTACACAAGTTTTCCCATTTTATGAGGGCTAACCTTTTTTCCTCTGATGTACCTTGCCAACAAAAATCTCTAAAAAGCTTGTCTAAACTAGCTTTAACATTGACAGGGAGAGGTAGTACCGACATCTGATATGTGGGGATGGCTGTCATTACAGATTTTATCTTTGTAGCCCTTCTGGCTTTAGTGAGCCATTTACCTTTCCAGTTTCCTTTTTTGGATTGGATTTTGGATATAACTTGTTCCCATAACTTTGCGCTATGAACTCCCTTATCTAGGGGGATCCCTAGGTATTTACAAGGGAACTTGCCAATTTTATAGCCCAAGGTGTTACAGATTTGTCGGGCTCTAACTAGGGGTGTATTAATGAAAAAAACTTTAGATTTATTTGGATTGACTATCTTCCTTGATGCCTTCATATATACATCCAGAACATCTTTGAATGCTTTAGCTTCCCTACAGGTGGATGCTCCTGGAAGTATGGTGTCATCAGCAAATTGCTGGTGTGTTATATTAGAGACATGTTCTGTAACTTTGATTCCTAAAATTTTACCCTCTAAGTGAGCCTTGGTTATATATCTACCTAAAGCTTCAACCATGATTACATAAAGGAAGGGAGAGAGGGGATCACCTTGTCTAATACCTCGAGAGATTTCAAAGAAACCTTCGGGGGTACCGTTGATAAGGAGTGAAATTTTGGGTGTAGATATACAACTAAAAATTAAGTTGATCCATTGTTTAGAAAACCCAAAAGCTGCTAGGCATTTGCATAGAAATCTCCAGTCTACTTTATAATATGCTTTTTGGATGTCAATTTTAATTAGCATATAGGCTTCTTTGTTATATTGTGCTGAGTGTACTATTTCTTGTGCTATTACGATTCCATCTAAGATTGAGCGGTTAGGGATGAAGCCAGTTTGTTTTTCTAAGATAATCGAGGGCAGGAAGGTTTTAAGTCTATTTGCTAAACATTTAGAGAGGATTCTATAAATGGTGTTGCAAAGGGATATAGGGCGGAAGTCCCCTGGTTCGGTACAATCATTCTTCTTAGGGATAAGGGTTAAGAAGGTATTGTTGATTTCGGTTAATAATGTGCCAGAATTTCTGGTGGCTTCCACTGCTTGCCATAAATCTTCCCCCAAAAAGTGCCAGCATTTTTGGAAGAATTCTGCTTGAAAACCATCTGGCCCTAGGGCTTTTTCTGGGTGTAATTGGAATAATGCTTTTTTAACTTCTTCAATAGTAAATTTGTTGTTCATCCATTTATTATTTGCATCAGAAATCAGTTTGGGAATAGATGAGAGCATTTCGTTCTGTGCTCTAAAATAAACAAATTCATGATTGTTAAAAAGATTGTTATAGAAGTTTATGAACTGTTCAAATATGAGTTTGGGGTCATCTGTAAGAATACCATTATTGTCATGGACTTTGGTTATTCTATTTATACTTCTTTTGTTGTTTGTGCTGTTATGAAAAAATTTTGTATTACAATCTCCTTCTTTCAACCAGTTTTCTCTATATTTCTATTTCCAATATATTTCTTCCTTTAATAAGATCTCTGCATGTTCTGCCATAAGCTCTTTTTCTTTTAAATAACTTGTTTCATTCATCCCATATTCTATGACTAACTTATTTAGACAGTCTATTTCATATTCAATATTGCTTTTTTGTTCAAAAATATTATTAAACTTGATGAAGGGTGCTCTCCTTAATACCACAAACACATAACAGAAACAGAGAAACCACAACAATATGCAAGAACAGAAAATTGGCTTCTTATTATCTCCACAAATGTGGAATTACAAACTTTTAGAATTACAATATGCAAAGCCACATGGGCATTCCCTTACAATATTCTGCAGGACAAAGCCTTGAATCAATACCCAGATCTACTACCCAGAACTATTCTGAACTGCCTAAGACAATAATACAGCCTTCCTTATATAGGCAATTTTCCACCGCCTGGGAAGGTTCCAGAATTTTAGCCAATACGGCCGACCAAACTTAGAATTATTTTTATTTTACATTTCATTACATCATAGTTGGCTCAAAATAAATTTTGAAACCCGAACAGAAATTTTGAAGAAAAATCATTTTCTGCCATTTCAGGTGACCCAACTTCCGAAGACCATAAGTCATCACCAGTTGACCCGATTGACTATTGTAACCCCATTTCAGAAAGGGCGCAAGGAGCTCTACAACGCTTGAATTAAGCAAGCTTCATTCAGCCCAAAATTTGACCTCATCCGGGGCCTCTAAAGCCTTCAAAACTGAGTTCAAAGTTTCTTTCCCCTGCTGCCAATACCGAAAATCTTCAATATCTTCCAATATACACTTGATCTAGCAATGAAACTTTACTGGCAGACTTATATGACCAAAATGAACCTCCGAGAAAGAAATCAGATCATTCTGAGCACATACAAAAATTACCAAAAATAGTAACTTTCCATAAATAGCAGCTCTGCACAAAATAACCCTTATTGAATAAAAACATAAATATTTTTGGGTGATGCAAGATTGCTCTTACACCCAGGATGCTCCTGCATCAAAACTTATCCTTGTTCCAATCCAATATCTTGTGCTTAATGATCTTTAGTTTCGCCACTAGGCAGTACATTTTTGATCCAGTAATTTTTATCTGTTTCCACCATTGTTCTAGAAGCGGCATGAAATCCTTATCTTGAAACCACATGAATTCAAATTTGAATGGGTTTCTAGGGGGTTTATAGTTTTCCAAAATGGATAGTCTTACTGGAAAGTGGTCAGACCCTGCATTGGTGAGGATTTATGCGCTAATACTATGATTTAGATTACCCATGTCTCCATTAATCAATAATCTATCAAGTCTTTCAGCAATGTGGCTGAAGCCTAATCTTCTGTTATTCCAGGTGAAAATGCCATTACTGGTATTAATATCTATTAAATTGTTGTCCAGGACCCATTGACTAAAATCCTTTTGTGATTGTGAAATATATTGTGAACCACTGGATTTTTCGTTGCTTTCTAGAATTGCATTATAGTCTCCACCTAAAATGTGGGTGTCATTGGGAAAGGAAGACAATTGATTCTGTATTTCCTGCCAGACTTTCCTCTTATCTACATTATGGGTAGGACCATATATGTTAATGAGTTTAAATTTTAAATTTGTCTTTAAACTCTTAACTGTAATCAATAACCAATTATTATTTTTAGAAATTACTTCAATCACTACTTTCCTAGGATCCCATATGGTAGCCAGTCCCCTAGATGCACCTGCTGATTGGACTATTTCGGATTTCCATATACCTAATTTGAGACTGAACTTCAAGCTTTCCTCCTTATTTAGCTTAGTTTCCTGTAATATTATTATTTCTAATTCAAAAGTGTTAAGATATCTTTTAATTAACCTTTTTTTGTTAGGGGCATTAATGCCCCTAACATTCCAAGTGGTTATTTTCATTGTTATTTGGGAAGGCTCTTCTCCTTCCCAGCATACAAGATGTCAAATAATTTATGCTGATTATCAGCATTACCAGCTAAAGTTCTCAACTCGTTAATAGATTTTTTGCCTCTTTTTTTTCTTATTCTTGAGGGTAATTGGATAGGATAGACCCTCCCTATTCATAGCAATACCTAGCTGTATGTCCTTGTTGGTTATCCCATTCATACAACTGAGAATACCTTGTCCATCTTCTGTATGTTCATTGTTCCCAAGATTCTTCTCTATAAGGCCGTTCTGTACATACTCTTCCTGCACCATAGCTAAATTAATGAGTGAATCTTCATGATCTATAATATCTTTTCCGTAATCCTCCATGATGTTTTCGGGGCTAAATCCAAATTCCTCATTGAGAGATTCTAATTCTATAGGCATAGAGATGGGAGAAGCTCTGGCATCTTTAGGCTCTGTTCCCTGTTGTTGCTCAAGTACTTCTTCTAATTTATTTGTCCTCACTTCCTTATCTGCCTTAATATTTTTTATTAAAAGATTCCTTTGTAGAACTAGTTCATCCCTGTCACAAATTTCAGCCAGAAATAAATCCATTAAATCACTTGTAACTTTTTCGCCTAAATACTCTAAAATTTTGTTGACCTCTCTCTCACATTTCTGTTCTTCATCTTCTATATCAGTCAAAGTATCCTCCTTAAAATTTCTTATATTTACTGAATTTTCTGTGCCCTTATTTTCAATTGATGTGCTCTGATTGGGTGTTTGATCATTATTGATCTTGGACACTTTACTTATCACAATCATTGGATCTTGATTTTTCTCATCTTTACTCCTATTTGAAACTAAATCTTGGTTCTCAGCGATTTTTATAATAGAAGTGGCATATTCACTTTCTTGAGGGATTACTAGTAGCACAAATGTATTATGAAGATTATTATTAGATTTATTATTACAGTGTGCAACTTCTTCACTGACATCTATCTGAACTACCCTTGGCGCTACCACAATATCATCATCACTTTTTACTTCAGAGGTTTGTACAAAATTAGATGTTTTGCCAGGGCAATGTTCTGCCATCTTGATCTTATTCTGATCCTCCTTTACAAATCCTGTGGCCAGGTGTGTAATCTGAAGGTTACTATGCTTGGGAAATGAGGGTGCATTCACCACAGTCTTGCGTTGAGTATTACAGATAACAAACCCTCCCTTATGCTCAAGGAAATCTACCTTAATGTTCTTATTCTCCATATGGTAATTAGGGGTTTCTATTGAACTGATAGGACAAGCAGGGGTATCTTCCATCTCCTCTAGGTAGTCATCAACAATAGTGGGATTGATGACCACCGTGATTGATTTAAAGCATAATCTGATAGGAGGGATTGTCTTTTTATGTAGACTCATTTTGACTATAATTATTTTTTCTACTTGATTATGCTCATTTTGAACTCTCCCTATAAACTTGCCAATACTGTTACCTATTTTTATAAGAGTTTCCTAGAATGTGCATTCTAGGGGGAGGTTTTTAAGGAGAACTGCTTTGTCCACCATAAAGCCAGTGAGTTTTTCAGGGCTAAAAAAGGGGATCCAGTCAAAAATAGTAAATGATATATTTTTGTATTTAGGGCAGCCTTCTGATACTATCCGCTTTTTAAGTTCTTTATTACTAAAATCTAGATAAATAAAATACTCGGCAAGAATTGATACCGCTACCTTTTTTTGCCATTGAGATTTCAACCAAGTTGCTATATCAAAAATTGAGGCTCCGACTCCATTCCATCTGCAAATTTTCCCGAAACCTGCACAGACACTTTGAACTTTTTCTATGCAACCGTCTTTAAGATCTAGATTAGTGATCTCCCCTTCATAATATAATTGATTTGGGTATGTAGGAATATTGCTTTGTCGAATGGAGTCTTCTACTTCACAAGAATTTTTCCTAAAAATATTAGATCTCCTATGAGGGGGGGAATAAACAGAGTTATGCTTAACTAATGCGTGTTGATGAAAATTATTGGCTCTACTTCTACTGTTTACTGCCAGAGACTTAGCAAAAAGATATTTTGAAAATTTATAATCTGAATCAGAGTGAGGTTGTTTATACATACCTTTATAACTGTGATGCGGGGGTGTGTAGGGCTTCACACCCTGCTGGCTCTATGGATTATTGAAAGGGCTATGTGCATTTTGGGATTTAACCAAGTTTCGTCGCATAACATTAGGGTTGAATGTATTGTCTTTCAGAACAGATCTCGGAAGACGCTTATGGGGTGGAGAGTATAAGGCAACTTTCTCTGAACTAAGCTTCTCAAATTTGTTGTTAAGAGGCATAATGAAAGGTGCTTGATGATGAGAGTAGTGCTACACTCTAAACTTTATGTCATGCTGCTTAGCCCTCATGGCATTTTCTTTGTGTGTTGGCAACTATAAATTGTCTTGGGCAAGATTAAGCAACTCCCGTGGTGGTGCCCTAGAAGTGTTTCTAGGGGAAGATTGCTTGATTGCCCTAACATCTTTGTGCATTGAGACTGAAGGAAGCTTAGTGCACTGAGCATATTTGGTTTTACTGAAAGATTGCAGTTGTGCATCCAGGGAGACCATAGTAAAAATTTGTGACTTTGCACCAAAAAGCTGTGCCATTTTTCGCCAAAGCAGAGCAGAGCAATTTTGAATTTTTTATAAAATAAAAATAATATATGACAATATTTATTATCGGTATAAATATATAATATTTTATTGGAATTTTTAAAATAAAAATAATTGTCTATGGTTATTTTTATGAAATTAAAGTTAAAAATTAGATACAAAACTAAACAAGTTCTTTATTACAAAGTTTGTTTTTTAAATAAGTAATATAAAAATAAATTTATATTTATATTTTTGTGTCTATTATGGTGTTGTACCTTATTTATTCTTCACTTAAGTTATTCTTCACTTAGGTCCTAATTACACATCACTTAAACTTACTTTGAGACCACACTAGAGCTTTTATGAGCATCTCCACTTTAGGTGGTGTTATAATGTTATCACATTCCACTTTATGTGGTGTCTCCACCTTTAGTGCACTTATCACTTTATCACTTTTCCACCTTGGAAGGTGATCCTCTTTTAGCATGGACATGTGACACAAACATCTTTCCACTTTGGAGGGTGATCCACCTTTAGTGGACATATGACACTTTCACTTTTCCACCTTAGGTGAGTGATAAGTTGTCACTTTATGTATCATGACATAAGATTAAGACATTTGTCATAATCTTATGCATTCATATGTCTCACCTAGGCCTACTTAACCAAGGTGTCTCCTTTGTAATATTCAATTTAGTAAAATCCAATCAATCTAATTACATCAATCTAGTTTATTGCATTCTTAGTGAGAATACAATTTATTCTTGCCACATTGATTCTTTCTTGTTATTGTGCTTTTCATTAGACTTGTAGATCTCAAGGGTGGCTATCTCCATAGCCAACTCTTACAAAATCTAACCCTAATTATACCTAGATCCTAAGGTCTAACCTTAATTGAATTCTAAAAATAATGTAACCATAACTAAAACTAGCCCTAAGTCAAGCCATAGTTAAAGTCATAAGTTAATTAACAACTAAGTACAATAACCAAAATACATAATGAAAAATAAGAACATCATCTCATAAATAATTACACAAATAC